>JAQQAC010013566.1:31866794-31892914 GCA_029783875.1 Phataginus tricuspis
TGCTGAGATTTATTTATCCAGTCCCTGGGGAAAAAAGAGTCCAGTTTCGCTAGGTTGTTGCCCTGCAATCTGGTTTAAACTGGACCGGATTTCTGAGTCAGGAGAACATGTCAGTGATGCTGGTTTTTTTAGAGTCGACATGCCCTGTTAATACCGAGTCAGGGCTCTCCTCTTCTGGGCCTTCTGTAATGGTTTTTCTCATTTCCTCTTGCAGTCTTTTTGTATAATAGAACCTCAAATAGGAAGAAAAACCTAGCTAAGAGCAGAGTGAAAGGAAGGCTCTCTATTGATCTCAGTCCAGAAGTGCCTTCTGGCTTTCCAGCAGCAGTTCTGGCCTGAGATTCCTCTTCTCTTTATATTTCCTATCAAAATGTTAGGATTTCAAGCTTTAGCCTTCGCAAAATCTGTAACGCTCAAGAGTGGAAAACCACGTTCAGAGATCAGATTCACATAATGATGTCCAAGAAAAAAATCCGGCTTCCTCACTGCCTTATAATTGTTTTCCTTATTGTGTTAGATTAGCCTTCTCTAGCCTTTGAGTGAGGTGGCGACACTGTAGTTTCTTCTATCTTGAGCCATTTTCAGGGCTGTGGGTGGTAGAGGGAGGGTGGTGGGGATGGGGGCAGGGGGATGCCTGCAAAGGGAATGAATAGACACGGCGGGGAGTCAGGTGATAAAAGGAGAAGGGGTGGTGGCTAACTTAGTCACCCGCTGGACAGGCCTTCCAGACTGGAGCTGCTGGCTGAGGACCCCTGTCCTGGGAAGTGGGTCATGTCAGGCAGGCTCTCCATCAAGGCTGTTATGAATGGATATCCCTGCAGCACCTAAGGAGGTTTCCCAAGCCATACTGGTGGCTACTAGCCCCTTCTTGAGTCTTCTTTCCAGCTTCTGTTGCTCTCTAGGTAAGCAGTCCACAGCCCATGGAGCTCTGTTGGTGTGGTCTGTCCTCCCTGCAGAAATTTTCCTTGGTGCAGTAATTAATAGAGTTAGTTCCAAAGTTAGAGGGTTCCGATCTGGCTCTGGCATCTGCATAGGGTGCAACCACTCTGTTCCCTCATCTGCTATCCCATGTGGTTGCTGTGAGGTTAACTAGAAAAGAAACAGGCCGCCTGGAGAGCAACGGTGCTACAATACTGCAAGGAGCTGATGCTCTTTGCCCCGAGGACTACGGGCAGCCCTTGGGGCCAAATCTGCCCCATCCTTATTCTTTATGTCCCTCTTTCATCTTCTGCCACTTGCCAGTTGTTGACCTTGGGCAGGTCACTAAATGTCCTGGGCCTTGTTTTCCAGAGGTCTGATACAGTGACAACGGTCACCTGCCTCAAAGCGTTGTAATGCTGGTTCAATGAACAATTCAGTGAAGTCCTAAATGAAGCCTGAAGGAGTTAGGACAATTCCTGGCATAAAGAAGGAACTCAAGAAATGGCTCTGTCTGTATTTGAGTGAACACCGTTTTGTTTTGTTTTTTAACTGCACACCGAGGCCCCACCTTGATCTGCCCAGTGATGGTCCCGGTGTGGGTAATGCACGACTTGGGCGTGGCTTTCTCTCTGGGAGCAGAAGGAGTGGGCTGAGCCAGGGTTGTCTCTTTGGAGTGGGCTTTTGCCCATCTTTCTTCCTCTCCCTCTTCCTCTCTGCATGTACCTGTGTGGCAGCCTTGCAGACCTTCAACCAGAGGGAGAGGGAATTAGGCTTAGGGAGGAGAAGAAGCTTCACTTAGGCCATGAAGTTAAGGCATGGGCTCCATATCAGTTTGCCAGACACTATGCAGTGTAATCACGGCTGTCATTTGTTCAGTGTTCCTGTGTAGCGTCAAAGATAAAGCTGGATGCGAAAGCAGTCAGGACCGACTTTAATCAGTAATATACTAATGTAATAGGGGAGAGAGGCCAGTGTGAACTGAACTCACCCTTAGTTTATACAGCGGTGACAGGGCATGTTAAATGGAGGAAATGGAGAGGGGGTAAGGGGGTGCTCAGTAGAGTCAGGGATGTGAAAAATTGCAAAAAAGCAGAAAGGGGGCTTGGTCCCTGGGAAGCCCATCTGGGTCTGCAAACTGGAGCTTTTCCAAGGTCGGCTCCTCCCTCCCACAGAGGCTGGGAGATGGGCCCCATCTTCAGGTGTTGGCTGCAACAAACAGTCATTCTCTTAATACCCTTGGGTTTTCTCAGGCAGGAACTTTAAGGGAGGCCAGAATCATCCTAGGGATGTGGTCTTGAGCTCTTAGAGGCTGTTAGTGTTTTGTTCAAGTCTGTATAGGCCCAGGTTGAAGCCTAGTACCTGAGCGGGCTCAGAGGAGCCTGGCCGGAGTCTGGTCAAGCAGATAATCTTTATCAGTAACAGATACTGTTGTAAATTCTTCCCCTGTGTTGTCTCATTTATTGTTTTCACAGAATCTCTGTGAGGTGGGTGATAATACTGTCCCCACTTTACAGATGAGAAAACTGAATTGCAGAGATTTGAACAAGTCTATACAGATAGTAAGAGTCAAGAAGTAAACCCAGGCATTCTGACCCCACAGTGGAAACTAATACATTAATAATTAAATATTGGCACTTTAAGGGTAGGATTGCCTCTGTGGATTTGAGGTCTCACCTAAAATTAGGCGGCGTTATTTACTCCATCACCAGGGAGAAGAATTGTCTCTTGGAGGAAACAGAAAAGGGGCAGAGAAACTCTAGGGGCACCACTGAGCAGGATTCACTCTCTTGGTCTTATCCAAAAAGTTGGCAGCTCTTGATAAGGGAGATTCTGCAAGGTGGCCTGTGAGAAGATGCACTCTGTATGGAGCCAGGCCAGGAACTAAGGGGGGAGGGATACACTTGTGGTGTCTGGAGGCTGTGCCACTCCACAAGGGTCAAAGCCGAAATAGCTCAGATCACAGGTAGAATGTGGTGGCAGGGACAGCGGGAGAGCTCAGCTGTGGGGGTTCTAGCAGCCGATGGTTATTGTGCTTTCCCTTGTACCTGACACTTAGCAAGGGCATTTGGAAAGCTCCAGCTCATCCAAGCTGTGCCCTTCATGGCTAAAAGGAGAGCAGTGACCATCATAGAGGTAGTCATGGAGGCATTCAGGGAGGGGGCAGAGCTTAGCCCAACATGGAGATGCCCTTTCCAGAGCTAAACCTAGTCCAATGTGCAGCTGGCTTTTTGGACAGCCATAATCGGACCACAAACAATTAACAGCAACTCTGGGGAGTATCCCTCAGCAAGCAGAAGAATCATGTGGGAACAAAAGAGTAAATCTACTGGAAGTCTAGGCTCTAAGCAGAGCTGATTTTCCAGAGGCATGGATATGTTTTCTTGAAGTCATCCAACATCATTTTATGTTTCTGGAATCTATAAGGAATGAGCTTACTCCCTGAAAACAACAGAAAATGAAAAGTTTCCAAGTGTTTTTTTCCTCCTCTCTCTTTACATTAATGTGTCATTTCCAGGTACAGGGCAAGACACAGCAGATTTTCCATTCCTACTGCAGCTCTAAAATTCCTCCCCAGTTGCCCAAGGCCCTTCCTCTTCAGAAGGAGATAGAAAGGAGACTTTGCATAACAAGACACGAGTATAATTCAAGTAGAGTTGGGGGGTTTTCAATGTACATACAAATATTCTTAACTGCTACGTTGTGTTCTACATTTTTCCTAAGCATTGCATCATGTGTCCTTTAAAGGAGCCCCTACAACCTTTGTCCCTTTGTTCATGAGACCAGCTCCGGTTGGCTGGTAGCCAACTCAGGCTACAGTTTGGTCTGAAAATTCAGCACTGAGTTAGATCCGTGCTCCCTTTCCAACATCTAAGGAGGGGTGCCGAGGGACCTGAGAAGCAGCTTTGAAGGACAAGTGTGTCTCAGGTAGCTGGGTCGTGCTTACCAAAGATTCTGGGGCCTCCCTTCCTGTCCATGGGTCTCTCTGGTGCCATTGCAAGCCTACCATTTTGCCACCACTGTGCATGTGAGTGGGAAGTCAGGAGGAAGATTCTTTTCCTGAAGATGCTACAATATATGTGCTCCCTAGGCTTGATGTATATCCCATGAGCAGCTCAAGAAGTCACTAGGAAAGGAATGTGAGGCTATTGAAGTGACTACTGCCACCACCCTGCACCAGGCAGAAAGCGTCCACTAGGGATGGGGAACGTCACCATGGAAGCAGCGGGAGCCGCACACTCTGAGGTCTGTCAGCCCGAGTGTCTCAGAGGTTCCCAGACCACACAGGTTTCTTCTTCACACCACCTGAGTCTGGGGCAGGGAGGATGCCGGAAACCACTGCTAATGCCAAGGGTGAGCACTCCTTTCTTGTGGCATCGAAATCTGCAAAGGGACCTTAAGTCACATCGATGGACTGAAATCCGGAGGTGGAGGAAATCAGAGCAGGCCCGAGAGAGAGGAAGCGAAAGAAGGGCCGGAAGGAGGAACGTGAGGCAGAAGCATGAGGGACAGGGCAGGGCACAGACGGTTGCACTTCTTGGCTTTAAAAGAGTGTGTCTAAATGGGCCTCTGTAGCTTCTCATTGAATGTCTGGGCTCAGAGGCTGATGGGTGGTACACCGGGGCCTCCTGGGAGTGGGGTGTTGTGCGTTTGTGTGTACGAAGTGTGAACGTGACACTAGACAACGGTTCACCCATTTAGCAACAGGGATTGTTCACAATAGCCCCTTGCCCAGCTCCAGCTAACAGGGCCAAGGCAACCTGGACTTCTCTTATGAGCTACAGAGAAAGGAGGGTTCAGAATCACAAATCCCCAAAATGCAAATGCACATTGGCTCACGGAGAGAACCTGAAACTCAGGACTCTCATTCCCCAAGAGCAAGTTCATCACGTATCTGAAAAGGGTTGTCTATATTTTCTGATGGTGAAACCATTTAGCAAAGCAGATACACTCAATTTAGGAAGGATTTTAGTTAAAGACAATAAGTAGGAGCCTCTCACACCCTTTTCTCAGAACCCGAACTCTCTTTGAACAACCAAACCCTCTGTAAGCTAAAGATTACCCATTGGTTTTTAATGACTTTTGGAAAAGCAATTCGGAAAGGAGTGGGGACGGGGCTCTCTATGTCTTTCCTTGTAGTGAGTCTCCAGACTTGACCCTTTGTAGGCCTGAAGAGCCATTTATTTGCTATAATTGGCAACTGATTCATTTCTAAAGTATTGGCTTAGTACTTGAAATAATCCATTACCAGTCTCCTGTGCAGGGCACCCAAATGCTCTCAGGAGAAGACACCGAGATGGGTGGGAGTGATTCAAGAATAGAAGGGAGGCCCCGACTCACCACCCAGAGTGGTGTTCTCTTTGCTGACTGACACAAGCCTGCGCTTCAGGGTCCTGGGCTGGAGGGGCAGTGCCTGAGAAGGGCAGGCATGGAAAGTTGCATGTTTAAAAGTTGGGAGGAGGAAAGGGAGGGCATGGGGATGTTGAAGGAGATCCAACAAAAGGTGGATTGTTGAAAATGGCCACCTCTCCTCCCTGAGTCCTAGACACACCCCCTTCTGAGAAAATCAACCCCTTCTCCCCTGTCAAGTTCTACATTGGGCATTGGGCCAAACTTCTACTGAGAAGAAAAGGCTGATGGATTCCTTTGAAGTAGGGTTCCTCTCTCTCCTCCCAGATAACACTTCTTAAAACATGGGGCATGTCCAACCATGCAGAGAAGAGTAGAAATTAATGAATGTCATGAGGCTGTGGAATCACCAACCCATTTGCCACATATGCTCAGAGAAAGTTTTCAAAAGAAGCACCGGGCACCTCCTTCCTCGTTCTCCAGGTTCCCCTCTCTTGCTTCTACCCGTCCCCACCCCTGCCCACCTTCCAGCAAGAGCCGAGAATGAGTATGGTTGCATCTGGGTTTGTCTTTATCCTAGATAGCAATAAGACATTAGCCTAATGGAGCACTAAGAAACCTTTTTGCTAGTTGTCAATGGGCTTAGTTTGAAGGCAGCTTGCCTCAGGGATTTATTTGCAGAATTTACAGCATAAAGCATTGCTGGGGCATGAGGTGGCAGGGCAGGGCTGTGAGGGGTGGTGGTGGGATGATTGGGAGAATAGAACCGGAACTTTTCTGTCGTTCCCCACCCATGGTCCCAATTTTTGACACTGTGCTGCTCCAAAAGGAGGAGGTCCCCTGCTCTAGGCAAGTTCACTATGAATTTGGTGAGACTGAATATGACAACGGGACGTTGTGGGTAGAAAGGGCTCATACCAGTTC
This sequence comes from Phataginus tricuspis, assembly GCA_029783875.1. Taxonomy (NCBI): domain Eukaryota; kingdom Metazoa; phylum Chordata; class Mammalia; order Pholidota; family Manidae; genus Phataginus; species Phataginus tricuspis. Next base: position 31,872,987 of record JAQQAC010013566.1, read on the forward strand.
TAATGGCAGTAGGTCTAGTGCTAGACTCCTGCCTGCCCTTCTCCGTCTTTGGCCCTGGCTCCAGGTTCTGCTCCCTAGGTGGGGCCTCCACCTGTGAGTCCATCTCTGCTCCCTCCTGCTTCCCTCCGCCCTTCTGCCTTGGCTGTCTGCTTCCTCCTGCTCTTAGTGCAGGGCTCTGCTCTCCCTTCTCTTCTGCTCCCCTCTCTCTAGGTTCCCTTCTCTTCCCCTAGCATGGGACTCCCTGGCTTCTCTTCTTGAAGCAATATTGGCTATAAACAGTTTACTGCCAAGTGGCATGCAAGCAGGCAAATACCCCTTATATTACCTCATCGCATATATATAATTGAGATCAGGTGAGAATCCTGGCCATAAAATTTCCATTTTCCCTACACACCGAGTTTTCTGTCTAGCTTCTTCTCATCCCATCTGCTTTGGGTCTCCCCCTTTCTGGCCCCACCCCGACCTTTGATGGCCAGCCTTCACTCAGGCCCCATGGGGAAGCAGCTTCAGCTTCACAGCTTTTCCTGGGCAGCAGCTGTCAGTATATCAGGTGGCAAATGATGGACAGAGGGCCACCCACTTACCTCCTCATTTCCCCTGTAACGTCTCTTCCTCTCCCAGGGGTCACTTGTGCTTCTGAGAAGTGAGAAGCCATAATCTGAGGACATGACATAGTCTGCTCAAAATGATGCCAACGAATACCCAGAACTTTCCACTCTCTGATTATTTGTCCCTCCCCAACCATGAATAAAGGAAAAGGCACATGCACACACATATTATTAAAATGAACTGTTTATATTATCTCAGTTGAGTCAATACATTATAATGTATTAAAATGGAAAGGTACAAAATTGAAATAAATACTTTCTGATTCATGTATAAATCTTTTTTTTTGTCAAGATGACTTTTATCGTCAGTACATGTCACAAGAAAACATTTAAAATGACACTGAAACAATCATTTAAATCATGGTGCATGGAGGAAAAAGGTAAAGAAAACAACTTTTGGCTTGTTTTGGCATGAGACCTTGATACAAGTTGGGTTCCCCAAAACCATGTGAAGCGTGGTCAAATAGAAATGCTCAGAACTGACTTAAAAAAATAAACAGGCTTTACAAAAACCCTCTTTTTGATGAGCCCAGCCACTTCTCTACATGGTCTGCACTTCCAGTTAGGTACATTCATTATTGTCCATGGGAAGACAGCGACTGCCTTTCGTGTTAAAGAGCTTGGTGGAGAGGCTGAAGAAAGATGCTGCAGCTGAAGCGGGGAGAATGCTCAGGAGAACAGAAAGTCTAGATGGTCCTCAGGAACGGCACCAAGACGGTGGGGGCACGGAGGGTCTCTGGAACAAGAGGTGGGGGGGAGGGAGCGCGACGAGTCCAGATCTGAAGCGAAACGGGTGTGAGGGGAGGACATGGTTGTCGGGAGTGAAAACGTGGGATAGGGACCTCTCCACCTGAGCAGTTCAGGGTTTGTCCTCAGCCTGGGAACATTTCTGTTTCAGCAAGAGGCAAACCCAGCACTTTGGAGGCAGGGCTGGGACCCTTTTAGGCACAGCAACACTGGGGCGAGGGGACAGGTATAGGGCTTCACGAGGAACGCCACCCACAGGCTGTCTCTTCTGGTTCTGACTGCTTATTAGGTGGTTGTTAAGGCAATAAGGACATCAGCAAACTAGAAGTTAAGGGCAGCTAAACTCAGCCAGACTGAAGGTGAACAAAAGGTGAAAAGGAGTGCCCTTCTCCTCGGCTACCTCTCTCCGTGGGCTCAGGAGGCCTCAGCCCCTGGAGCCCTGACTGTACAGTGCAGGGAACCAGAGGGCTTCCCTTTGGAAGGCTCCATGGAAATAAAGGCTTGTCCCTGACTTGGGGCAACTTGACTAAAGTTTCTATTCCAAAGCTCTCTTTCCTGAGGTCCTCCAGGGAGGGCAGGCTGTGCACACCCAGCTGGTGAGTGAAAAGTGGAAGCACCAAGGTCCATACAGAGTTAGGGCAAGTCCTTTGCTATAGACTATCTGGCCCATCTCAGTGGCCTTAAAAACCAGGCGTCATGGAAAGCCATGCCTGATGTTAGAATGCCCTGGTGAGACCTGTGCTCAGCTAGAGAACAGAACTGGCCTTTCAGGCGTCAGGAATGTCTCCCCGTATCAGATGGAATGACAGCTATAAAGTCCACAGGAATGTGAGGTTCTTGGAAGGTTTGTGAGCCCATGAATGCATCCTTAGGAGAATGAAAGAAACACCTTTGAATTGGATCCCCTCATGGAAAATATACAGAGACCAAACAAAACAGACTGAAGAGCCTTTTCCTTTCTTCTTGTTCTAGAGCGAAGGAGACAGACTTTGAAATGCTATGTTATGAGCCTTGAGAGTTGCCTATGCTGCCGTTCTGGGCAGCACATGCTGTGACAAGACGCTGGGTGGTTTGACGGCTGAGGTCCTGGAATCGAAGAAGTAGCTTTCAGGCAGTTGCTAAAAGGTACAACTACTCACTCCAGCAAGGGAACTACATGTGAGCTCAGTGAACAAGACAGATACCTTCCCGCCCTGCAGCATGAGATTGTGGTCTAATGCAAGGGCCCTCTGAGACGCCTGGGTCCTGACGATGCAATGGTGGTGCTCTAAATACTCAGGCCCACCTCAGGAGAGGATATTTGTGGCGATGAGATGTATGGGAAGAGAAACGCCAGTTGGAATGAGTGGCTGTCTGGGGACCAGTGTTCTGGCTGACCTCCCTTTGGGAGAAGCCATCATATATGGGTCCTAAGAGAAGTGAGTAACATTTCATCCAGGAATCCAAGATCACAGCAACAAACCCATAATAAAACAAATGTGATCATCAAGCCACGGGGACACAGATGAAACAAGATTGGCCATGAGCTGGCCATTGTTGAAGTGGATCAGAGGTTCATGGATGTCATGCAATTCTTCTTTAACGTATGTTTTGATACTAGCCATAATGCCAGACGAGGCCCCTTGGAGGCTGTCTAGCCGGGTCCCTCATGCCGCAGACGGAACCCAGTGGCCAAGCACCCAAAGCCACACGGGGTGGTAGTGCAGAGCCAGCACTAGAAGGCACCGCCCTTTCTGCAACGATTAGGATATTCTGGTTGTATTTACACCCTTAAATCAATGCTGTGTTCTTCAGCTCTGCTCTCATGACATTGATAATAGGAATAGGAAGCTGTTTTTAAAAAGCTTGCCCATTACCTTTAGGAACATAATAATGGCAAGTACCATTCTCTAAAGTGACCAGGGGACACTTTCTTTGAAGGCTTTGTTCAGCCCTTTTCAAAGAGAGAGCCCACCGCCAACCTGATGTTTTAATGGGACAAAGCAAGTCGCCTTAGCTGCTTCTTTTCAGGGGACACGCTGCCAGGAAGGACATGGATGGCCTTCCCGGGACCCTGACTGTGTTCCATTTCCTCTGGAGCCTGATTGAGGGCTGTTGTGGGGAGGGGGTGTCACATTTATGACGGGGGCAGGGGTGTGAAGGGCTGGAAAAGCAGCCAATTCAGGGAATCAGTCCCTTTAAAAATCTTCAACTCAGTTACAATCTCCTTAGAGAACACGGTAATCTACTTGGAATCAAAGATGTTTCTCTGTGTAATATGAAAAAGACTGTTAAGAATAGGAGGCTGGAGGGAGGGGGGCCCTTCTCTCCGATGACACTGATAGGAAATCAAGGGGCCTCAGCAGCAAATCTCGGACTTTAACTTGAAAATGAAAAATTTTTTAAAAGTGTTCTAGATACATCCTTATAAGCTTATAGCAAGAAACCTCCAAGAGTCCTCTCAGAGGAAAACAGCAGATAAGCCAGGCACTTCTAAGCCCCCATAAAGGGAAGGGGAGGTTACAAGACCTGCGCCACTTTTGGAAGAATGACACCCAAGGAAGTTCCTGGGTCCACTACTTTGCACCAGAAAATACACAGGTTCTGATGGCTCAGTTGAGATAAAAGTTGGCAGAGAGAGGTATTAAAAAAAAGAAAAAGGAATTTATAGTAAAAATTATGAAGACTTGCTTGGATTAAAAAGTTGAGCTTCCTGGAAACAATAGCTAAAAGGAATTATGGAATGTTCTGGAGAGACATCAGCTGCCTTGCAAATGGACGACATCCAAGAAAGGGGGGATGGCTGAATGAGAGATGCAAGGACAGGCCACTCTGATTATTTAGAAAAATCTGTTCTAGCAAGAAACTTAGTAAGGGCAGTTTGCAGTTAGAATCTTCCATTTCTTATTCTCCTTGTTCTTCCTTGCCCCTCAAAAACATAGGTAAGACATTGGCTAATTTCTTATTCAAAATCCTAACTCTTAACTAGCTTGGTTTGGACAGGAGAGTGTATGTATGTGTGTGTTCATGTTGCCTACACTTATGAGAAAACAGTCACTTTCCCTTCCCAGGGACTTAGATAAAACCTGCAGGTTTGGGAAATATCTGAATTTCAAAAATTAAAAGAGGAATTCTGAGCTACTGATTATTAGTCAAGAAAGGGACAAAAGGACATTGTGGTGCAGGATCTAAATCCTGACTCTGCCAATTTTTAGCTGTGTTTCTTTGGGAAAATTATTTCATCTCTCTTTGGGCCCTGGTTTCCTTCTCTGTAAAGAGAGGAGATACAGCCACATGCACCAAAGGTCCTCTCTGACATCCATAATCTGTGGTTCTAGAGAACTGATTAGTCTGGAATAGGGGTGAGGTAGGGGCTGAATTCTAGGATTATGAAGGTCTCCTCTAGCCATGTACCCAAAGAAAACAAATCTTGTTTCTGGGGATGGTGAGTAAATTTTCTAACAGATTCCTTGGGCCTCCTGACCAATGTCACTGTGGGAAGGGCTGGGGAAGGAGAAGTTCATCCTCCCACAAGGTCAGCGTGTTTATGTTGCCATCTCTGGTAAATCCTGCCCTTGGGTGAGCCAGGCAGGAGAGCAGCAGGGCTGCCACATCTCTGTGGAATCCTGCCCTTTCTCAGTCAACCTTGACTCCGAGAAAAATTAGCAAGTGCTATTCAAACCTAAAGAAAATTTCAATGAATTTTAAAGATGCCCACTAGCAACGGTCTGTAATAAGATCAATGCTCATGGTCACATACATCCCAGCAGGATAAAGTGCCCATTACAAGATGCTTGTGGGCTCTGAGGTCTTTTGTGGAAGAGTGAGAAAGGCAGAATGCATTTCTATGTGGTGGTGGTTAGATTGATGTTTCCCTGCAGAGCCAAGAAGCCCGAAGACATTCAAGGACTGGCTGTGTCTCTAGATTTGAGGAGGAAGGACAGGCCCATCTGGGGATGGGCACACTCTTCTGCCAAAGGACCGGTGTCTTCAAAACCACCACCAATGGGAATGCAGGTGCTTCCAACACCAACTGTGTGTGTTGGTTGCTGGCAATGAGGGTTGGGGGATTCTATCAGAGTTTTCGGTGGGAAAAATACAGAATGGCAAACTCCTTGTGTGTCCAGGGAAGAAACAAGCTCACAGATTCTGACTCATTTAGAGAAAAGACAGGCTCCAGGGGACAGGAATTCCATTCCATTCACCAGAGATGTTGCCTACCAACCCCGACTCCTTCCTAGCTGTACAGGAGCCGCCTAGTCAAGGAGACAACTTTAGATAACAGGCTAATCTCAAACCAAAAGAGCTCATGACTTTTAAGACACAGCTTTCCCCTGGGCAAGCCCAGAAGTCCTGAGGAGGAGAGAGGATGCTGCGGACATGGTCTCCAAACACACGGTAATTAAAGTAGTCAAAGATCCACTCTTTCTCTATGTAGACTGAAGACTTAAGAAAGTGTAGCTGCGTTCCCATCGCCAAGACACTGCACCTCCTTATCTTACATATGGTGAAACTGAGGCACAAGGCGGAACAAACGATTTTTCTGTAGCTCTCATATTCACCCAGTGACACACCTGGGAGGAAACCTCTGGATCTCTCCCTGCATCCTTCGATATCTTCCATTGCCTGTTTGCTTAATTCACATTTAAAGTCTGTCTGCCTGTCTATCTACTAGTAATATATTATATGCACTATTATGTATAAAATATAAATAATTCTTAGATTCCTGCTTAATTTCCTGTCCTTTTGTCCTCCTTTATATAACTAGGTTTGAGAGGAAAAACAAAAAAACACAACACGTCCCATGCCAAGGAAAAACCACGGAACTGCTCAGAGGAATGGCCCCTGGAAGGCGGCAGGACAGGGAGCCTCTGTCTGTGGGGCCGGGGTTGCTTCAGGTCTGGACGGTACAGCAAGTTAAATGGATCACAACGGCGGTGGAAACATCCGTGCCAGACAAAGCGAACTTCCACAACCTGGTTTTAAGGAACAGTAAATACAATAGAGAGAGAGAGATATACACTGTGCTGAATCTTGAGTAATAAAACAAGTTATAAATAGGATTATGCTAAATTAAAGACGGAACATCATAGGGAATAGTCTGGCCAACAGCCAATCACCATTAGAATCGAAAAGTAAACCGGCCTTTTCACTGAGTACCTCCACGACGTTTCTCAATGCACTAAGTACATTTTAACCATGCAAAAATACACAAACATCTTAACTAGGTTGTTTTTTTTTTTTGTAAAAAAAAAATCAAACACCAACATTATGCATTTTTGTTAATTATATTGGTTAAAGTCACAGCCAGTGGCTGCCAAATATCAGATACATCATATACATATTTTTATACAGAATCCGGACAACACAACATTACACATTGGAGAGAGAAAGAGAGAAAAAGAGAGAATATTTGTTCCTTTTGTGGGTTTGTTCTTGTTGTTCAGTAAAAAAATAAACTAAAATATGAGAAGCAATGCTAAGAAGGAAAACACTTCAACAAGTTAGGAATACATAGGGAGAACTGCTAGTCAGAAATACAGGAGGAAAAGAGTTCATAGTTAGGTCTGTGTCTAGAATTTTCTTCACTAAGAAACAAAAGAGCACAACAGGTGTATTGGTTTGTAAAAGCAGAAGAGCCATAACGTCATGCTGTCTGGTCCCCAGCACGTTTCCAGCAGGAAGAAAAAATCATAATCACAAATTAATTTCACAAGTTTTGTTTTCAAAAATGTCCTCCCTTACCCAGGAAGCTGGGTAGTGCAGGGTTGGGGGCAGCTCAGGTTTGAGAGTCCTTGGCAAAGGTTTGGCCAAAACCATTGGCCTTGAATTAGTTGGAGCTATGAGCTGTCTGTGGGAATTCACGCAATGAAGTGCAACGTTGGGCTTGCTCTGGTCTAGGCAAGGTTTCCCATTGCCAGCCAGTGGTCTGGTGGAGGGAGGACACCCCCCCCCCATGACAGGTTCTGCTAGCCAGGCCCCATTCCTGCCCCTTAAACATTTGGCATCAACACAATCCTAAGAATTCAACCTGGAAAGAAACAAGACCTTGAACACAAGCTATGGAAGCACTACCGTAGTCACGGTGAGATACAAAAATGTGAAAATTCAGATGTAATAAAAAATACAAAATCAGTTTCAATAAGATTTGCTTGTTTTTTTCAAACCATTACAGTGCAAGGTTTTTCAAATTACAGTAGAAGGTATGTGTCTGCTTACAGTAACTTGAGTAAGTAGCTGATTTTGTTCTGCTAGAACCAGAGGTCCCTGATAAGTGAGAATGCGCCAACCTGAAAGCACCCCAGCACAAGAAATGGTATCTTAACAGAAACACAGTTCACTATGGTCTTTACCCTTCAAATAGTAACAAAAGAATGGTGTCATCTGCACAACTTATTAGCAGAGGTCCTTCCTCCATTAAAAGAAATAATAATAATAAATAGATATTAAAATTCCAAGAAGAAAAGGAGTGGAAGTCTGGGGCCAAACGGTGGAGCATCTGAAGGGAGCTCCCCACGTCACTGAGCTTTCCCACTGTACTTAAAAACAAAAAGAACTTTAAGCCTGAGCCTCTTTGGGTGACGCTGCTTCGTGCTTCCGCCCTCTGGTCTCAGGCAGTTGGGAAAGGGAGTGGCATCCCCCTCCCGGGTGGGATCAAAAGGAACCACCATGGAGGTCCCGTCCCATTGTGCCATCAAGAATCACCCTCCAGGAAAGGAAAGTGGAATCGGTGAACAGGGGCTGGTGGGTCAGAGCAGCACATAGACGGCCCTTGTCAAGGCTGCTGCGCCGCACAGAGACTGATGTTATGGAAAGGAAGAAGAGGAAAGGGCCGAGAGTCCCAAATACTATCTGAGAGAAAGAGACACCATTCCCCTAGAGCTGTGCCTTCAGCGGTGGGCAAGTGGCTGAAAAAGCAATGTGGCTAAACGAAGGTGACGGTCTAAATGATTCATGCTGTGGACAGTGAGAAGATGGGTGACTAAGGAATCATGCTCGTTGAGATCTGTAGAGCCAACCAGTCCCACCAGGAAATGTAAGATGCACTGGAGAGGCTCAAGGAGACCTTCTTTCCATGCCCAAGAGGAGGGGGCTGGTGCTTGCCCGCCTTGGGCACAGACATCAGCCAGAAGCCTGTGGAGGCCACACAGAGCCCCGTTCCTCGCACTGCCCTTCCCTGTACCTGTACCAACACCTACAAACCATCTTTGACCCATCGGACTGGCCCTTGCTTACTCCGTCTAAGTTCCTCCTAACAGGGTGGGGAAAACTCTTCCTAGGTTTGTTTGAAATTAAGAAGGGATTATTTTAGACAGCCAGAGACTGTTATCTAGGACCTGGAATCTGCCACTCCTAAGTAAGGGGTGGGCTACCAGTACCCTCTCCCATCTCCCCTGCAATGTGGCCAGGTGATCGAATCTACCTGCTTCACACAATCGACATGTGGAGGTGAGTGGACCCTTTACTCACACCTAAAGCCCAGGAAAGGAAATTCGTCTGCCATGCCACGAGGTTCCCCTACCTTTGAAATACAGCGTTAAGGTGCTCTGAGCCCAGGAAGCACACAGTTATCTGGCAATTGGTGGTTGCAATGACACTTGAGGACTTGTGATCACAGAGGTATTTACATGGGCGAAAGGACGGAATGAAGCTAGGGAATGTGATGACATGTAATGTGGCTTAAAGGCTAAAGAAGTGCTCCAAGATTCCTTTATGCTAAGTCTTGTTGCTGTCACCCAGCAAAATGGTGAGGTCTGGTGAAAATGCCCGAGAACTGGGTGGAGGTACCCCTACTTTTGGTGCCTGTGACTAATTGACTATTAATGACAGAGCTGCCTCTGGCTGAAAGAGATTCCTGGAATGGCGCTGCAGAGAACAGGCAGGGTTAGTCCAGGCGCATGGGAAGTGGACTGCTGCTCCGCTGCCTCCCAGGGGAGCGGCGACTGCACACACTGACTGGGCCATCAGAGTCCCAGGTTAGGCCCTTCCCCCTTTGTAAAGGCATGACCTTGGGCAGGTCGGCCTCTCTGAACCTTAGTTCCCTCCCGACTCGGGGTTGCCAAGAAGATAGGATGAGATGCAAGCCTTATTTACCTCTGTCAAGCATCACCCCTTCCTTGAAAGGAAGTCAGTTTTCTGTGTATCCAAGCCCGTTCGCAGTGAGATGGTCACCTGCCGCAGGTGGAGCTCCGAAGGCGGTAGGGCCAGGGGCTTGGTTTTTCTTGCTACCATTTTGGCCAGTAATCTCCGACATCCAATGTGGTTGATTCCCATCTCAGGATGACTGGATGCTTGGGGTTTTACTCAAACACACTTAAAACGTTGGCCACGGACAACAAAAAAGGAACTGGAGGAAGCAAACTGTATTTTAGTTCAAGATAAAGATTTTGAGTATGTTTACTGGAGTGGTGAGAAGTTGGCTTCATCTTTTTTTAAAGCAAGAGAAAGGTACAGTTCAATTGATTTAGGAGATGCTCACCTTTAACTTAACGAATCTCTCCTTGGGTTCTTAGGCTCCTAAACGTTAGGATGGGTTGAAAGGGAGAGCTAAAGTTTTTTCTTCTCAAGACTTCTTAGAAGGTCTCCGCCTAGAGACAGTGAAGAGCTTCATAGCCATCTGGATGAGCGGGCGTATTGATAACAGAGTTTTAAGATGGGAGGGGATTTCAGGGAGTGTCACCTTCATTTTGCAGAAGAGGAAACTGTGCTTGAGCTACTGTGGTGGCTTGGTGGCAAATCCAGAGCATCCACGGCTACACAAGAGAAGGCATGACCCTTCTTGGGGGGGAGTGGGGTTGGAGGACAGCTCCCCGTGGCCCTGTGCCGTAATGGCACAGCCGCCCTAACAATGTGAATCTCTACTACCGAAGTCCGTCCTTCCAACCTGCGCTGGCCCAGCCATGCTCAGAGAAAAACGCTGGATAAGCCCACTGGTGAACTTCTAGTGGTACAGTGGGCAAAACTGAACTTGGAGATTAAGGAATTAGTAACTATTTTGATAAGGTGAAAAAAACCCGGTTTATTTCTCATCACTGTTAAGACAATGAGGAATTAAAAAAAAATATCACCACCTATTAACATAATCTGTAGCTTTAAAATGGACTTACTTGGAGATGAATATGTAGTATTTTGGAAATGAATGCCTGGTCTGTGATGAGTGCAACAGACGTGCTATGTCTTGACTTCAGAAACTCCTTTGACAGAGCACCTCAAGACATCTCAACATTCGTGAGGACAGAACAGTGCCAAAGAAAGAATTATTCTTAAGAGCAATTCATGACAATTCGTGGTTGGCCTAAAGGGGTATTGGGAGAGGGATTTATTGGGATTGGCCCATGGCTTCTTATTTCTCAGGGAACCTTTGAAACCTAGTTGATTGATGTAAGGCCTGTGTCTGTTTCTCTCTGTTTCCTGGGAGAACAGCCTTCTCTCTTATTCTCTGTAACTCATATACATATTCATAGCATAATGCTCAACCTAAACTCTGTTAAGTCCATAAACTCAGGATGGAGACACATGTTCTCTGGAGAGGGAGAAATGATGACTGAGAAGAATAGCTAGGATGGCCTAGGGATGTTGAGTTTTAGGTCTTTCATTTCTCCTAGAAACAAGGCAGTAAAGAGGTCTGTTCTGGTATGATTGTTTGTGTCTCCCCTCTGAAAATCAGTGCATTGAATGAAGCCCTAATCCCCAGTCTGATGGTGTTTAGAGGTAGCCCTTGAGAGATAATTGGGTTTAACAAGGTTATGAGGGCGGAACGTCCCTGCTGGGATTAGTGCCCGCATGAGATGGAAGAGACCAGAACACTCTCTGCCATGTGAGAACACAGGAGGGGGCCATCTGACCCCCAGGAAGAGACCTCCAGACACCAAATCTTTTGGCACTTTGATCTTGGGTTTCCCAGCTCCCAAAACTCTGAGAAATAAATGTCTGTTGTTTAAGCCACCTGATCCCCAGCTCCGTCTCAGTGCACATTATTTTACTATAAAAGCCTGAACTGACAGAGTCCATTCCAAATTCCTGTTCTGCATCACTTCCAGATCAAGGCCAAGGGGATTATGGGTGAAGCAACCTGCTTACTTTCTAGAGCAATCTTTCTCAAGGAAAAAGGAATCTTCTCATTATTCTCCTGTCTTTGTCTCTTCTTTCTCATCAAGCCATTTTTCCTAAGAGAACATTGCTTTTGAGAAGAGCTTCCAGTGATCTTACAAGAGGCATCTGCTAAAAATGGCTGTGAAGGGAGCTAATATATTGGTGGATTTGGGGGGTTACTATTAGGGAAAAGAAGGGAAGAACAGGGCACCCAGGATGTTACGGTTCATGTGCCAGCCATGAAGAGGGCTAAGTGTCCTTGGGAAAGCCTGGTGAGGGCAGTGAGCTCACAGTGTCCCATACCATCTCCTCTTCCTTTGAGCTCAGAGAGCTGTATCTGTACTTATCACTTGAAGTCTTACCTTTCAACCTTTGACGGACAGGTCGACCAGAACGTGACTGGCTTGAGGACAGGGTCTGGTCAAGTGCCTGGGATATCTGCAGGGTAAATGGTGAGTGTGTGCATAAGGAGAATAAATTAATAAGTGGAATGAATAGACTGGGCATGAGTTCAAGAGTTCAAGACTGAGCCCTTGGTTCTCAGGGGAAGAGATCTGCTTTAACATGGGGAGAGACTGCTCCCATTTTCGCAGCTGGCATGAGGCAAAGCAAGATGTTTCCAGTCTTCCCGAAGTGAGGTTGCAACCAGGGCCCTCCTGGTTCTGCAGGCCAGTCAGTGTGGAGCAGCAATTCTCGTCAGGGGCAGAGCGTGGCTGTTTGCTTTCTTTTTAGCACCTTGGGCTCCAAAAAATAATGGTGCTACTCAATGCCCTGATTCTTTCTCTACAAATGGATGGATCCTGCCCAAAGAGCCTCCTGGGAGAAATCAGAAGAACACCAATTGACTTAAAAAGCGAGTTCTCATAGGATATTTTTTAGGCACTTCTTCAGGGAAAATTGTGAGAAATCAAGGAAAGAGTTTCTTTTTCACACGGCAGGCTCAGGCTGATGACTCTGGGGCCCTACTCCCCGGCCATCCGACCAGGCTTGCTGATGCGCAGACGAACCACTGGGGCTGCTGCAGGCCTAGATAAATGTGCCTTTGTCGGGGAGAACCCTCGAAGTCCAATTAGGCAGCGGGAAGAAAAGAAAGGTCAGATGCCCTCACCCATTTAAGTGAGGGGGCACACAGTCAGAAGTGATGGAAAGGGCAGGGGACTTTCGATCAAGACACTGGAGCCCACACGGTGATGATTTCACCTTTCATTAATAAAGGGAAGTTGGTCAATCATTCAACTGCCTAAGTCTCATTTGCCTCCTCTATAAAATAAAGCTCTGTGTTACATTCCCCCAGATAATAAGATCACTATAAAGAATGTTAGATAAATTAAGAAAATGCATAGAAAAAAACTGAGTAAAGTGCCTGACATGAAACAAGTGTTTAGCAAATACAAGCTAAATCTGAGATGAATGACAATTTTGGCAACACATTCTTGAACAGACGACATGGGGTGAGAGATATGCGGGAGCCGGTGAGTGTCCAGGCATCACCCCCAGCCCCGGGTGCATGGGTGGTAAGGCTCAGCAGAGCCACAGCAGGTGGGAGGTAAAGGGAATACTCAAATGTTAGTATCTTGAAGCTTGGAGTTACAAGTGACTCATGCAAATAGAAGTCTACCTTTTTTGAATGGGTACTGGGCCAACATGGTTAATCTGTCAACCCAGGAAGGCAGGTGGTCACCATCCCACCTATTCTGAAAAGAGTCTGGGTTTTGGAGTGGCAACAACAGGTATTTTATGGAGCTTAAAGAGAGAATGGCTATAAGGAATCAGACCAGGGAATTGGGGGATTCCAATTGGGAAGCCAAGGTTTTTTATTCTATAATAGTTTCCAAGGTTCGTAACAGTCACCCCCTGCATTTCTGCTTACACACGCTGAGAATCTGAGGTCTATATCAAAGGCCAGGCCAATGCTTTGAATGGGAAGTAGCAAGTCCAAGAGTGGCCCCGTCTGCAGGCAGGTCCTTGTGCCCACCCTGCTTCTTTGTGCCTTGCCTGTCTCGGCCAATGTCTGAATGTCTATTGCTTTTTTTTAAATCTCAGAACACGAAATTAAGCCAAACAAACCGGACAATCTGTGTGTAGGGATGAGGGAATTGGGTGCCATTGGGGGAAGGATCAGGAAAAAAAAGGTTTTCTTGGTGTCGTTCTCTATCTCTTTGTTGTGAAAGGTCCAGAAGGACTGCACTAATTTATAGGAGAAACTGGGCCTTTCCCAAGATTCCAAAGACTCAGTCCCCTTTAAGATGTGCTGCCCACAGTGACAACTCTTGGGCTGCTGCTGTGAGCACCCAGAGTGGGCGGAGGTCTGCAGGGCTTAACTAGTTCTCAAAGGCTGCAGGGGTCTCAAATATTCTGGAAGGTTGGTGTGACCAGGGTTGAATGAAAACCTTATTAAGAAACAAAGACTGGCTTCTTCTGTGCCTGTTGGGCAGCTTTGGGCTTTAAGAAATTCCATGTACTTATATTTAAGCCTTCCTCCCCTGTGGCCTTAAAAACTCAACAATCCCAGAAATCAAACCTGTCAATGAACACCTTCCATTCCTCTGACTTAGCCTCACTGGTGCAGATATAAAATCTCCATCACTTTAAGGCCTCATTCCCCCGGCTTCCATCAGGCAGGTAGGACCAGAGGAATGGGGTTTAGTCACACCAAAGATGCAGGGAACTAAATCTTGAGCCAGAGTATGCACAGGGACACGTATGAGCTTCCACAAGCCCAGCTCTGGGGGAGCCCATGAAGCCTTCAAAGAGGGATCCACAGGGAGAACCGTTCTCCGGATCACATTAACAAATGAAGATGTGGTTGGAGCTTGAAGGACTATTCTTTCAACAAAGTTGGTGAATACTAACAGACAGCAAATGTTAAAGTAAACAAACTGTATGGCTTGAGTATCCATTGCTGGAAATGGTCTTGCTTTCTCATCAGAAAGTGATCAACATCTCATGTGACTGAATGATGTAACATGACCATGGGCATGGCCAACCCAATCCCCCATCTTCACACATCTTATGCATCCTTCAAAGCCCAAACCAAGCACCAGTCTTTGTCAGGCCCTCTCTTATCCTACTTGTGCCTCTATTGCATCCTGTTCTGGATGCCCATAGTACCTTGTGCCTCTCCTAGGATTCTATTCTTCACTGCAATATGGTTATTTAGGTACATTTCTTGCCTCATAGGACAATTCCCTGGGGTTGGTTTCATCTTTAGGGCCCCTACAATTTTAGTTCGGCACTTGGCATAGTAGGTGTTGAATAAATATTTGATAGTCAAGAACTGACTGAGTTTGAAGTGGGAATACTGTTCTGACAGAGAATACAGTATTACCTCCTGTGGGGTAAAATAAATCCATTGTCTGCTGCGTTGTCCTCACAAGGAGAGTAAGTGCATGACAGAGCCAGCACCCAAGGTCAAATCCGAGGTCAAAAAGTCTCTACCACGGCTGTGCCACACCTCAAATTCAGGGTAAGATGAATTCTGGTATCTTTGTGACATCCCACTGAAAGACACCTCCTGCCTCTGATCTCAGAGTTCCTCAGGAGTAGAAGCTGTTCTTATCTGAAAGCAAGGCACCCAGAAAGTGGCTAGGGAGCCAGAGGTGGATTACGAATCGGAGATTTCCCTGGAAGCTCAAGAGCAATTAACAGCCATGAACAGGACTGAAAGCATCTCTGTCTAGAATGATCACATCCCAGGACAGCCTTCTCCCTTCAAAGAGGACAGAGAAATGTCCAGGCTAGTGAGAGTGAAAGAAAAATCACAGCATCCTCAGGGCGATGCAAAAACGCCTCAAAGCAACCCAGTGACAACAGTCAAGACTGAAGATCAATGTGCCCTGCAGAGACATGGTCTCTGGGCAGAAAAAGAAGAGGAAGAAAGAAAATACCTTTTTACCACGAGGTGAAGCTCAACGCCCTCTCCCCTGTTCCCATGCTCACTCTGACACGCTGGGAGCTCCCTTTCGGCCAAGGGAGCTTTGCTCCTAAGTCAACAGTAGGGCTCTATGCAGACAAAACTGGCTGGTCACAGCCATGGCACGCCCTCTCCTAGGTCACTTTTAGAGGTCGGTCCTTCTGCATCACTCCCCTATAAGAAACAGATTAAACTAAGAGCCTAGGGCTGTCAACACATACACCTGCAATGTCTCTACCTCAGATGCAGCAAGAAGCTCCTTCTGTTCACCTTGAACCCTCCTAGCTATCTGTGTTCTGGTAGTGATCTGGAGGGGCAGTGGATGTAGGCATCCAGGAAGGGTGGCACCACATGTGGAAATGGCCCAGAACCTGCATGGAAAGAGAAATCAGCCCAGTATTCAAACTTCCAAATGGTCTTGAGTAAACAAGTTTTCCCCTGTGGGAAAATTGGGGATCTGAGATGAGTGGAAAGACAGCAAAGATAGGAGGGTGCAGATGGCTTTGTAGCTAGTTTTCTTTTGGCAGGAGGGGGCTACAAGATGGTGGGGTAAGAAAGGATCCCACAGAAACCCACCTAAAAACAGGCTCCTCTGAATCTACAGTAGTTATGTCACTAAAAAGAATAGGGAATAATAAGAATTGTGCTTTCTAGTACCTAAAAAAACAAAGTAAAACATTTTTTGAACATTTAAGTATTTTAAAAGAAATCGTGGAATCTGGGGAAGCTCAGTGAGGTGGGAAACTCTTCAGAATCAAAAACCAGCTTTGGAAGCACATTATCATTGTGCCTGTGTGTGTGCTGGTGTGAATATATCATATATTCCCACTCACCTACTTACAGGTATGTATTTATATATAAATATATATTTATCATTAGATATTTTCCCCCTTCAAATTAACACCAGTATGTTCCACCTTCAAAACACATTTTATCTGCATTTCAATTCATAGACAGACCATTATACCATAAAAAGAGAGAAATAGCTGAGAACAGGCAAAGTATAACCTAGGCAGAGTTGTTTTAAATGCCAGTTCAGCACTGTTAAAGAACAAAGCAAACCTCCCCATATACAAGCTAAAATGTCCGTTATTAATACACACTAACAATTCTTTATGATCATCAGAAGAAAAAGGAAAAAGAATGGATATATTATGAAATTGAATCTTAAGTGTCTTCCTTTTTTTTTGTAGTCATTATATATATCTTAAGGGAAAACTTGCCACTTATAGAAATGATTCTCCCACTTCAGTTACTATTTATCCCTAGTTTTCTGGAGCTAGGAATAATAGAACATGTACAAAGCTTCATGAAGTATCATTTTCGAGGATCTTTTACTCCAACCTTTCTTTATCCCATTTAAAACATACTTAACACATTTGAGAAATGTCTTACACATTTTGGCAAAAGACAGAACAACAAGGATGCTGAACCATACAAAGTATCTAGGGCTTAGGACCTAGATGCGCTCGGATAAAAGAAAGTAATTCTGTTCAAACACGTAGAAAGAGGGACTCAATTGCATACGATCTATCTTGCGATTTCTATTCAAGATCCCTTCGCCCTGTCCTGTCACTGGTCAGCGTTCTTCTGAAAACTTGAGTCTTTATGGCATCGTTGGCTTGTCGACTACAAATGTTTCCAAGTCACCGTCGCTCTTAATACGTGGTATGTCAGAAAGTTCCAGAAGGTTTAGAGAAGGTGGGGGCTGGGCACAGGGTACTTCATCACTAAATAGCACAACACATAAAATCAAACTAGAGGAAACAGCAAAGTCAAAATGTCGAAAGCTAGCGCATCAGATGAGAATGCTGGGGAGTCATGGGGTACCATTTTCCAAGCCAAGAGATTGAAATTTAAAAGAAAAAGTTGGACATAAATCAATATAAAAAGCTTCAAAAACTCAAAGCCAAACCAATGTTTCCTTTCTCCCCCTACACACAAACCTCTTGCTCTAAACCCAATGGCGTTGAGATCAATAATTATATCTGGAAGATTCAAGTCTGCAGAGATATTTCCCTTCATTCGATTACTTCAGTCCACAGAAATAAAGCACCTTTGGAACCAAGAGTTGTTCAAAAATCCTAGTGTCTTATTCAATGTGTCGAAAAAGTACAGTTAAAATAATTAGAGTAATTCATCAAATGACAAACACAATAATATTGACTCCAGTGAATAGGCAAAAGGGCTCCCCAGGACAATTCACAGCTAAGAAGATTGAGCACAATAAAAGGCTATGACATTTCGTGAATATTCTGTGTTATAGCTTTGAACTTTATTGCAAAGCAAAAAATATATATTTTTTTATATATATATTTTTATCTACATTTCACCTCTGACATTGTACACAACACGAAAGCACAGGAAACCAAAAAAACCATAATGAGGTAGATACATAACACTTACAGATGAAGGAGACTAAGGAGTTTAAATCTGGCTTAGTACTGTGGTCACCAATGTGTGCATTTTCGACACAGCAGCAAGCATTGATTCAAGGGCAAGGGGCCCAGCGATCGCAAACCCAAAAATAAGCCCCATTAAAAAAATACCTGCTTCAGAATGAAAAAAAAAAATAGCTTTTTTAAGTAAGGGAATCAGCCACGTTCAATCGTGAACCCTGTTGAAATAAAGTTTTTGTTTTTGCTTTTGTACCCAGGGCAGAACAAGAAAGTAATGTTCACCCAATGAGGAGTAACCTAGCCCACAGGGTTCATCTGTCCATTCCTGACAGGTGGGGTTGGGGCAGCCTCAGGAGCTCAGCCACCAGGGCTCGACAGGTGCCGAGTTCTCCATTCTCCCCAGAGTAACCCTCCCTCACCCCTGTAGCCACTGCGACCTCTAGCAGCTCTGGACGTGGCTGGAAATCCACTTAGCTGTGAGGTCTCAGGCTTTACCTTTCTAGAAAGGTGAGGCAAGGGGCACCTCCCAGTTTGGGATACTGGGGTCACCTCTCATGGTTCCCACTTCCATACAGCCTTCCTGATGGAGGGCTGAAAAGGCCAGGAGGTCATTCCAGCCTCAATTCTCACTGTCAAGTGCAGTGTCGGGCAGTGGTGGCTGCTGCAGAGACTGACACCCTCCCTGTCTGATGCCCGGAACAGGAGGCGGATGCAGGAGGAGAAAGGGCCAGGAGAGGGCACTAGGCTGGGTGAGGCAGCCGCTGGGAGGACAGAGCCATGAAGTGACCGACCAAGGAAGGGTCCACTCTGGCAAGTGCGGGGGCCAAGGCTCTGACCACAAAGCCAAGGGGTAGCTCAGATTTGTCACCAGTGACTAGAAGGTGCTGGAGACTTTAGATAAAATATGGAGGAAATGAGGCCTAGAGACAGGGATAGGGTTAACAGTGGAATTGAATCAAGCTCCCTTGGATTTTTTAATACTTATTTTTACTCTGGATGTGATCCTGCTTTTGATGGGATATCCTCTACTGGAAGCAGCTGCCAGACAGGCCATCCTCAAGAAAGAAAACAGAGGGGTCCCGGAGAAACACCTGCTGACTGTGGGATAGTGGCAGGATCAGGGAGGGAAGAGCTAGGCGGCCACCTGGCCGAGCAGACGGCCACGCAGTCACGCGCACATCAGGGAAGCTGGAAGTCAGCCTGTGCAGGGCAGGGTGAGCCCCGGTCTCCAGACACTGGGTACTGACGACAGCGTCCATTTGTTCACACATCATCTCCCCTGCTGGACTGTGAGCACCCCAAGAGACTGTCCTTCCTCTTTGTCTTCTTAATGCTCTGCACAGTGCCTGGCACATGGAGGGCATCACTGAGGTCAAATTGCATTTTTAGAAAATACATGAGGATGGTTTGAGGAAGAAGGGAAGATGTCATGTTCACAGTGTTACAAGGGCACTGAAATTCTCTATTCCCCCTTAAGACAAAACCCAGGGATCTAGTCCTGCCTTCCCAGTGCATCTCAAGTGAAGACTCACATTTGATCTTGAACATAAAGCATCATAGGGAGAGGGTATAATGTAGGAGCAGGGCCCAGTGGGAAAGGAAATAAACACAACTATTCTAAGTATATTTAAAAGCAGGTCATGGCAAAGCTGATCAGCTTTGTCCAGCCTGAAAGGACAGGAAGGTTGGGGGTGGGGTTTGCCACTAAGTTCGGAAGGCGGAGACTAGGTAAGCTCCCAACCATTCCTCTCCAGTGACTCCCAGTCTGGCCCTAGAGGAAGGCAGGGTGGGAAGCGCTTCCAGGTGATCCAATCCAGAGACTAGATCTCTGTCCACTTGGAGACCCAAAGCAAAAGGAATCAGTCTGAATGACAGCGGACAGCATTCAAGTAATTATAAGGGAGGGCCGCGTGACCACAGGCATTCAAAGGCGGATGAGGGGGAGGAGATGCTTTTCCTTGAAGGCCTTTGAGAATTAGTTTGATATCTTTTGGCTGCGACTCTGAGGATGAGCAAAAATTAGGTGGTGTCTGAGTCTCCTTCAAACCCTGAGATCCCGTTGTTACTTTGTGCTCTGAAGAAGCCCCAGCTCTGCTCAAAGACTCAGGGATTTTTCTCCATGTGTAATTGCTGGGACTAGAATTGTGTGTGTGTGTGTGTGTGTGTGTGTGTGTGTGTGTGTGTGTGTGT
>JAQQAC010013566.1:31892924-32006649 GCA_029783875.1 Phataginus tricuspis
TGTGTGTGTGTGTGTGTGTGTGTGTGTGTGTGTGTGTGTGTGTGTGTAACGCGTGAGGCTGCCATGGAGAAAGGCTGTGTGCTCATCACCCTCCTCCCCCAACCCTCTCTAGCTGGCCCTTTGTTGCCCATTTCCTCTCCCTTGTGCTTTTCCTCTCTCATTTATATTGTTTTTCTCCCTTAATCAGTTCACACAACAGTGAAAAATCACTTTCTTAAGCCTTACATTTTGATGTTGGTCATTTCGTTCACTGGTTTAAGAACTTAGAGCAGCTCCGCAGGGTCTATCATCCCAAACCCAAAGGTACCAGCTGGGTGATCAAGGCTCTCAGCAGAGCCATTTGCCTGCTTGGCTGTTTCATTCCCTCCCTGGTTTGCGTCAATCAGGCTCCCCCTGTGTTTTAGAGAGGCGGAGGCTGAGGCCCACGGAAGGCAAGAGGCCGGCCCGGGAATCATGGGGACAAGGGCAGAGGGCCGGTTCCCAGCCTGCCCCCTGCTCGGGCCTAGCACAGAGACTCGCTCGCCTGGAGCTGCTCCTTCTCTCTGCCATGTCATAGCCACTGCCTTCAAAAACCTACTCAAAAATTACCCTGTGGAGCTTTACGTTCTGAATTTGTCCTAATGTCAGCTGTTTAACAGCTCTAAAGGATCCTCAGAGAAAAATAATCTACTTATCTGGAGTTAACTTTACCTTCCAAGATCATACACACAGAAATAAACTCCACCAAAAAAACACCCCACTAAAAACAAACAAACAAAACCACACACACAAAGGAGACAGAGAAGTTCTCAGGCCAGCTGAAAGAGATCTTAATAGTGCTTTTAGGACAAAGCCCCCACAGGAAGGCTCCAGTTCCATGGAGCTCTCCTAGAACTCACACGGTGGCGTGCTCAGGGTGATCTGCGGAAAACAGGCGTCCTTGTCCTTGGGCATACCTTATTTCACAAACTGTCACTAAACTTCTAAGTCCCCTAAAACCTCCCAATCTTCACATAGCCTCTCTGGCCATCTGCAAGGAAACAAAACTGCCTGAGTCCCGCGCCACCCCTAGGGGCCTTCTGAGCTCCTGGCCTTTGGGGGCCTGTGGGAGGGGCCATAACAGGGGCCCGGACCTTGAAGAGTGGGACCAAATAGCCAGGTCTGACACCCCCGCCCCTCCCCCGGTAGCCCTGATTGGCCACAGGACCCTGGACAATCATGGGGCTCCGTGAGCCTCAGTTTTCTCATTTATAAAATGGGGCTGGGTTTCTTGCCTTGTGAGATTACTGCAAGGATTTAGATGAGACCAAGGTGTGGTGGCTCCCAGGACAGAGCCTTACAGAGCCGTCACTGGCACTCAGTTAATGTGGCTGAAACAGTTCTCCCATCCTCCCCAAAGGGCTCTGCTCCATCCTGGCGGAGGCCGCCTGCTGAGGTGCACTGGCCTTCCCTGGACACCCAACATTCCTGAGACCCCTAGATAGTTCTTTCTGTTGAAGGGACTGTCCCCTCCCACCAGGGCAGGAACCACAGCCCCGAGGGGACTCCTTCAGAGGTGTGCTGGGCCGCGCCTTCCTGCTCCGGCTCTGGCTCTGCACCTGTGCACCCGCAGGGTCTCGGGTGCCACTTGACGCCAAGAGCCCACCCAGCAAAGGATGGGCCCGCACACCCCAGCAGGACTCGCCCGCTGATGGGGAAGACTTTCCTCAGCAAAGGGTCTTTGCACGCTGGTGATCGACTGTCCGACTTCAAGGAAGGCCCATTCCCTGGGGTGGAAACACTATAATGCCCGGCCCCTGGAGGTGGGCATGCGCCTTCCCAGAGATGTGGGTTGTCACAGCCCCCAGAGAGGGACTGGACACTCCGATTTGGTCCCGGTTGAGGACAGAGGAATCTAGACGGCTTCCACCCTCTGGCCCCCAGTTATTCTGTCCCTAACTCTGAACCTCACAAGGACCTGCAGCCTCTGGATCCTGAGACCATTTCAGGCCCTGAGCACCGATGGGCAGGCAGAGAAGAGAAGGTCATGGGGCTGGACATTGGCAACCTCTGAAAGGGCCCCTCGAGCTCCCCAGCCACTTTTTAGGAAGGACCAGGAGCTGGAAAATCTCATAGTATCCTGGGACTGATTCCCTTGATATTTTCTGAGCTGTAAAGACAAGTCAGCTTCTGGGAAAGACTTCTGGGTCTGTGTATGAAGGACCAGACCCCACCAGAGGCCCAGTGGTCTCCAGAATACTACCTCCAAGGATTAGAGGAACCCCTTTTCAGGAGGAGAAAGAAACAATTAGTAATCAATTCCTAGGATGGGTCTTGGCAGGTGTGACCTATGGGACAGAACGAAAAGCACATGCGCAGACTTCATTAAGGTCCCCTGAGTAGCTGGGAGTGTGAATAGGATGAGGAAGACAAGGAGTGAGGCTCACAGACAAAATGCGCTCTTATCAAAGGACCGCTTCCTTTTTCATTCCAAAGGCATTCCATCTGAGCTCCCACCAGCCATGGAGTGGAAGCGCATTGTGCTCGAGCAGGTAGGCAGTGTCTGAATTTATCTTTTAAAAACTGTCTCTGATGGCTCAGCCATCTTGTGCAAGATTTGTAAACCGGGTGCAAAACTCAGACTTGTGCAGACAACCAGAGGAGTTGAGGAGCTGCCTTCTGCTTGCAGGGCTTCCCCTGCCTAATCTGTGCTTTGTCTGACCCCATGATCTCTCTCTTTCCCAGCAATGACTTCTTAAAACCTTGTGAAATTGTGCTCAGCCAGATTGGCTCCGGTAGCTTGAGAATGCACTAGACCCCGCTGTGTCTCTTCTGCAGCTAAGAATATGTTTCAAATGCTTCCAAATGATGTGCGAGGTGAAGGCTGACTTCCTCAGTGCTTTTGACATTGGGCTCTTGAAGATTCTCTTTATATCTAGCTCGCGAAAAGAAAGCAGATGCAGTGACCCCATTCGGGGAGATCCAGTCAGCAGCTGGCACAGGAGGAACGCTACTAGCAGGAAGTGGTGCAAAGGTAGGAAAGCAGGATTTGGCACTGGGGGGGGTGCTTGGAGTTTGGTGGGAGGGATGCAGATGGCACAAAGCTAAAGGTTAGTTCGCCCTCTGGGGATAGGTTACTCCATACAGGTGATCACAAATAAGGAGATTAAAACACCTGGGTCAAATCCTTCCCAGAGGATGCCAGCTCCCTGCCAGGGTCTTTTTATTCAGGACCAAGGTGTAGGTGCCAACCAGCTTCAGGCCCTCAGTATTTCCCCACCATACTCCCAGCCCCGGAGGTCACATGCTCATTGTTCCACTTAAGCCAAATTTTTTTTCTTGCCTTAAGTCAACACATCCCCCAAACATATCCTATACAAGTAGACCTTATAAAGAAAATAAATATTTGGAATCAAGAAGAGGATGAAAACAAGTTGTAAACATGTAACCAAAACAGAGATATACACATCAGTTGACTTATGGAACCAAACAGGGTTACACTGAATCATTTAAAAGGAAAGAGAAGTAAGAGTTTCTTGGGAGCTCTTAAATTTTGGAAAAGAATCACTGTAGCATGCTCACCTTGAACCAGGGATTGGATATTGTGGTTCTTGTACAAAGGAAAAATCGGTGAAGGAGATGGAAATCCGAGGTGAAGGAGGGAGGGGAGAGAAACTGGAAGATTGCATAGTTGCGAAACAGTGGCTTCTCATCAAGGTGAACAAGTGCGTCATCTGATAAAATAGCATCTGATACTTGTTTTCTGTTCATCTCGTTTACGGCATTTTTCTCTGTCCACCAAACATTTTATACGTTGAAGCACATATACAGTACATACATGCTGGCACGGAACACCTGAATTACACAGCCATACTTTAAAACGACCCCTCCCTGCTTGTACCAGGTGGAGCTGGGATTCACCAATACACTTGCACTACGTCCTACCCCTATTTCTGGTCAAAACTCATCTCTTGGGTTCGTGTTTTCTTCAGCAATGAAAGGGGCAGGTGAGGATGGGAGCACTGAGGAAAGCACCAGAAACGGTCCTCTTCTCTCACTGAACGTCTGTGGCAATGCCTCAAATTCTGGTTAGGGGTTCACTATATGTTAAGAGATGGGAAAAGGCAACTGCCTCTCTTTTAAGCTTTCTTGAGGTAAATATTATTTGTTAACACCTTAGGGGACAAATATGTTTTACAGTGATGGTGAGAAGCCTTAGAAAGGAGGAGATAACATCAAGGTGTAACACCAACGCTCAGAGCATGTAGAAGCACGCCTGTGTTTTACTTCCCTTTCCTCTCATTCAGCAACTCCGTCTAGTAACATACAGAACAGAAATACGAGTGATTCCCTATATCCTGCTGGGCATCCCTCATCCCACCCCACCATAAATCTCTCCTGCTCACATTCTAAAAGTTGTGAACCAATTGAAAATTAAATAAAGATAAACATACTTTACATTTTTCATTCTTTCTATCTTCCCCGAGCATATATATATATATGTATATTTATTTTTATTTATTCACACACACACACACACACACACACACACACATATATATATATATGACAGTTTACATTAATATAGGAAATAGCAGAGGTCTTTTAGTTACATTTTATGCAGAATCACTGCATCTTATCTTTATTTTCTATTCTCTCTCTCTTTTTGGATAAAGAATTGGCTATAACGATCTATAGTAAGGCTTCACAGAAAGAATTCTGCATGTTTTGTTTTTCTCTAAGAACCAAAGTTTATAAAATGAGGTTTGATTCTAGCACCTTGTACAGTATTAGTGATGTTGTTCCCTTGGGAGAAATTAGCACTACGCAACACCTTAGGTGAACTTCTCTCGGTTACACGATTTTCAAAGGTACTGCCGGAGGGGGGACACACAACACAGCGAGGCGGAGAAGCAATAGGGGGACAGAACAAAACCCCAAGATGAAAATCTTAGCAACATACAAACAAAATCTTAAAGACACGTCAAGTTGCTGTCTCCAAACTCATAATGATTTACTGTTTCAGGGCCCCATGAATCCTTTTAAGTTATCCCTTCCCAGTGAGGTTAAGGAACTATCATGATGTCCGTTTTAGGTGGGGAACTGAGTCTGGGAGGCTTCTGCAGGTCACAGAGGAAACTGGGTTGAGACACAGAGTCAGGGAGGCCCTGCCTTTAGCCTCTTATCCCCAAGCTGTCCCTTGTCACCTTTGATGGAAGAGTTGAGAGTTTGGAAAAGCAGCTTATTGGCCACAGATGAGGAAGCAAAACAAGCAAAGTGTTTTTTAAAATATCAGCACCACCAAAGGAAGTTCAAAAGAAGCTGCTCTTTGCTCCCTTATCAGACACCCCATGTTATGGAGACAGCAACTCTCACAAAAAGGAAGAAGAGAACATGTCACAGGAGAAACCCCGCTTGTTTGTGGGGGTTCTTCCTGAAAATCCAAACTCTCCAGAGCAGTTGCTTCCAGTTTAGTATCTGTTTTCGCAGAGGCAGGATCAGCTCCCCACCACAGCCGCACCGGAGCCCCCGTTATATAATTACATCCCTACAGCGGTACTTCTGCACCTCCATCTGTTTGCATACGTCTGTGTGAAAGTCTCCGACTGCAGGGGCGCACGCTACCAAGGACGAGTACGGGCATTGCTGTTTGCTGCAAGTGGCACCCGTGACTGGGGTCACACGAGACAAGCATCACGCACGAAGGCACCACAAGGCTTTGAGAAGGGAAAGCGTTTGTCGTCACTGCCCTGACCTCGCCTCGGTGGGGGAAGAGAAAAGTCTCTCATCTTTAGCAAGGACCCCAGGGCAACTCATTCAAAAATTAAATAAAGATAAACATACTTTACATTTTTCATTCTTTCTATCTTCTATCTACCCCAGCCCCTGGACGTCTGTCCATTCCAACTCAACAGGGAGAGAGAAGAAAGAGCCTGATGTGGTTCATCATTTTACTGCCGTTTCCTTGGGGCCCACAGAGCAGGAGAACACATCCATGTTTAGAAGGAAAAGGGAGGGACTCAGCGCTGGAAACCAAGCCCTCCTCAAGAGGGAGAATTAGAACACAGATCTTGTGCTCAGTAAAGTCCTTCATGGAAACCTGTCCTTGTGATATGATTCCTTGGTGATAATGCTTCAGAGAAAGAAAGAGAGAGCAAGGGAGAGAGAGAATGGAGGAACTGCATCCACAGGCACTGTTAGCTGCAAATAGCACCGGGTCTAGGTGGTGAGGACAGACAGATGTCCACCTCTGCCCGTATAGCTGAGGACCGTGAGTGTTGGCTTAGGATTAACACTACTCCATCCTAGAGTCTGGCCAAGAAAATTGGAAGTCGTCGGCCATTTGGAGCACCAAGAATTACGTGTGCCACTGAGGAACCAGAAAAAGAGAGGGGCAGCCGACGACTGCAGAGTAGACGTTAAATCTTAATTTTCATTTTTATTAGTTACTTGCCGGCCTTGAAATATCCCTTTCTGTGTTTCTCATTCCGGGTAGGGGGCCACACTCCAAATGGGCACGGGGAGTCTGTATGTGTTGCAGAAAGATCTGAACATAGGGTGAGGGGTTCTCCTCACCGGCCATTCCCTTCCCTTGTCCCTGGTCTGGGTTAGAAAAAGAGAAGTCAGCCAGCCATGCTGGTGTGAACGGCAAGGCCCCCAGGACTTGCTGTCCAAGCTCATGGTGACAGACAGGAGGCCTGAGACCAGGATCAGAATGGCTCTCTGCAGGGACTCCCCTTCCCGAACTCTAGCCAGTGCTCCCTCTGAACCCAGGACGCTCAAACACAGAAGCTGGGCAGACACCGCGGCCCCTGTGGCATACTCGTTTAAACGGAATGACTGCTTTTCCTCCTGGTTTCTTGAGCTGGGGGTTTTTAGCTTATGTTGGTTTTTAAGTTCTGCTGCTTGTTTATACTGAGAATGATACTCCCATTTCAGTGGGTGGGAAATTAGCTATTTCTACCACCCTCCAACAATCCGAATTATTTATCCAAACCTACTTTTGGGGCCTGGGCAACAGAGACATACAAAAAGACTTCTGCCAGAAGAGTCCTCCATGTGCAATTCTCTAGCACCTTCCTGGGACAGAGAAGTCACCAGGACACGCCACCTGCCCCCACCCTTTCTCCCAGGCCTCCTCTCATGCTATTTTCCACTCACATGCCTCCTGCAATAACAGACCTCAGCGTTTGGGAGTCTCTGCCCATGGTTTTAGGAGAACAGTCTCTGCCTATTTATTCTTTCTAGGGGTTCCTAGAACTTCCTTTAGACAGGAAACGTACTGCTGGCCTCCAGACCTCTGCTTCTCCACTGACTTGAGATCACCAGTGTCCTGACAACAGTCCAGCAAGCCACAGCGGATAGGATCTAGATGGGAAAGCGCAGTTCTGAGCTGTGCAGACAGAGAGGGCGGGCTCCCCCAGCCTTCCTCTCAGGCTCCTCAGGCTGCTGCCAGCGACAGGAAGGCGGAGAGAAGGGAAATACAAACCTGGCGTCCTTACTGCTCCCTCAGCCAAGACCAGGAGAGGGTACACTCCGCGGAGGCCGGGGGCACTGGTCTGTGGCGCTGAGAAGGGCTCGGCCCAGAGGCCTCCCCGTGTCCTCCCCATCAAGCACCCCTTCCATGGGACTCTGGCAGCACTTCTGGGCCTCTGCGTATTTTTCATATTCTGCCTTCCACTGGGGTTTTTGGAGCTTCTAGCCATGGTTTGTTAGAGCTGAAAGGAACATTTTGAAAACAAAATATTGATGGCCAGTGAGGCTAAATAATTGACCCACAGGCAGAGTTTTGGTGCAGAGTGCAGAGTTACTGATCTCCTGCGAATCTTTACCCTACCTTGTTAAGACAGATGGGGATTTCATTCTTAGCCTTTACACCTTCCAATGTGCATTCAAATATTCCCCCCCCTCACTGCATCACCCATGGGCAACGACTGTGTTTTGCTTAAAATAGGTGCTCAGTTAAATGAAATTAAATTATGTTTTAAGCCTAAGAGCTTCTTATTCCATCCAAAGGGGCACATTAATTATGTGGCATATGCCATCAGCCAAATGCATGGGGCTTTTCTGCCTGAAACACAGGCTTTACATAAGCAGATTAGGTGTGATAAAGGCCAAGGGTGCCTCCTAGTCTTCCCCCCACCTTCTTGGCCAAGCCACTTCCAAATGGACCTGCCCCAGAGAGCCAGTCTCATTCATACTCCCTTCGGTTGAGAATTTGGTCAAGAGCAGGTGGCCATCAACCTACGTGTTGGGAAGCTCAGCTGATGGGCTTAATCTTTAGCCTATAATTCACTGTAAATGATTTTTTAACACCAGCAAACTCAAGAGTGAAGGAAGACATGGTCTGAGCGTTGGAAGCTATATTCTTCTCAAACAGCTGCTGCTCAGAATAGTAGAAAATAGAAGAAGAAAAGAGTCCCAGCTGGATACAGAGTCTCATGTGGGTAACTGAAGTTCCTACAGTAAACTCCCATCTTGCTGAAATAGACAGAGAGGGACTAAGGACACACACCATCAGCTTGGAATTGCCAAGTTCTAGAACGCTCCTTTTATGGATGCATGCCTGAACATTTGTCCAGTGGGGGCAAATAGTCGGGATCTCAAAATTAACGATTATGAATCTGCTTCTTTTAAACCCTCGTTACACATACAAACCAGTTTTTCAGACACAGATAATGCTCAGAGTAGACAGAAGCAAAGAGGGGATCTTGTTAGGATTTTGGAGAAAATTACAAATTTTATATACTCAGGGCTTTGATTTCCCAAAGAATTTCAATAGCTTTGCTCTATAAAGAGTTAGTTAGCAGTGCCATCAGCTTTATTGGGTCAAACTTGGAAGAATGCCTGGTAGGAAAATATCCAAGAGAAACTAAGCAAGTGTAAGAAAATATCCTGAAAGAACGGATTCCAGCCTCCTGACTCCTGTGGGCAGCCTCACCTCACCAGGGGATGGGGAAGGAGAGCCAGTGACCAGGGGCGCCACACACAAGAAGACCCAAAGCATCCCTGCAGGGTGAAGGCCGGGAGGCCAGAGCTGCAGTTCCACGGCCTGTTCTCAGGCAGACACAGTTAGAAAATGCTGCTGCGAACTTGGCTCGGCTGCTGGAAGAAGATGTACTTGCTCTGAACAGCAAACCACAGTGCCACCACAGCCATGACAGAGACTGGAAGGGATTCTATTTTTCTTCCTTCCTCCCTCCTTCCTTCTCTGATAGTATATTTTCTTCTGTAACAGATCCGGTTTTTTTTTTAAGTAAAAGAAAAAGGCCACATAAAAAAGCAGAGATGCCCCCTTAGCCCCCTCCAGGAGTTTCCCTTTATCTTCCCAGTCCTACCTGCAAATTTCTCTCCTTGCACCCATAGGAACTGCTTTTCTGTAACACTTGTGGAAAAGTAAGTTTCTTGGAAACATGTCTTGTCACAAGAGTCCATGCTGGGGAAAAGATAATGGTACTATTATACACTGGAGATTGGTGCTGGGGATAAAGGGACATAAAATTAGGAGAGGAGATGTCACCCAAGCTCCTGGAGTAGCAGTTTGCAGCAGCTGGCCACACGCCACACCACCAGGGTTAGGAGATGCGGACACATACCTGTGACAGGTTAGGGGTGGGGACCCAAAAGTTGCCCCTGTGGAGTGGGCTTGAGAGGGCTTCTCGCGGCTTTGTCCAGCCCTGTGGTTTTCTCCCATTTGACTCAAGGCCTTTCAGGTGGTGGGACTATCTTACCAGCCCCCATCTAGACCCCAGACCTTCCTAGAATATGGTTCGTGTCACTGCAGGTGGCTTCCCTTGCCCTTCCAGTTAGAGGCGGCACCTCAGAGTGGGATGCAGGTCAGGAGAGAAGGCCGGTGGCTCAAAGCACTGGGTTACATGAGCATCTCTCCCCTCGCACTCTTCCCTGCTGTGGGCGGCCGCTTCCAACACCACCACACCCCTGGCATTTGGGGTCAGGTGAACTCTGTCACCTAGGTGGGTTGGAATTCAAGTGACTTTTTCACACCGTGTGCACCTGTTTCTTCCCAGGTCTGTCTGACAGACTCCAGATCTGTCGTGGCCATCACTGCAGTGGGGAGGGATGTGGCACACCGTTCTAAAGTCAGTCTGCCTCCTACACAACGGCTGCTCTGAAATGTCTTGTCTGTTGGAGTTGCCAGAGGGAGGTCATCTTCCCCCAGTCTCCTGGGAGGCCTCTGGGCCAGTCTCACGCCATCTGTAGATATCAGTACTTCAGGGCCAGACTCCCCAGGCTTGGGTTTCACCAGCCTGAGATCCTGGCAGCTGAAGGACACTGAACACTGGCCAGGCTCCAAGCAGCAACTTCCCACCTTCCTTCTCCATGGATGCTTCCCTGTCTTTACCTGCTCTGATGACTGCCATGCTCATGGGTCAGAGTTACTGGGTGTGATCTGAATTCCAGAAAGTAGGGGGCTACTTAGAAAGCTGCTACCCAGAGTCTCTAGGTTGCTCTGTGGACCTGCTGAGAGTACTGGGAGTAGCTGGAGAGTCATAAAATTCCAGCACAACCCTCTAGAGGCTTCCTGTCCCAAATGGAGGAGGTGAAGGCACAGCAGGCCAGGGTCTTCGTGGCCCCAGGCCTGGGAGAAAGACAAGATCATAGGTCTATTTCAAGTCCAGCAAGAGCCCTAAACATCAAAACGATGTACTTCATCAAATTTTTAAGCCCTTTAAGAACACATACATATACATGTGTGTGTATATATACCTGCACACATGTGTGTGTATATATACGGTCTACATATGGATGTACATGTATATGCCCAAGATTGACATATTCCTGTGTCCAGATGTGATCAGCGAGCTTAGGATGCAGTTATGTGGCATGTTCTTCCACCGGGCTCCTCAGTTCTGCACGGTCACACAATCTCACAATCTCAGACAACCTCATAATTTACGTGGTTTGCAGTGTGTTCTCTCCCTCTCTCTCCCTCTCTCTCTCTCTCTGGCTTCTCATAATCACTCTAATTCCAAACAAATAAAAGTGGAGCCCTCCATAACAAGGAGGTGCCATAGTCTCCTTGGGGAGGTTGGAGGGGACCCCACTGTTCTGTGACAACTGCCTTGTGTAGGGGCTTGTTGTCGTGTTGAAGAGATAATGCCCTAGAGAGCCCAGGGGCCGTGGAAACTGTGTTTTCATCAGGGGTCCTGGTGGCCTCACGAGTTACTAGTGAAAGTCCCCGACAGCTTAAGGAACACAGTCTGCCCCTCTCTCCTTCCCTCCCTCTCTGTAAGTCTCCCTTGAGACCCAGGGCTGCCCCTTTTAAAGGCATGTGCATTTAAATGAAGGAAACAAAGGAGCCTGCCCTTGACCTCAGGCAGGCTGGGGTGGCAGAGAGGTTGGGGCCCTGGCTCAGAGCAGGGAATGACTGCTCCCGGGCGCTGATGATGTATTTGGTGGGAGCACGCACCAACAGTTGTGTCAAGGCAAGTGACAGGATTAAGGGGGTGCATGTGGACAAACAGCCCTGACCTGAAGCAATGTGCATACAGGGACTGGCCTCGTGGAGGTGAGGCCTTTCAGGATGGACACCAGGGCTGGGAGCTGTCATGAGCGCTGGCTAGAGAAGAGCAGAGAAGTGGTAGAAAAGCACAGAAGGACCCGGGCCAGGCAGCACCAAAGCTGGAAACATCCCTTCCCCAGTTCCTGGGTTGGAAGAAAAAGGACACAAAGCCTCTGAACTACGTTGGGATCCTAGAAAACCTCACATGGTGCCTCCTAAGTCCTGTGTCCAAGGTAGAAGGGACCACTGAGTTCCACGTCTTTTCTCAGCAACAAAAGAGCCATTTTTCAAGCAAATAACCCTCCTTTTCTCTTTGTCCCTTCTTCCCTCCAAAAGGAAAAGAAAGTAATCCTCTTCTTCCCCTAAAGACTGGCGGCATAGAATGATTTCCAAAGCAACAAGTGGTTTCACTGTGGTTCTAAAACACAGAGAAAGCCCACGCTCAGCTCTGAGGACGCTCTTTCTGTGGCTGAGGATTTCTGAGGTTCGGGGAGACAGCCCCGGTAATGCTGAACGAGCATTCCTGAAGATGCACGTCTGGGGCACTTCCAGGAAGCTCTGATTTGGGGCCGCAATTCCCGCCTGCTTAGCTTACTGGGTGGTTTGGCCCTTTGCAGAAACTGGTGAACTTTGGGCACAGCACTTGGTGAAAATTTTGAAATGTGCTGTCTTTTAGAAAATTTTAGAATCCGGACTTGATTGCTTGAGCCTGTTTGGGAAGGGAAGAACTTTGCACGTGGAAGAACAAGTGAGAAATTGAAAAAGGCTTCCTGGGCAGCTACAACCTGAAAACTACTGCCCCCCCACCGCTAACCAGAGAAAAAAGACAGCCACATGTTCTGATTTGTTTTCCAGTAAAGACCCTTGTCTTTG
The DNA here is from genome assembly GCA_029783875.1 of Phataginus tricuspis. Lineage (NCBI taxonomy): Eukaryota > Metazoa > Chordata > Mammalia > Pholidota > Manidae > Phataginus > Phataginus tricuspis. The sequence continues at coordinate 31,905,280 of JAQQAC010013566.1, forward strand.
GAAGCCAAAACTTTCCAGCAAACAGTATACCAGACTCTCCGAGGACACAAACCAACCCGAAAGGAAGCTGCTACATCAGCACAGCCTGAACAAACTGCTCTCTGGGTCTGGAGAGAGAAGATGAAGGCTTCGGTGAAACTGAAGCTGAGCCGGGAGTGACAACCGACCAAACAGAACCATAGCTGCTGGTCACAGGAGGCGCCGCTGACATTTGCCTTCATTTTCCCCCAAAGGGCGGAGAGCAACCAGCATTTGTTCGCTTCTCAGAAGAGCGCCCCCTTATGGAAGCCAAAGGGTGGTAAGCTCTTCCTTCGCGGCCAAATACTGGGGAAGGAAAGAAGCATAGCCTTCCTCGGGGTGGTGGGGAGATGGAGAACGCCTTTCTTGCCACGCATTGAAAGAATGCTCTTATTCTGTCCTCTTGTGATCATTTAAAACTATCCATTCATCAAAAAAGAGGAGAGGAATTAGATCCCTTCCTCCTTCCTCCACAGGACTTAGCACGGTGTCCTGCACACAACAGGTGCTCATTTAATGTTTAAAAGGATTTTAAATAGGGAGCAAACTTGATAACCATAATACTTTTACCCTCAAAGTGCTTTACCAGACATTGATTTCCTTATCCTCACAACACCCCTGTGAGGTAAGTAAGCAATACTCTTTCCATTTTACAGAAAGCAAATTGGCCCCAAGAGTGACTTAGGTCTGTGGAAGGATAGAGTCCTGGAATTTTTTTTACTTCCAATCACATGATCTGTTCATGAGAACGTGTCTTTCCTTTCTGTACATGCTTTCTCCTAGGAATACAATAATGCTTAAATATGTCACTCAGTAAAAGCAACTTCCTCTGTTCAAAAAGAATATGCTTTGCTATTTCTGTCCCAGAGAGGCAAGGAAGAAACGATTAGTGGGTTGCAAACCTTTTCTTTCCATGCACTTCTGGAAGCCCTCCTCTTCTTTAGCACTCTTCTCACCCGTCTACAGAGTCATTCTACTCTCTGCGGCTCCATATGTCCACCTTCAAAGTTCTCATTCATAAACGCCATACAGTTAGTTCACCTGCCATCCATCCCGGTCAAGAAAGGGGTGCCGATGGGAACGGAGAGTCAAGCCTGAGGTCTCCCTGCTTTCTCCCTCCTGATAACCATCAGAAATACCATGTGGACGTAATCCCAGCAGGATTTGGCCTCTCCACAGAAAGATCAGATGCAAAACCGAACAGAAGTCATTATCGAATTCCAAACAAAGATCTGGTCCCTTGTGCTGTCAAAACAGTAATATTAATCTTGGAAAGCAGAGTCAGAGCAGGTGGGAAAGAGTTCTGAGCAGGACTGTGTAGTTGAAGGTCAGGAGGACTTGCTGTAACAATCGGGACCTGCCTGAGTGAGCTGTCCATTCCTTCAGGACAGTTTCAGGAGGTGGTTTTTTTGTTTGTTTTTTTGGTGAGAATTTTTATATCGAATCCAGAGCCAGAGCCAGGGTGAGTGATGTCAAACAGGTGAAGCGTCTAGGATCCTTCTCCCTGAGAAGGTGCTCAGAGCTAATAGAAATCTGCGTTGCAGCAGGCCCTCCTGGAGTGCTAGGGTGATTCCCCGCAGCTCCCACCTGCCCTCACTCTGCTTGACATCCTAAGAACATAGTGGTTCTTAGGATGGGTCTGTTTTCATGCTCAAGGGGTATCTTGGTAGTTGAATTAATAACAGTCAAACCATAGTAAAAAAGAAAAAAAAAAAAGAAAAAGAAACTCAACTAAATTTTTCCAATTCAAATGATGAGGAAAAAAATACCCTGATTTGGATAAAACCCATTCGTGATATTCCCCAGCCCTGTTTGCCTCTGAATCTTTGCCTGCAGGCTCCCCTCAAAGCACACCAGGGAATGATTAAACCCCACCACTGGGACCTACATTTTGGCAGATGGGATTTTTTTTAAAAAAAAACTAAGTTTTGTTTCTGTACTCTGCAGAGAGGCAAAGAGGTGAGTCCATTTGATGATGTGAGCCTCAAGGTCGAAAAAGATTGCAAGGAAGAGCAAAAGTGAGAGATATTTCCTTAAGAGCTTTCAATCATCTTAAAAACCATCTCCAAATACTCCCCATTCACCCAGCCTCTTGTCTGCCCAAGCTCAAGGAATCTGTGTTCCCATTCATTCTTCCATATAGTCTCTGATACTTCAGGAAAAATTAACGTCAGGACATTTGGTTTTAGAATTACAGGGGCCGGCTTGAGCCAGGTGACCCCTGGTCACTGACCAGAGTACCATTGTGCTGGGTTCACAGTGCTGTGAAGCATCTAAGAGCTGCAGGTACGTGAGACTTCTCCCTGTCCAGCGGCACTGGCCGTCTTGCGGGCGTCCAAGTGCACCGCACCTGGAGAACATGCTGCCTTTCTGTGGTTCCACTACCAAGTGATGAGGTCACCATTACTCCTCATGTGATGCCTTCGCTCCAGGAAATAATGACGGAATCCTCACAGCATCCCTGAGGAGAAGAGAAGGAAGAGGTCGGCCTTCTTTCTCTCCACTTGACAGATGGAGAAACCAAGGCACCGAGAGGTGAAGCGAGTTTTCCATGATCACAGTGGGGACCCTGAATCAGCCTGTGACATTTCCTGATCTTTCTGGGTCTAAAGAAGAGCTTCTAGGAGGTCTACAGCTAAAACACATCTCTCCAGCCCTATTCTAGCCTGAGGACCTCCTGAGCCATGGTCCTCAAGGACCCCCTTGAGGATGGAGAAACAGAACAAAGGAATTCATCTGAGAGGTGACCAGTTGTCTGGATCCACCAAAGGCTGCTTCTAGAAGGATGTTCACTGGGTTACCAACTGGCACTATACCCACAGGAAATTATTTATTTGTCCTCCTTGGTCTGAGTATGACTTTTGGGAGTAGCCCTTCCTAGACAAGCATGAAGGAGCTGACTGACTTTCATTTTGGGGTGGTGGTGGGGGCACCCAGTCAGGGACTGGAAGGGCAGGTCATCTCCTACTGGGATTACTATTGTTTTGCATGGGGTGGGACAGCCCAGGGCAAGTGCCGCTGAGGCCCTGCTCGCTCCTTTCCAGTTTGGTCTATTCTTAGCCCTTGACACGAGGTGTTGGCTGTGTGCAGGGGGATCTCCTACGGTCGTCTGTCTGCTGTCCTCAGGAGCTGCCATTTATAGCACTCCGACCTTTGGCTCTGATACATACCAGCCGTGTCCTGCCAACCTCTGCAGGGAAAGGTACAGGGAGCAAGAAGGCATAGCTCCTTCCCAGGAGGAGGGGAAGACGCAGATGGTGACCGATAGACTCAAGTAAGGCAGACAGACCAGGCAGGCAGAGGATTAAAGCTGCAGGCAGATCAAGGAGGCACCTTGTCTTCTGATATTTGGCCAATAGCACAAGATGCAGTTTTAGGCAAGAAATAAAATAGCTAACGAGGGGTGAGAAAGAGGCTTATGTTGCCACTGCGGGAAGTCAGATTAAGCGTCATCTTTTCCCCAGTGAGGGGCTTCAGAAACAATCTCTGAGGGGGCAGAGTTGCCTATTTACAAGTTTTGCAACTGAGAGAGGCACGCATTGATTCAGGATGCTGTGGGGCAGTCCTCCCGCGACAGGCTAACCACTGCAATTTGCACATCCAGGAGGCCGAGCTGCGGATGGAAACTGGAATGTTGCTTATGTAACAGCGGCCAGTTTGGGATGAGGAGGTCATGACACAGGCTTCAACCTTGAGGAATTTCCCATTTTGTTCACTTCATTCACACCTGGACTTTGATAAAAGGAGCTGACGCTGACTTAACCTCACTGCTCTAGGACAGCCATGTGTGCTTCCTAAGGAGGGCTGCCTGACAGAATCTGGTAACTGATGAACGACTGAGAAGGAAATGAACGGGACTGCTGCCTGTAAGGCAGGCCCAGCCGTGGGGGAGGCGTCCGTGCCTCTGCGGCCTTGCCCCGCCTTCATGTGGCAGCTTTCCCAGGTCTCTCTCCAGCTCTGAGATTGTTCTCAGAGGCAGTTTGCTGGTCTACCCTGGGAATGTCACTCGAATCTAGACAACATTAATTGCAATGAGGTCTCTTTTCTTCACACTCTCCAAATTTAAATCCCCTCCCCAACCAAATCTGGCAAGTGCTATTTTACTATTTCTCAGTGTGGCCAAGAAATAACTGATTTTAGCTCTTTGATAAGAAAATCGAGTGAGTGTACCCAAGGAGTGCCCCCTCAGTAAGGCCACCACCCAGAGCCGCTATCCTCCCACAGAAGAGGCTGGAAAGGGCTCACTTTGAGTCAGGAGCCACTTCCCTTGATAAAAAAAAAAATGCCGTCATGCCAGCCCACTCATCTGAGAGCCAGGGGCAGGAGGGCTGTGTGCTGTATGCAGAATATGCTCCAGCCCCGCAGCCCACTCATCTGAGAGAGCCAGGGGCGGGAGGGCTGTGTGCTGTGTGCAGAATGTGCCCCGGCCCCGCTCTCCTGACACCCTCCCCTCCAGGCCAAAAGCTGAGTCTGCACACTGCTGTCCTCTTCTTATATCTGCCGCTACGTAAATGTAGAGAGAAAATTTTGCTATGGTCTGGGGCCCTCAGGGCTTGGGACCTGTTATAGCTCTCCGCAGCCCCAGGGGCAAGTTGCAGAACAGACAGGCTAGGTGGAAGCCAGGTCCCTCCATCAGGCACAGCAACGCTGCCCAGGGAGTTTCAGGGCACACAGGGGAGTGAGGCCACAGCCGATGCGAGCTTCTCCAAAGATCGGCATCAGAACCCTCTTCTTCTCCCCGGGACTGTGTGGGAGGGAGTGCATGTAGAGGGGAAAGAGAAAATGATGCCATTTGGTGCTTTTTATAAACCTCTCTGAGAATAAGCCTCCTATCAGGAAGGGGTCTGATGCCCATGGCATGAGAAGCCACACCACCAGTAGAGTCACAGGTATCTGTACTCTTAAACCACCTGGAGTTGGAAGGGCTGTGGCTACTGAGGGGATGACTTTGGCCATGGGGCCGTCGAATACTGGGTGATTCTGTCCTGGGGGAGGTAGAGCTCGGGGATCTGGCAGGGGTGGAGGAAACCCCAGGGCAGAGAAAGAGCTGTCTTCCTTGACTGAAAAGCACAAATCCACTACGTGGGCCATCGAGAGCCATGGGGCCTGTTCCCAACCTGCTGGGACAAGTCTGACCCTGCAGAGCAAGGTGAACGTCCCAGAGACAGGGCGGAGCAGAGGGTCTGGGATACGAGCATCCTTGGGGGTAAGCTCAGTGGAGGCTCCCGGATGAGTCTGAACCCCTTAGCTCCCCCATCATGGCCTTCGGAGACAGGACACTCCCATTCGGAGTGTCACAGGCCCGTGGCCATGAGCTCAGGGAATGTTGCCTTGACACAATCTGGGGTTCAGAAGAGGCAGACCTACTGAGCAAGGAAGAAACTTGCAGAAATGATGCCAAAAAAATGAGGCAGATTTTAGCGATACTTCCACGTTTCTGAGAGCAAAAAGATGAGCCTAATTTTCTCTGGGGCTTTTGGGCACATGTGGCCGGGTTGGCAAAAAAGAAAGGTGATCGTTTTCCCGTTTCGTCCTATGGCTCCTGGGACAACGCGCTTGTCTCCTACCAGAACTAAATTCTGAGAGCTGATGAGTTTTCATAAGGAGTTCCTGGGCGAGAACTGGACTCAAAGACTTTTCAAAACCATCACAGGTGTTCTCTCCGGTGTCTCATGACAGGTAAGTTGCTCAGGCTCAGGCCAGCAGCAGTCCACAAGCAGAGTCCCATTCTGGGATGAGGCCACCACTTCTCCTGAGGGACAGAGGGACCCTGCTACAGGCGGCCCGAAGGGTCTGGGTTTTCAGGACTAAAGTCTTCAGGGCAGGACTCTGCACACTGAGTGTGTCAATTCCCACCTTCATGCCTGAGGTCAGCCAGCTGCCAGCAGCCCCCAGAAGGGGAGGCACACTGCCCAGGAAGAGAAGACATGGGGCAGATGATGGCTGGGGCCGGCGGGAGAGGGTTTCCTAGTGATTGGAAACGTGGGGGGCCTGCGAGAGGCTGCTGAGAAAGAAGACAGGTGAAAGCGCCTGTCTCTCATTGTTTCCCTCACTCCCTCCTGAGCTACTTCTTCTCCGACTTCTTTCTTGATCTCTTTGCAAAACTGGATTTCCCTGCTGGTGCTCACAGATGTATGTGTTCATCTTCATCCTTAGGAAGGGAACTGGCATGATGGAGGGGTGGGGAATAACATTTTACTGGAGAAGCGGTCCTGCTGCCAGAGCATGGCACAAGCCCAGTCCAGCAGAGGTTGAAGGAAAGGTTTTCTGAAATGTCCTATGATCTCATTTGTTCCCAGTGGCTAAGGCCCCAGAAGGCCCTCCCTGAGTTGGAAGTTGTCACCCCAACTTTTGGTGCTCCGGGTCAACGAACGTCAGCAGTTTTCTCTGTTGCATGTAAACATAAACACACCCACCCACAGGCACACACTGAATGGAAAGTAGTAAGGTAGAGGTGGCAAAATAAAGCTACAACTGTCGAAATGAGAAAGGAACAGAAAGGAATTAAGTCCAAGAGAAAGAAGCCAAAGTGGCAGAGGTCCCAGAGGATGCAAGGGGCCACATCAAGGATTGCTCCAGGGACAGGCGTCCACGGGGCTCCAGGCACACAGAGCCGGGAGCCGAGGCAGACAAGAGCTGGGACGACAGTGAGCCGGTGGGGATGGCCCCCCTCAAATGGCCTCACCTCCTCCAGCCTCAGCAGAGTAAGCAACAAGTTCAGCCCTCTGTGGGGAAGCAGAATAAAAAGGCAAAGCACCTCTGACCAGATTGGAATCCCCATTAACCACTGAGGGGCCTGTGGGCCTGTCCCCTGGATGCCCAGGGATGGGCTCACCTGGCCAGCCTCTACCAGGGCCTGGGTGTGCTCTGTGCTTCGTGCTTCCTGGGTGACGGGCACCGCACAGGCTCTTTGCACCAATTCTCCGGCTCCTCCTTCCCACCAGGGAAGACCCCAGGGGACAGCCGGGTCAGGGAGGGGAACGGAGTTTAGTAGTAAGAAAGGAAATCAAAGGGATTTAAACAAAGGAAGGAGTATCCAGATTTTTACAACTGAACTGAAATTTAAAACTTGTTCTTTTTTTATACATATAGATTTAGATAAGTAATGAAGGGGATGGGAAGGAGCAGCCTCTTGGAATAATACTTTTTAAAAAATAAAACCCACAGACATAAAAAGAAAAACAAGAAAACCTCAGTTTGTGAACTTCTCTTAAGAATAGTTCAAATGTGAGGTCTTGCACCCTAAACACTTATATCTGGAATTAAAAAAAAAAAAATCACAGCTACACACAACAAAGACTAACAGTATTTACTTAAAAATATTGTGTTTATATATATATATATATATATATTTATATTTATTTATTTATTTATATATAGATCTTTTTTGTGGCAATTTTTTTCTTTTTGTGATTTTTTTTCTTTTCCTTTTTTTTTTTTTTTTTTTTTTGTGCCCAAGTAGAGATACAATGGGATTGAAACGATGCCCTTGAACAGAATATTTCTTGCAGGAACAATACTTTGAAAAATAACATTTAAAAAATGGTTGAACATACTGGCAGCATGTCCAGAAATTCAACTTGGTACAATGAACAAATAAATAACTGAATCAAATCATCACCCAAGTGACACAACCTCTAAGCCCTAGAGTAAGCTGCTGGTGTCAAGTCTTACCATCCAGACAGGGGTGCATATTCAAGCACCCTGCTCTCCTCACTATGCCTCCCCCACACACCCTTACACTCCACCTCAGCCATACCCAGAGTCTCTTATATCAGTTTTCTACATTTCTGGCAAGACCTTGCAGCAGACACACACACACACACACACACACACACACACACACACACACACACATATACGTGTGCTATGGGCACACACACACACACACACACAAAATTTCCCACTCAACCCAGATGCACCAAGTGAGCTGAATGACTTTCAGCCATCCACGATGGTGAAATACAGAAGCACCAGTCTTTGAAATGGGTCAGTTATTACAATTTGACTTTTTTTTATATATATATATATTCTAATTTTCCTCTTTGTGTTAGTATTTTTTAAAAAGCACAAATGAAAAATGAAGAATTCTTTCCAGATCAATTTAAGGCTCCCCACCAAATGGAAACAGAAGAGGCCTTACACAGTATCACATTGAGATAAATGTATACCTTTCACGGCCTTAAAATGACAGAACGAATCATTTTTGCCAGTCACTGATTAAAGATTGTGCCTTTAAATTGAAGTCATTCTTTCTGCTACTATGCTGAGTTTTATTATTACTGATTTTCTTTGATGACATATGTGGAAATCTCCTTTAATTTGCTTAGAATTTCCTGTTCTTATAGAATCATTGGGGTGGCTTTTTGTTTGGTTCTGTTTTGCTTTTCACCAGGTAACAAATGAGATTCTTACTCAGTGAATGCTAAAATGGCACATAGTCAACCTTCATGTGGCTTTTCCAGCCATTTGAGTTTCAAATGGCCGTTTGGCTCTTAGAAGGCGCTGTAAAAGTTGGGGGCAGAGACAGGACAGGAGGGAGAGAAACCAAAAAAGAGGAAAGGTTTCTATGCCTTTGCTTTTGGTAAATTTGTTTTCTTCAATACAAATAATCAGATAGGAAGAATGATTGCTTTGTGTTTTATTTCTTGGTTGGTTTTCATTTGTTTCTAGATCGGTTTCATTTGATTGTTTAATTTTCCCTCTCCTGGTACAAAAATCACCAGAGAGTTTTGCATGAGAAAACGTGACAGTACTTAATGAAACTCAGCACCTAAGGGCATAAGGCAGTTGAAGGTTTTGTTTGTTTGTTTGTTTGTGTTTGTTTTATTTTGTTTTGTTCTTTCAATCAGCACCAATCCCGTAAATGATCTACACTTGGTGTAAGATATAAAACTTTTTTTTTCTTTTGGGGTGGAGACAGCTCCTCCTCCTCCACCCTATGAACCATAGTGTGGGATTTGTCAATACTGTTTCTTATGTGTAAAAAACAAAAGAAAGGTTTTCTTTTTGTTTTTACTTACAAAACATAGGGAATATCTTTGTATACATACAGCGACTGGAAAGAAAGCTTATCTGAAGGGGTTGTGACTTATTGATTTTTTTTTTTGTAGCGTTGGTGGTGGTAGTGGTGGTGGTGGTGGTGGTGGTTGTGGATTTGTGTACTGGGGGAAGGGAGGGTTATATTTCTCGCAGGCGGTGTTTACCGCAAACCAAACTTAAGGTCCCCTTCTCAACTTGGGTCAAAAGGCTCTTAGAGCGAAGACTCATACTGGAGCAACTCATAAAGGAGTGGTCCGTCTCGATAGCGAATGCCTACCGCAGTGGGCGTGACATACTGCAGGATGTTAATGGTCCTTCTCAACCTCCTGTCTACAAAATGAGCGTCCCAAGCTGGGTATCTCTTTCTTGGCATGTCAATCTTAATGAGGGGCCCTTCTGGGTGGTAAGGACGCCCCGACGGGGCAGAGGGCCCCATGGGTCTCACTTGGAAAACGGGCAAGCAGGTGTCAGCCGTGAGGTCCTCCTGTTGTCCCGTGACGGCTCTGGTAGGCGTGACCTGGGCCCCCCGGTACCCAGGGGTCGGAGGCGCCATGGGCTCCACGTCGGGGGGCAAAGGGATGCCCCAGAGCAGCTCGGCACAACAGGAGCTGGCAAAGATCTTAGCTCGCGGCCCCATGGGATGCAGCACACCGTAATATAAGAGCATCAGTGCAATCCCAGCCACAAAGCTAATAAAGACACAACACAGTGCTGGCACCGCATAGGAGTCAGTGGTCTCCGGGTTTCTGTAAAAATACCAAAGGAACGTCAAGGCAGCATTCTCGGTCAAGACTATCGTATAATACGCAAACATTCGATATCGAGTCCGCCCTTCCTTGACGTTAAACCAGCAGAAAATGTACACAATCCCTACCACCATGTTGAAGAGGATCTCCTCCCACTTGGACATGCAGAAGTCTGTTCCGCCATGGATGATCCAGAAGGCCATGGCGCACCAGTGGACGACCACGAAGATCCCGAAGTAGAGCTGGAAGATGGAAGCAAAGAGGGCAAAAGAGATAACTCTGGATGAGATGGTGAAGAGGCGCCAGAAGAGGTGGACGAGGGCCCCTCTGTAGCTCATGCTCTTCTTGTCATCCCTGGAGTCCCGCAGCAGCTTGTGATAGGAGGCTAGCACCCAAGCCAGGGACATCAGGGAAGTCACAGAGGAGACACCTGCCGGAGAGACACAAACCCACACAGTCAAAACCTGGGACATCGGCCACAGGGCACAGCAGGGCTGCCAGCTGAGAAGACGCTCACACGCACCACGATCAAAAGGAAGAGGGAGAGAGAAACATGAAATCAAGAACCAAACTTGGGGGTCACAGCTACTCCCTATGCTGACAGCTTCTAAAATCTAATTTTAGTTTTAACAACACTGCCTAGAACTTCCGGAGACCCACGGCTCAAGAGTCAAGCCAGGGCTGCCATGCTTTGCCAAGGGGGGTGAGAGCGGGGGGCGGCTGTGACGGGTCACTGCATCTGCCGTGCGCGGGGCCGCGAGCATTCCAAGTTAAGGGATCCTGAGCTCGCGGGGGTCCTTGTCGCACACTGATGGGTGGCCAGGGTCGGTGTCCTTTCTACGGGCTTCCTGTAGAAGGGATCACCAGTTGTGAAGACCAAAGCTTGCTCATGAATCCAAGTTTCACAGCTGTCCTCCTCTGAGACGGCACTGGAGTCATGCTCTTGCCTTTTCATCGGCCCCTTAACTGAAATCTTTTCCATTTAGCTTCTCCCCATTTACTCCCTAAGACCACCCTTATCAAGGCTTCTGAGATAGCCTGTCTATTCTGATGGCTGCCTTTCTCCTTCAGTCTTGCCTGTCTTGGCCTGCCCACATTCCCTATTGCTTTCTCCAAACAACCACTGTTCAGAGTTCTCTGAAGCCTTGACTTGAGAGGTCCTTTCCTTTTCTGGTTTCCGTCCTGATCCAGCAGCCCTGTAACCCATGCTTTGGGCTGCCTCTTCCACCCACCAACTTGATGAGGTTTCCAAGACCTCTGAATGTCAGTTCCTGCATTTCTCCTCAATGGGCAAGTGAATGGGTCTGATCCCAAGTGATATTTGAATCACTATAGAGCAGTTTTATTTACAGCACTGCCGATTTGATATTTGTAACTAAATCAAACTCAACACAATAAGCAGTTATTGGAGTCCCACATCCACCCATGAGCAACTGATCATTAGTCAAGTATCATCATTCGGTCCCCTCGCAGGCAAGACTCCCCATCGCCCTGGGGTCCCTACCCCCATGGTATTATCTCCACTCTGTCCATCTACAGCCGCTTTTGTGGTTCCTTTCTCCCCAAATCTCAGAACTAAATGTAACTAAATTCAAGGGGAGTCCTGAATACTGTCCCATCGGCACCCACGTCCCTACTAAAGTCCCTACCATCACACCAGAGCACAATTCCCCAATGACATTTTCCAGGCTAAAATCAAAGCCACCTAGTCATTTTCCCTCTTAAGCTCAAAGGTTGGATTCAGGAGCCCCATTCATCAGCAGACTAATGAACCACTCCAGACCCCAGCCTTCTGTGTCTTTCCCAGGCCCTGCTCACCTCTCTGGTCCTCTCCAAAATCCTCTCCAAACTCCAACCAAGAATCAAAACCCTCTGCCATTTCACACCCTCCTTGCATCTGCCTTCCTAACCCATCTCACATGATTCCCTCCCTTCCAGCATGTAAGGAGATACTCAGGTTCACAGCTTCCAGAACAATATAGGTGACAACAAAAACCATTATGTGCGCATAAATACAGAAAAGCCCTGGATGGTTAACTATTACAATGAACTTGTGTTGTCTTTGTAATAACAATAAAAACTGAAATTGAGAACAAAGAGGGGAGAAACAATACCAGTTTCTCCATAGAAGCCGATCTAGAAAATACCTAGATTTCCCCTCACTTCTCTGAAAAGCTCTGAACACAATACGTATATGTCCCACTTTGCCTTTTGTACACAGAGGGCATTTCCACTGGCATCTGCTAGGCCACTCCTGCTTTGCAACCATGCTGTGTTCATGTCTGCAGGGTTGGGGCAGGGAGGGGAATAGGTCCTTTTGGGAGTCACATAACTTAGGCTGTATGTTTCTGGAGGGCAGGGAATGTGCAGAAAGTGCCAGTTTATTACCAACCCTGAAACATCTCAGAAAGTTCTTGCTAAATGTCTTTGAAACATCCGCCCTCCCCTGGTGAACTCATTTCTTGATGTTAATAGCCTAAAACTCGGAGGTACTAATGATACTTAATAATCATCAGGGAGTTCTACAGAAGTTGAATGACAAGGCTTGATTTTTTTTTTGTTTGTTTCTTCCAATAAATAAAAATGTATTACCTCCCTTTCCCCCAGAAAACATGAGTGCAGAGCTCATGAAGTAAGAAAGAGCATCACAGCTTCTGTCGGAGAGTGGTTTAATTCAGTCTAGTTCCGAGTGTGCTCTTGACAGACTTGGGGCGGACGGCCCCTTGCTGTCACTGTCCTGAGTTCACTGTTCTGTGTGTGTGTCATTAGCCCCATTCATAACCGGAATTCAAATGTCTCTCAGTCACCTGTGGCAAAGCCAAATATCGTTCTTCATTATTCCATCTTCCAGGTTACCTATGCCATTTCCAGGTCTGTCCCCGTGGTTTTGGGAGCTGCTGTTCATGCGGTGCTGCAGCCCACTCTGAGCCCACCTGTACACACCATCTCGGTTTGTGCTCAGTGCTTCTGGAATTTCTCTCTAGGATATGGCACAAACGTTCACCAAATGTCGTAAAATGTCGCCACTAAATTATAGGGAAGTCTTGGGAGACTGAGATCTAAGCACTTGGCCAGGGGCCTACTGGCCACAGACGCCCAACCCACCTATCCCTCTGCTCTCTGTTCCCCCCTTGATGAAGTTATAGACAGACAAATATTATATCCATGGGGAGCTTTACAGACCATCCGTGTCAACTCTCTCACTCGACAGGGAACAGGAGTACCGGGCCTTGCTCAAGCTTACCCTGGGGACCACTGACAGCCAGAGCTAGTCCTGCAGTGCAGCTGTCTGCCTGCCTCTCCATTCTTTCTCCATCTTGTCTCTTTGTCAGCTTAGCTCTCCAGGTGGTCCCTCTCTCCAAGGTCCTTTGTAATAAAGGCCATCAGCCTTCTCTCATGGCAGGTGCCTGTTCTAGCACCAGGCTGTTGGTCCCTGAGGGTCCTGAACGCCAGGCCACATCCCTGGCCTTGTGAAAATGCTCCAAGTTAAAGGGAAAAAGGAAAGGGGAGACTTCTGATGCCTGGCCTGTGGGCAAGGTGCTCGGGGCAGGCGCCCTGCCCAAGACCAAGAAGAGTGCATTTGGCCAGGGCCTCCCTTCTCTCTGCAGCCTAAGCATGGCACGCAGAGACAGGAAGGGATGCGTGTGGGATCGCGCCATGCTGAGCCTGCCCTGTGACTTAGCCATTTTTACGTCATTTCCCTGGACAAAGCCCATGGCCTCACAGACCCACAGCGCTATAACAGAGCCTTTCCCGGGAGGGCTGTCAGTGGAGGATGCTTCAGGGCAGCCAGCTAACTCTTGGGACTCAAGTGGGTCAGGGCAGGGAGGACCTAGGCAGATATGCTCCCCATCAGAGTGCCTGGCTGTCCCAGAGAATGCAGCATGAGTCACTGTGCATGTACACACATTATCCTAAAGATCCCTGTGATACAGGTACTTGTTACAAGGTGAACTGTATCCCCCCAACCCTAAAAATTCATATGCTGAAGCCCTAACCCCCAGGACCTCAGAATGTAACTATTTTGGAGACAGGCCTTTCAAGTCGTGATTAAGTTACAGTGGTCATTAGGGTGGACCTAACCCAATCTGACTAGTGTCCTTACGAGAAGACAAAGTTTGGACACACAGACAACAAATACGCACTCGCACAGAGAACAGAGCACGTGAGGACACTGGGAGAAGGCGGCCGTCTGCACACCGAAGAAAGAGGCCTCAGGAGAAACCAGCCCTCTCGACGGCCTGCTCTTGGACTTTCAGCCTCCAGAACTGAGAGAAAATAAACCTCTGCTGTTTTAACTACACCGTCTGTGGTATTTTGTTACAGCAGCCTAGCAAACTAATATAGTGCTCTGATCTCCATTTTTAGATGAAGAAACAAGAGGTGTTTTTTTTCAAGAAACAAACATCTACCAAGAAGTAGCACCAGGATTCAAACTCAGAGCCTGACTCCAGTGGCCTTGAAAGTAGTAATGGATCCTCCAGGGATGGCCTTAGAAGGGCCTGGGTGAGGAGAGAAAGGAAGTCTAGGCACTTGGGGTGTGAAGGATTTGAACACTTTGCCAAGATAGGACAGAAAGTATAGTCCCCGTGGGTGTCCGCAAGAGGCCCTGGATTATGAAGCTAAAAACCAAATTTGAATTCTATGCTATCTTCCTCAGCAGAATAACATTTAAGCCACAAAGAAAGAGGCGACTCCAGTAGAATTAACTGAGACACTTTCCCTTTGTTAAGTGATTAATCTTCAAAGGCCCACAGCGTATTCCATTGCAAAGGGGCGAGGTGCAGGGTCTCCCTTCTCTGCAGTGGCTCCTTAGAAGATTTCTGTCCTGCCTGAGGTCAACCCAAAAGTCAATGCATTAATGCTGGCCAAGACCCCAGGGGTTGGGGGGGCCTCAGGGCCCCCAGTGAAATTCTCAGATGGGTTTGGGAGCATTTGTGATTCGCTCCAACTTAAGGCTTGATCACTTTCTGAATTCCAAAGGTCAGACTGGAAATTGTTAAACACTTCATGTTCAGCTGTGACAAGTTCCAGGCAGTGACCTTCCCGGCCTGCTCACTTTCCCTGGTGCAGACCAGGAGGTGGGGCTTGTGGCTGGCCCACCGAGCTGACCGGAGTCTGTCCTAGCCAGCTGGGAAGTCACCAAGCAGGAAGTCACCTGGGGGGCCACTCCCCTGAGAAATGCTTGGGAGAGAGGTCTGCAGGGTCTGAGGTTTCCAGAAATGGAAGAGCCACACCTCAGACCAATGGAACAGAGCAGGAGGGGCTACAATGTGCAGCTGGACGCCCCTTACCTAGGACGGAGAGTCACCCAGGGAGACCCAGTTTGGCGGTCAGTGCAATATCCACGGGTCACTGTCAGTTGAACAATAGTTGGGGAACAAAGCAAAAAATACGAGTGTGGATGTCCCATCATGTGAGAAGCATGGTGACAGGGTGTCTGGGCAAGGACGGGCCTCTAGAATCAGAGGGTGAGGGGCAGATGAAGGGGAGGAATGCGGAGGAAGGTTCGATGCAGTGGAGGGATCAGGGGCAGGAGGAGGGCCCAGGCGTCAGGGTGAGTGGGGAGGCTGAGATCTGGCCCGAAGCAGCAGGGCCCTGACCCAGGGTGGAGCAGGACAGAGTCACCCCAGGGGGCCAGTGCATGGTAGCCCTGAAACACCACCAAAAAGGGAACTTGAAGGGGAAACCAGAAATCTAGAGTACTTCACGGGGAGAACTTCGCACGTGTGTTCAAAGAGTGCTCAGAGCAGCTCGGGAGTATGGTTCTGGCCGAGAGAGTGGTTCTGAGCAAGAGCAGATGCGGTCAGTTGCTGGACTTTGTTCTGCAGAGTGGGATGTGCACTCCCAGGTCTGTCACCCTCTGCCACAGAGGCTCAGTCCCACTGCTCTATCACATGCTGGAAAAACACTTAAGGAAAAGGGTCTGGACAGACACTAAGCGCAGGGTGGAGCAGGCATAGAAAGAGTCAACTGTGCACAGACTCTCAGCTCCCTCTCCCCTGGCTCCTTCCCATCAGCAGTAACCACGGTCAAGTTCTTCCCATTTTACAAAAAGCAGCTCCCTGGGCCCTGCATCCTCTGTGGGTGAGGCCCCACCTGTCTTTGTGTCTTCTCCTCCGTCCTTCTCCAGGGTCATCTCCTGGATCCCTGACTCTCCGCCTGCCCTTTCCTCCTGACCCCAGCCCCAAGGGAGAGCCCTCACTGGAGCAATCAGCCAGTTCCCAAGTGCAGCATTTGGAGGCTGGTTCCATGCCTCTCCTCCAGACTGTGTGACATTTGGCAGTTGGATCCACTCTGTCCGTCACCTGTGAACATTAGCTATGTCCCAGTTACAGCATCCTTTCCCTGCTGGGAAATTATCCCCATTTTGCAGATGAGGGAGCTGAACCTGAAGTTAAGAGACCTGGATGTGGCCACAGCCAAGTCTGACATGACATACTCACCTAATTTGTTTGGCATTACACCCCAAACGGTTGGTCCCCTGGAGATTCCCCAAACCAAGAACCATATGCGACTGGCTACTCATCTGCGTGTCAAGGTCAGCATCTACCTCTTTCAGCCCTTTCCTCCTTCCTCCTTATCACCGAAGCTAACTCCACCACCTACCCTCCATATTCCTGCTGTGTATTTTCCCCACATTGAGCTTTTACATGGGCAACTCTAATTCTCTTCTTTCCACCTGTCAAACTTCCCTCATCTTCCTACATTTTTTAAAGCTTAGGTTCATCTTGGAAATGCTCCCAGAAGAAGATTAGGCAGCTGTGCGCACAGCTTTCTAAGCATCACCGCCTGTCTCCTGTCCTCACCTCCACCAGGACACCCAGCAAGGCAGTGCTGCTAAAAAGTACTTTCCCACCCAGGCAACCGGCAGAAGGAAATAAGCCTGGTGGATGCCGTCCCTGAGCCAGGCTCAATGACACTGAGTAACTTGACCAAGGTTATATGGGTCTCGAGAAGGCCACTAATACATGGACATACAATGGGAAAATGACAGTCGCCTCAACAGCTGGTGTTGGCAAAACTGGACAGCTACATGTAAGAGAATGAAACTGGATTATTGTCTAACCCCATACACAAAAGTAAACTCGAAATGGATCTAAGACCTGAATGTAAGTCATGAAACCATAAAACTCTTAGAAGACAACATAGGCAAAAATCTCCTGAATATAAGCATGAGCAACTTCTTCCTGAACACATCTCCTCAAGCAAGAGAAACAGAAGCAAAAATGAACTCATGGGACTACATAAAACTAAAAAGTTTCTGTACACCAAAGGACACCATCAATAGAACAAAAGGCATCCTACAGTATGGTAGAATATATTTGTAAATGACATACCCGACAAGGGGTTAACATCCAAAATATATAAAGAACTTACATGCCTCAACACCCAAAAAGCAAATAACCCTATTAAAAAATGGGCAGAGGATATGAAGAGACAGTTCTCCAAAGAAGAAATTCAGATGGTGAACAGACACATGAAAAGATGCTCCACATCACTAATCATCAGGGAAATGCAAATTAAAACCACAATGAGATATCACCTCACACCAGTAAGGATGGTTGCCATCCAAAAGACTAAGAACAACAAATGCTGGCAAGGATGTGGAGAAAGGGGAACCCTCCCATACTGCTGGTGGGAATGTAAGCTAGTTCAGCCACTGTGGAAAGCAATATGGAGGTTACTCAAAAAACTAAAAATAGAAATACCATTTGACCCGGGAATCCCACTCCTTGGAATTTACCCAAAGAATACAACTTCTCAGGTTCAAAAAGACATATGCACCCCTATTTTTATCACAGCACTATTTACAATAGCCAAGATGTGGAAGCAACCTAAGTATCCATCAGGAGATGAATGGATAAAGAAGAGGTGGTACATATACACAATGTAATACTATTCAGCCATAAGAAAGAAACAAATCCTACCATTTGCAACAACATGGATGGAGCTGGAGGATATTATGCTCAGTGAAATAAGCCAGGTGGAGAAAGACAAGTGCCAAATGATTTCCCTCATTTGTGGAATATAACAATGAAACAAAACTGAAAGAACAAAGTAATAGCAGACAGAGACTCCAAGAAGGAACTAGTGGTTACCAAAGAGGAGAGGTGTGGGAGGGTGGGTAGGGAGGGTGGGAGAAGGGGATTGTGGGGTATTATGTTTAGTACACATGGTATGGGGGGTCACGGGGAAAACAGTGTAGCACAGAGAAGGCAAACAGTGAATCTGTGGCATCTTACTACACTGATGGACAGTGACTGCATTGGGGTATGGGTGGGGACTTAATAATATGGGTAAATGTAGTAACCACATGGTTTTATCATGTGAAACCTTCATAAGAGTGTATGTCAATAATACCTTAATAAAAAATTAAATTAAAAAAAAGGAAGGCCACTAACACTGAAACCACAGGGTATCTCACTCCTCAGCCATGATCAGCAGGCTGGAGCCACTCCTCCTGGCTTTTGAGACCCAATGGTGAAATTTCCAGGAATTTTGTGAGCTGGCTGATGTCCTGTTGGAGGCTTGAGATAGGTGTACTGAGAATATTTACACCACAGAAATTGGCAAACACTACAAGTCAGGGCTCCCCCTAGTCCTGCTAAGAGCTCGTCATTAAGCATCTACCAGCACACCTTTTGGCAGGATCAGCTCTCAAAAAGCTCGGTAGGCATCATCTTAAATTAAAAGAGCCCCGAAGGCTGTCCTCCACATTCCAACGCCACACTTCCAGGCAAGCCAGAAGCACTACCTGGCTGCTATCAGTCAGAATTCCATGCTGTACATCTGATGTGAAAACAGTTAAGACACTGATCTCCGTTTTGAACTTCCACTGAAAATACATTCGCAGTAAATAATTTAAGGTCTAAGGGTTTTCTCTGAGCAGTCAGTCTTTTCAAACTACTGACATACTAATTTTTGTTACATTTCTATATTTGGAGAGGGTGCGGTCCCCACATGGGGTTACCACGGGGGATGACCTTAAGACACCTCTGACATTTCCAGACTGGCCCAGGGTTTACATGAAATATCTCTTTACTGGCTCTGAATCCAGGCTTATTATGTCATCTGTTCATGTCTAATAAGCTTTCTGTAACACTAATACCTCCCATCTGTTGAACCCAGATTCTGTGTTGGGCACTGGACATACAGGAACTCAATTATTCTTCCCTGTGAAGGTATCTGAGGTAGTGGGCCGATTTTCAGATGAGGAAACTAAGGCTCACAGGCTAAGAAACTTTTCCATATCAAGTAGTTAAGAAATCAAAGTACAAGTATTTGAACACAGGCCTGCCTAACTTCAAAAACTCAGATTTTGTTTTTAAACACTAGGAATGGTATATCTCTCCATCCACACCCACAAAGTAATGAAGGCACATTTGGATTTATACATCAATTTCTTATCAGTCTGGTTATCATGTGCCAGCTCTCTGATAGCCTCTGTGAACACTGGTGACGTCGAATCTGTGGGCCTGCAAAGCTGAGGAAAGCCCTGTCTGAGTGTCCCAGTAAGTGTGGAGGTGGCAACACCTCTATTCCGTCTCTTGCCTGGACTGTAGGAATGGTCTCCTGACTGGTTTCCCTGCCTTTGCCCTTTTTCCAACAGTCTAGTCATAATACAGCCACAGTGACTAAGCTAAAGTATGTCCCTCATGCGGCCTTCCTGGCATGGTAGCCTGTCGGGGGTCACTGATGTGCAAGGCCTTTCCCCTGGGACGATATGCATTCCTGCCCATTGAACTCAGGTGTGGCCTGTGACTTGTTCCGGCCAGTGAAATACGAGAAGTATGTGTGTCACTTCCAGGCAGAAGGGCAGTGATAAGGCCCAGATAGGGGAACTGCCTTTTTGAATAAGAGGCTCCCACCTGCCATCTCAGACAGACCTAGGTCTCATCTTACTTAGGCTACAAGCATTCCCTGGAAGACACGTCAGCAAGCCACAAGCCCACCTGTTCCCTGACTCCTCCCCTTAAAAGGCCACCAAAAAACCCGACCATAAAAAGCCTCTTAGTCTGTAAGAGACGCCTTCTTTGTTCTGCTCACCAGAGCAGAGATCCCTCTCAGGTTTAGCAATAAACTTGCTTGGACCATGGAGCTCGCGTCCCTTCTTTTCCTCTTAGGCATGCTCTCCCATGCTCCGTGACGAGGCTGCTTTCCGCCCCCAGCCCTACCCGTGATCTGTGAGACATGCAACAAGCCAGAAGTGAACCAAAGTTGTTTGAAGCCCCTGAAATTGTGCAGGCATTCTACATGACTGCATGGCCAGCCTTCCCTGTCTGATGTGCCATTTGGCTCAGGGTTAAGGCACAGTCCTCGTAAAAGCTCTCAGGGTCCTACACCGCCTTGGTGTTACTAATGTAACCTGTCAATTCCCTGCCATTCCTTCTATTCCTTCAGTCATTTCCTTCTCCAACAGGCTCAGACTGAAGTTCCTTTCATGGCACCCAGGCTTCCCCTCAAGGCCTACCTGAGACAGCCCTTGCTCACCACACCAAAGGACATATTCAGTTGCTCTTCTGCTTGAAATGCCTTCTGCCAGATTTCCAAATGTCACGCCACTGAGATCTTGCTCAAAGATCAGCTTCTCTGCCTGGCCAACCCTGACCGCCACACTGAAAACGGCCACCCCCAATGTCTCCTCCACCTTCGTTTCCTACCTCAGTGCTTCCTAAAGCCTTGTCATACTTTGTCTCTTACTTGCTTCTTTCATTTTTTAGTTCCTATGCACCCTGATGTATGTGAGCTCCCCAAGGGGCAGGGCAACACTTTGTGTGGTCCTTCTAAAACTAGTGTGTGGGTAGTGTTCTCATCAGAGAGCTCAGAGCTATCCTCTGATTCTCAAGTGGCCCACAAGGAAAGGGGTCCGTGACCCCAGCAGCCATCACAACCTACCCCCATGTCCCACAGTGTGGGAAAGGGGGAGTCCCTGGGCACCTCCATATGCCTTTGTCCTGTAGTAAGACAACCTGGAGGGCAGAAGACAGCGATGAAGAGGAACTAACATGTAATGACTACGACCAACGAACTGGGCATTAGGCCAGACACTTTGCCTATGTGATTTCATTTAATCCTGACAACAATCCCATGAAGTGTTGTTGGTGTCCCATTTTACAGAAGAGGAAACCAAGGCTCAGAGAGGTAAAAGGACTGTCTGAGATTAATGCATTAAGCATTTTATTCTGCTGGTTTGTCATCCGGGGCCCTGCTGTTGGGGGGCCTGCCCTTCCCATGTTTAGAGTTCCTAGAAACAGCAAACAAGCAGTGCCTTTCATACATAAACCAAGCAATCCGGAGCCCACACCCCAGCCCCTCCTTATCCAGCTCTGACACTCTGGGCCACGTGCCCCCTATTCCAAACACCCCAGGGCCAGATGCCAGATGACCAGGGACAGCCCCTGTGGCCCAGGGCCTCCTGAAAGCATTCAGACTAGGTCATCTTAAAGCTGCTTCCCCACCTCACTCGCTCTGCCTCCACGTGGACCCTGGTGCTGCCCCATGCGGCCCCCCGATGGTATGGTGCGTCCACTCCTCTTGGTGTCTATAACAAACTGTCCTTTAAATGGAAGTGGTCTCCTGATCTGTTGGCCTGGCCATGTTTAAATAATACTAAAACCTGTATTTTAAAACAGTTACAAGATTAGCAAACTGTTAAAGAGAGAGATTCAAACCCAGTATACCCAGTTCCAAAGTCCCAAGGGCCTTGGAGGGTTACAATGTGTAAAGCCTCCACCAGTTTCTTCAAGCTCCCAATCATGGGCTCATGACGTCTGTGCTTGGGTCCTGCTCTGAGGCCCGTGTTCCAGATCACACATGTTTAAGAGCTAGTGGCATTAACACACCAATCACAGTTCTGCACGTGTGCTCCAGAACCAGCTGAGATCTACCACCTTGTCTTCATGTGATGCTGGGCACGAGGCCTATTTCCTTCCTGTTAAAAGGCAATCACTGAATGTCCTTCATGGGGTTACTATAAGGATCAAAGGGGAAATGGCTAAACAATAGCTTAGCTCAGTGTCTGCACAGGGCGAAGTAAATGCCTACATATGAGAGGGTGTCAACAGTGACCCAAGCCCACATATGCATGTTTGAAGGCCTTTGTCCCTGCCGATGCGGCTCCGATGCCTCCAATGACCTTCCTGCCTTCCCTGCTGGCCACCATGGTTGAAGTCCACATAATCTCCTCCTGGAGCCGTCTTCTAACTTCCTGAGATGCGCTGGGACCCACCTCAGGGCTCTCCATACCCCCATGCATTTCACTCTGATGGCCACTACTTTACAGTCGCACTTCCTGTTGACTGTCTGTCTTTCTCCCTTAACTGTGACTTCACTGGAGATAGAACTAACAGCTGTTCTTGAGGGTGGATAAGCTGTCTTATCCAGCCCCGTAACCTCCATACAGAGTCACCACTCAGCAAACGAGTCAGGAGCAGCCGTCTGCCCAGACGCAGCTTTCCAATCAGTGCCACAAACGTGAAGCCCAGATTACCATGCTAGTTGTGCCCTGACCAGGTCTTATAAACCAGCTTCAGTCCCTACCTTGCCCATTGTATCAGTGTCCAGTAACGAATGACCACATACTTAGTGGCTTAAACAACACAAATTTATTATTAGAGTTCTGGAGGTCAGGCTGAAATGGGGTTTCACTGGTCAGAAACCAAGGTGCCAACAGCTCACTCTGGAGATTCTAGGAGAAAACCTGATTCCGGCTCTTTCCCGGCTTCCAGAACCACCTTCCCTGCATTCCTGGGCTCAGGCCCCTCCCTCCCTCCCTCTTCAAAGCCAGCGGTGTAGCATCTTCAACTCTCCCTGTTGGTTTCCATCATCACATTGTCTTCTGTTCCTCTGATCCTTTGTCTTCTTCTTATATGGACCCCTGTAGTTATATTGGGTCCAACCAGATAATCCAGAATAATCTTTGATCGCAAAATCCTTAATCACATCTGCAAAGTCCCTCTTGCATATACAGTAACATGTCGATTCCAGATATTAGGAGATACATACCTTGGGGGTCCATATCATCCAATAGCACCCAGGATCACCTCTGATCACCCATTCAGCAGCCGGGCAGAGGTCCTCAGTGGGAGTGATCTCACCCCCTGCAATGGGGGGCATTTGGCAGTGTCTGGAGATAGTGTTGATCGTCACAACTTGGGGTGCAAGTACTTCTGGCACCTAGTGGGTGGCACCAGGGCTCTGCCAAGCATGCTGTGGTGCACAGGACAGCCCCCGCCAACCCCCCACCAGTGAATTGTTTCACCCCATTCTAGTGTTGAGGCTGAGAAACCTGGGATAGGCTATTCCTATTTCCTCAATGTTCTCAACAAGTTAGAAAACAAACTGTGACCCTGGACGTGTCTAACAGGGAGATTTCGGCTTTCTAAGAGTTCTTCCCGAGAAGGTGGATGTCCCGAGAGAGGCCCATGGGGTACGGACAGTGACCTTGGACGAGCCCAAAGGACAGCATCTCTCCATCTGATGCCTGTGTGAAGAGTCCCTCCAGAGCAGCCCACTGTGAGCTTGCAGCCACTCTGGAAACATGGGGGACCACAAGAAGGTAGCGGCCCTCCCTTGGAGGAG
This sequence comes from Phataginus tricuspis, assembly GCA_029783875.1. NCBI lineage: Eukaryota > Metazoa > Chordata > Mammalia > Pholidota > Manidae > Phataginus > Phataginus tricuspis. The sequence goes on from JAQQAC010013566.1 coordinate 31,928,670, forward strand.
CTTCAAGGTCAAATACTGGTATTTAAAGGAGCCAGCAGGAGGAAAGCCAAATCTAGCTCTCTGCTTCTCTTGTCTCTTCTAAGATGCTGTCAACCTATCAAAATACCATCTTCACAGCCAGCTGGACAAAGGCAAACTTCAGAGAGTCAAGAACAAATGTCAGCCCCTCAGCTGTAAGACTCGTGGCCGCCCTGCTCCCGGCTGGCTGGGGGCACACATGAGGAAGACTGTGCCATCACTGCAAAGCTCCAGCAAGTCCAGCAGCAAATAGCTGACCAGGATCAGTGACCTGACGGCTCCAGAGTGACTGCATCCTAACAGATGCCGTGAGATGCCCCAGGGAAGGACACGGGCTCTGGTGCAAACAGACCTGGCCTTAGTTTAATGTTTGTGAACCATGGTGAGAATGTGGATTCTCATTCACTGAACAAATACTCAGTATTCAATGAATTACAAATGTAAAACATATAGGTACATCTTTGAGACATATGTAACACCCCCCCACACACATATTAGTGTATTTATATATCTATATCTAGGGTGCATGCACCTGTGGTGAGTATATATATGTAGAATACAAATACATATTGAATATGTATAGCATATAGTATTCTGTAGTATCAAAGCAGTGCCTGAATGTTATATACTCTCTCTCTCTCCATATAAACAAGCACACTATAAATATACACAATTATATTTGAAATGGTTTTCTTCACATGTTACTCGTCATTGCCTGTCTCCACCACAGTGGGGGCCCATGAGGGCGAGACCCCATCTGCCTTGCTCACATCTTTAGCCTCGGGGGCTAGCACAGAGCCTGGCATGTGGCAGGTCTCAGCACAGATGTGTTTAAACGAGTGTGTGCAATGCATTATTGGTGACCATCAGACATACATATACCATTTCATTTCGACAAGACCCGGACCTACACGGTGCCTCATGAAATCAGGCGCTGCTGTGAGAGGGTAGGCGGGGGCGGGGGTGGGGGCAGGGGCATCTCCCAGCTCAAGTTCACCCTGCAGATCCCTGCGGCTCTAAGTACGCAAGTCGGGGAGAGGCGGGACCTGCTGGGACTCTACGATTCTGCAGATAGAAGGATGACATAACTGAACCCCAAACCCAAGATCATTCCTTCACCCTAGACACCAGAACCACACATGGAACCCCAAGGGTCTTTCCCCCCTAATCTCACAGGCCCCAGCACCCTCTCCGATCAGGGCAGGTACGATGAGACCCGACCTACAGAGGAGAAAACGAGGCTGAGAGAGGTTGTATGATGAATCAGAGACCACCAGCATGTCAACAGTGTGGGGCTAGAAGCCAGCCCGCCAGCGGGGGTTCCCATTTTCTCCTGTGATATGCCTCCATCAAACTGCTCCTCCAGCCAACAGGCTCCGCCTAACCTGGCCAGGCCAGCATGTGATCTGAGCACCGCAGAGAAATCCTGGGAGAAGTGGTACCGTCCACTCCCACCCCAGGGCCAGAGGGCAGGGAGCAGGGGGAGGAGGAGAAACGGGTGGAGAGAGGCTGAGACTGGCGGATCAGAACCGACCTCACCCCCTCACTGTGCCCTGCCCCCTGCCAGCTGGCACTGGGCGGCCAGAAGCAGCACTCCTGGGCCCCGGCTCGGGCAGCCATGAGGACCGGCCCGGAGCCCTCCCTGGAAGAGGGCACTTGGCTGGGTCTAAGCTGTGGCCCACCCCTCTGCTCGCTGGCTCACCTACCAAGTCACCTCAACAACGCGGAGCCTTAGGACTCAAACCGACGACAGGGCTGACTTCCTGAAGCTGCTCTTTGGGTGAAAGGGCGTGACAAATGTCAAGGGGCTTTCGAGACTGTGAAATGTGCGCTGGCTTTTATTGTTTTAATATTACTGATATGCAGCAAAACGAGCAGTGAAGGCAGCAGGAGCAGAGAGCTTCGGCCTGAAGGTGGAATGTCTGAGACACTGGGCAGCTCGGCTTCCTGGCTTTGGTTTGCCCGCTTTGGATTCATAAAGTCTAGGATTTCAAGTCTTTGAGTTTTGCCCATGGATGTCAACTGGCCTATCTGGGATGTTTCAGGGTGAGAACAGACCTCTCTGGGCAAAGGTCACTGCAGTCTCCTCACCGTGTCCCCTGACCCTTCAGAAACGCAACGGTGGTGGGGCAGGGAGCGGGGGCAGGCTTTATGAGGGGAGGACTCGGAAAGCTGAGCAAGTCTTTTTAAAAGGCTGGGAGTCGGGTGGGTCCTGTCTCCCATGATGTAGGGCATGGTGTGACTGTCAAAGCCCTTGAACTTCCGCCGAAGTGGTCTTGGGTTCCTTTGCCTGGGCCACTGAGGCCCTGAGGGTGACGGCTTTTGATTAACCAGAACCACTGTCCTCAGTGTGGATGGTTCTGGTCTCAGTGCCTCTACTCACTGCCCGGCTGTACTGGCTGTGCTTCTGGACAGAGCTCGGCAGAAGCTCGGGGAGGGCAAGAGACCCCGGCGGCCCTCAGAGCACTGTGAGCTCCGTGGCAGCTCAGCGAGCGGTCTGGCAGAAGGATGCGGGGCTTTTGGGCAGGTGAGGTTGGTGCGTCCCTGTGTGTGGGCTGCCTCGGGCTGGCCTGTGCCCTTTAGCCCAAATTCTCAGCGGTGGGTGGCCCTGGAGGAAAGAAGCCTGCCAGGTAAAGGAACTTCACCTAACCAGAGCCTGGCTGAGGACTGCAGCGATGTGCGCCTGTGACGGTTCACGGTAAAATACCAGCCACCACTATTAGAAGACTTCCTTTGCGCCAAAAACAAATGTATTTCACCCGCTCCTGCCAAAACCCCTCTGAGGCAGAGGGTCACAGGCTGTGGTTTACAGGTGGCGGCCCCGATGCTCGGAGAGGCCAGGGTCCTGCTGGAGAGGAGGCGGCTTCCAGGTACAGAGCAGGTGCGCGAAGCCAGGCCTGGGCGGGGCCCCCACGGCACTTTCTACAGGGCAAAACAGGTGCAGCACTCTTTCTTCCGGGTGATAGTCTCAGGAGACTACCGAGGGGCCAGGCAGAGAGAATGCAAAGGGCTCGGTTATCACTGGTGAAGGGTGGGGGTGCAGGAGATGATGGGGCCCCCAGCAACAACAGGAGGGGTACTGAGCCCCGTGCAGTCACAGGTGGGCCGACTGCATGGCCGGCAGCCTGGGTCACGTGAGGTCTGAGCGGGCAGGAAGGGCTGGAAGAGGACTCAGCGGCCCTCTGGTCAGCAGCCCTGAGTCCTCACCTCAGGTTGGCCCTGGAGTGAATGCCCCACCCCCAGAACTCCTTTTGATGTCTTGACCAATGTAACACTCTTCCAGAATGGAGCAGGGTCCTGGGGGTCCTGAGAAAGTTGAGGCTCAGAGAGAATGCCTCGCCCGTAACCACACTGGAAGCAGACTGACTTACAGGACTACCCCCAGGTTCCCTTCTCGGGGTCTCTTCTATTCTGTCCCCTTCCCAAGAGTGAGATGTGTGACCCAGGAAGACATCATTTGTGAAACTCCTGGCTTTCTTTCCTTGGAAACCTTAAGGGATAGAAAAGAGCTTTTGAAGATCACTTCATCGCAGTCTTCCCTGGGGCCAGAAGCTCCCCTGAGGCCCAGAGTCCGTGGCTGTCTCTGGCGTGGATGTCCAGCCTGATGATTAAGGACTACCACCGCACACATTTCACGGAGATTTCCCACTTCCTCTCCCAGTCGCAGCCTGACAGGCAGAAAGCAGTCCCTTCTCCCTCACGCATGTTAGCCTGGTCCAGAGAGGATGCACCTCAGGAGATTTGCCCGCTGTCATCAACCACATCCGGGCACAGCCGACTCCTGACCCGACCTGGCGCTCCTTCCCCAGGCCTACCTTTGTGGGAGGCGGGGGAATGGGAAGGCCCGCAGGAGACGGCTCCGAGCTGGCCCGGTGTCTTTGTGGGGTGGTGAAGATGTTCCGTGATGCCTGTAGTGATGGTAACAGCTCTGCGGATATACTAAAAGCAGTGGAATTGGACACTTCAGGTGGGTGAGTTGTGCGCATGGAAACTGTACCTCAGTAAGGCTCAATTTCAAATACTTGCAAATTCTGTTTAAGTGTAAGGTCTCAATGTTCTGCTGATGTGTTTCAAGAAAGAGGAAGCCAGCTTTGCCGGCTGGACCCCTGGCAGGGCTGAGCTACAGCGGCAGCCCGGGGGCCCCATCATCTCAGCCTTCTCGCTGCCCCTCGAGCACCGAGCTCTGGGCCTTGCCCTCAGCCGCTCCCTCTTCCTGGCCCGCTTGCCTCCAGAACTCCATGGGACGGACTCCTTCCCATCTACAGATCTTCATTCATCTTGTCCGGGAAGTGGTTCCCGGCCACCCTACTGAGAGCTGAGCACGGCTCGGCCACCCCTCCCATCTCTCTTCCCAGCTTTATTATTCTTCCTAGTGATCATCATTTTCTAATAGATGAAAAAAGTATTTGTTTCATTCATCGTCTGCCTCTCCCTACAAGAAATGGAAGTTCCACGAAGGCAAGGTTTTCTGTTTTGCTCATTGCTATATCCACCCACAGTTCCTAGCATCATGCTTAGCACATAGCAGGTGCTTAATAAATAGTGAGTAAGTGAATAAATGGCCCAATTCAGTGACTGCTCAGGCTTCTGGCCTTTCAGCCCTCAGCGCTTCCCCGAAAGGCTGCAGCAGCCTGTGCAGGCCGGGAAGGCGGCTGAGATTTGGCCTTCTGGGTGCAAATGGTTCCAGGGGCCAGTGGCCGTTCCATCTGTGCTAACTATAATGAACTGATTTAGCTGGCCACTCTCATATTTTTTCTGCTGCTTTAAGAAGTCCCCCTCATAAGTACATACTACATTTTATTTTGCACCTAAAGCCTTGTTAAGAGAGCAGGTCTCACATTAAGTGTTCTTAGCACAACTTTTTCAAAAAAGGACTACCCCTCTTTTTCTCTTGCCAGTCGTGAGGGGCAACCTTAGCCAAGAGGCTCAGAATTGTAATATGGAGTCAAAAGCTAGACTGATGCACTGAAAAGGCTTCGGTCTATTTCAAATAACTTGCAAATTCTATTTGAGTATAAGGTTTCAATGTTCTGCTTAACAAGAAGCACTGGTAGTGAAGCAGAATGTTAGCTGGAGTTGGCTGGTCAGGGCCCCTGCGTGTAGGGCCAAGCAGACATCTGATGGGGGAGAAGGAAAGCTGTCTCCTCTAAAGGAGCACAGGAAACAGTGCTGGAGAAAGACCATCACTGCAGAAACAGAAGAGGCCAGGCCTGGGGGCCAGCTGGAGAAGGCCGTCATGGTTTTGTGTGTTTCCCTTCATTTCAGTTTTGGATGAAGTTGCAAGACCGCCAGGAGAAGGGGTGAATGGCGACTTGCACGTCCTTTCCCTTACTTACCTGCACCTGGCTAAGACATACACAGGTGAGAGCAGCCTGGACGCTGATGTCAAAAGCTGGGAGTTCTTTGCACCAGCATGGTCTGAAACCCCAGAGCATCTCCCAGAGGTGGGTGACTGTAGCTGAGCCCAGGTGCAGTGGAGGAGGGCTCTACCCCCCTGGGGTTACACACTGGGCAGGGGTGGGGGTGTGGAAACTCCCTAACCCTAGACAAGCGGACTCATGATCTGATGTTGGATGCAGTGGACTGGTTGTTTTCATAACAAATTTTACTTTTTGATAATGAGATCACTGAGTGGGAAATTCATCGCTCGGGCCCAGAGCACATCACCTTCCGGCCACATAACCAGATAATCATCCCCTTGTGGCAGGCAGCTTCACCTAATTTTAACCCAAATCCGAAATGATCAGGTAATCAACTTGCGTGTCCCAGACTGACAGGGTAACAGCTAATGCCCACACGAGCACGACTGGAAAGAGACCAGAAAGCATTTTTCACAAAAGAAAAAAAGAAATCTCCGAAGAGGAGAGAGAGGTTGAAGTCTTCCGTGTGGGGAGAGGAAGGACGGGAGGCTATTTAGCCAACCCAGCTGCTGAGAAGCAGCCCCTGGCCTTCCCTTCACCAGAGCACCGCACCCTGGAAGCTTCGCCCTTCGTGAAGAAGGGACACGTGATCAGGGAGACCGAGGTGGGAGCCGGCACCCCCACAGGGCAGGCTTCGTCCCCTTGAGGGAAAGGAAGAAGGGTTCTTGGGGCTGGTGGCTGAAGAGAAAGCGGCAGATGGCTTAAAAGGAGCAGAGATACAGCAATGAACACTTGCCTTTGTGACCTGCTCGGATGCTGTCAGGGCCCTTGCTGGAAAAAGAAGGACATGGGAAGCTGAAGCACAAGTCACTGGGGGACTCTGATGTGAAAGGAGCCAGCAAGGGAAGTTAAGGAAGAAGAAAACCGTTAGGGAGGCTTACCCCAAAAAGACAGAATGAAAGAGCCCTAATTGGAGCTTAGACTCAGCATTTGTTCAAAAGGAAAGCAGTAGGTAAAGGCAGGGTTAGTATTTCCTTGCACTTCCTTGTCTGAGTAAAGATGCGTATTTTTACATAAATTTGGTACTAGAAATCTATGGTTATTGAGAGTTAGGTGGGGGCAGAAGAGAGATAGAGCAGTTGTAAAATCTACTTAGCCTGCCTGCGTAAAAGGCCCAGTTTATTCTTTAACTTAATCTATATGCTGTTCTTCCTTTTCTTCCAGCTCCTTAATCAATTAAGTAACTTTGTAACCAGGACAAGAGACAGACCTCCTGAGTGTAAACAAACCTACGTGATAAAGAATGCTGAGATCCGGATCAACACAGTCACCTAAGTAACCTTATTCTAAAGACAAAACTTCACAGGAATTATGAATCACCTGTAGACATCATACCTTTTGCAGACACCTGCCCAAGAGCCCTATAAAATCCCAAACCCTAAACCCTTAAGCACTCCTCCTCTCTGAGGTTGCCCGCACTCCCACCTGAGTGTGTACTACTGTCTTATCAAATAAACTTCCTTGCTGCATAAACCTATTGCTCTTCATTCCTGAACTCTTTTTCATGATAAAGACAAGAACTGGGCAACCTCCACCTCTGGTGGTAAATGTCTGTCACTTTGCTATTTCATTCAGCTTTCTAGTCTTAAAAGCAATCCTTTTTCTCTCTGATTTATTTCAGGCCAGTAGGGAAGTGGAAGTTCTCAGAACATACTCTCATTCCATCCAGTTCTCTGCAGCTCCCCCCAAATTCTGGGGTGACAGGGATATAATTCCCATGCCACACAGATCAAGCAGACATTGGACGCCAAGTGACCCTGGCTTCAGGAGTTGGCAAGGGATCCGCCCTGCACTGAGCAGGACTTCAGGGAGCTTCCCTTTTCTCCCCATTCTTCCTTGACTTCCACTGCCTGCATGGGTGCTGGCCTTCTCCACCACTCCTGCTCTAATGAGTTCCTTTCTTACTGGCACTTGTTCGACCTGACCACAAGTTCTCTCCCAGTCAGAGTCAAGAGCCCTCCCCTGTCCATGCTGAGGCTTTGCCTAGTGAGATACCTCCCCAGATGCAGCTGGCCAGCAACGGGAGGACCTACCTGGGCAATGCTTGGGACCTGAGCCACATCCTGTAGATGCCATGCCACCATTTCAACTGCAGGCCCCGTGCAGGAGGGGCTTTGTCTGAGCACCTTCCTTGCTGTGTGACCCTGGGCAACTCAATTACGTCTCTGAGTTTCAGTTTCCTAATGTTAAGTAAGAAGGGCAGGTTAGACGGCTTCAACTGACCTCTCCAGTTCTAAAGAGTCTGTCATTCTAAATCCCTTTGGAAACTGAAGTAATGAGGTTCAAGTTTCTGGATACCAACCAAAGGTGCCTTTTCTGGGCATCGTGGCCCAGCACCTGCCCACTCCCCACTCACGGGGGTTCTGGAGCACCTGTAATGTACATGGTGGAGTGCCACCATGAGAACAAGTCATACCTGCATTGGTCCTTGCTGCGAGAACCCCTTGCCCTAGGGAGAAGCATGTCTCCGGCAGGGTGGGTCTGTGCAGTACCCACTGGACCTGCTCTGTGGCCAGAGGTGGCTCTGCCTTCAAGTTCTAGTTGCAGCCCACATCCTTGTGGAGGTCTTGAGCTGCCGATCTCATCCAGGACTTCTAGTCCCACCCCCTAGCTGAGTTAGAGGGCTGAGGGGGCACACAATGGCTCAGAGGGTATCTGGGGTTGCCCAGAGTTTTCTGAGGGTCCCCAAAGGAATATATGCTGTACTGGAAATGGGGGCACCAGGTTTTAATACCAGATCTCCTTTCACTAACTGGGCAGGCCACCCACTATGTTTGGCCAAGCTCTCTTAGTCTCTGGGGTTGGGATAGAAACTATCCCCAAGGAAAGGCCAGAAGGGCTGTGAGCTCACGCGCGTCTTTCTCACTAACAGGCACCCTGGGAGCTGGGAGGGCCCTGAGTCTCAGGCCCTCTCTCTCACCTCCCGGTCAGGCCCTGCTTAGCTCCGCAATAAGACAAGGCTTCTCCCTGAAGTGGCTCACATAAGATGCTATCGAAGACAGAATGTTTTTAAAAAGCCAGGCAGAGACTGCAGAAGAAGCATCACCTTCCTAGTCAGCATAATCGCATCAAAGGTAAACACACACACACACACACTGGAGCTGACAGGTCCATGGGGCATGTCAGCCTCTGCCCCCTCTCCATGCAGTGACCTCTTCCTATAGAATCCATGCAAGCCTGTCCCTTTGAGGTTCAGCCACAGTCAGCGTTGGTGAGGGCACAGGCATTGGCACTGGACTGCCTGGGCAAAGAGCCGCCTCTGACGCTTATAAGCCTGCGGCTGCCTCCTGCATGTCACCTGACCCTTCTGGGCCTCAGTCGCATCATCTCTAAAATGAGAATAATAAAAAGTACTCACAGGGCTGCTATGGGACTTCAATGGGTTAATCCATGTACACCTCTTAAACTAGTCCCTGGAACACAGTTGAGTCCCCCAGAAGTCTTACTAGCATTGAATCACCCTCAGCACCACCACCGTCCCCCCCACTCACTACAATACACCCTATGTGCTAGGCACCCAGAGCCACTTCCTACCTGCCCGATCATGCTTTCTCTGGCCTCCAACCCTTGGCATTATAGTGCCACTGCCCAAAAGAGCTTCCCAACCTTCTCTTTCAGTTGAGCTCCTATTCATCCATCAAGACCTGGATCAAATATTACCTCCTTCATAACGCCCCCAGGCACAGTAGCTCGCTCATCTGTGCATACTGCCAGCACTAAGGTTAAAATGTGCTACACCAAGTCATAAGCTCCTGAAGGGCAGGTATCTTTGCAAACCCAGTCCCAATACAGCAACCAGCCCACGGTGTGTGCCTGACAAACGGTGGCAGGATGGCGCCAGGGGAAGGGGCCATCAGAGCCCTCTACATAGGATGACTCCTCGGTGTGGGCCTCACCCAAAAAGGCAGGCAGCATACTCGATGCTGTGCGGCCCCGTGCTCATGTGGAAGCATCAGAAAACTCCAAAAGGAAGGAAAAGTGATAGAGCTACTAATTCTTGACCCATACTCCCAAACCCATTCCCCCACAGGTTCTCTTCCATCTCAGCACATTCTGCTGGAATCCACCTCCCCCTTCTATTACCGCCTCCCCAGTCCCACTAAGTCTTACAGATTCACTCTTCAGAACAGCCCTCAAATCCGGGCCCTCAGCATCATTTCCCAGATGCTCCAACCCCATGATTTTAGCCGTGGGCCTCTGCAGCCGCCTCTAACCTGGGATTCCTAGCTCAGCTCTTGCCCTCCTATCTGCACAGCAGGAAAGAGAATCTCTAAAAGCAAATCTAACTGTAGAGTTTTCCTACATAACCTTTGCCACGGCACTTGGCATGACTCCAAACCCCTTGCAGGGCCCAGCTGATCAGGCCCCTGCCTTCCTCTCCCCTTCCTCTGCATCACCCTCCTCCCTGGCTGCCAACCTCCAGCCATGCTGGGTCCTTTCGTGAACAAGCCAGGCTTTTCCTACCTCAGGGATTTTGTATACACTGTTCCCTCTGCCTGCAAGGCTGTTCCTGCTCCCCAGAGTTGGCTCCTTCTCACTGTTTATCGCCAATCTAAATGTCAGTGAGAAGCTTTCCTGATGCTCCTGCCCAAAGCAGGCTCTCTCCACCCTTAACCCCATGGATCTGTGGTCTCAGCACCATATCTGTATGCGAATAGTTTCTGTTATGTCTCCCCAGAAAGAAGAGAGATTCATTAGGACATGGACCATGTCTGTTATCCCCCCTGCTGCCCCTCAGCACATTTAATGCATCTTTGCTGACTGGCAGAGCAGAGCATGCCAAGGACCCTCAGATGCCATGCAGGCGCTGTAAAGGTCACATGCGGCTCATCAGACCTCCACAACCACTCCCAAAGTAGTTGTTGTTCCCACGTGACTGATGAAGAAGCCCAGTTAGGAAACTGACGTGCCCCATGTCAGGAAGTGGAAGAGATGGGATTTACACTCTGCTTGGCCAGACTGTTCCTGCTATAACACATTTACTTTCCAAATTTCCAAACCCTGTCACGACCCAGAATACTGGCGAAGCTTTTAGTAGACACAAGACTCACTCCCAGTGTAAATGACATGTCAGAATAATATGGTCCCTTTCTATTTTTCTGTTTATCATCATTTAAATTTGCAAGAACACAGATTAAGGGAGAACCGGCCGAACTGTCCAAATGACTCAAGCATAATATTTGTATGGTTTTATTATTATTGTGTTTTTCACTTGAGTCTGATTTTATGGGGAAACTGGATACAGGAATACTGACTGAATCAACCCAGTGATGAGCGAGGGCTGGAAGGTGGAGAGCTGACAAAGGCAGGAGAGTGTGGCAGGGGACAAGATCAATGGGAAACTTGCTTACTAGAGTGACAGTGATCTTTCTAAACATCTACTAGCATGACCAGCATAAAGGGGACAGAGGTTAACAGAAGGTCCGCCGAAGCAAGGCTGATCAGCCACGATCTCACTTGGAAAGCTTGCTGTCCAGTTCAGAGTGTATCTACAGTAACAACTCTGCCAGGAACAACACAGCCAGATGCTGTACTAGACACTTAATGATTTATCGTGTCATTAAATGCTTGTCACAACCTTCAGTGGTAGGTGCTAACGTTATTCCCAGGGCAGGTAAGAGAGGCCTGAGGAGCAGAAAGGCTCAGTAACTCCCCAGAGGTCAAACAGCAGCCAGACAGCAAGGTGGAAGGCTCCCTATCATCCATGCTGCCCCACTCCACGTTCTCACAGCAGGATTCCATGTCACCAACAGGTCCTTTCCAAGTTCACAGGTTTTCCTTCATCTTCTCCAATTTCTAATATTTAAATTGACTTTCCTTAAATGTATACATGTTGTGCAGCTTTTCATGGGAAAAGAGAAGGAAGCATCGCCTATCATATAACAAAACAGTCTGGGGATGAGCAGACCTTCTAAAAGTTCAGTGGGAGGAGAATGCCAAGCCCTGGGCAGTCTGTGCTCCAGGGCAGCAGGTTTCCTCCCCTTCCGTCTCCGACTAACACTGCAGACCCCATCCTTGCCTTGGGGACTCACAACCCAAAGCTAAGACTGCCATTAACCTTTGTTTAGCACAGCAGTTCCCAAATACATTATTGAGAAACACCTGTTCCACACTCCAAACAAACGCAGGGAAATGCTCAGGACCTTTCAGCTGCTGGCGCTGGAGGAGGGGCACACAGAGGGAGGGCCGAGGGAAGCTCACCTGGGGGCAGAGGCCGCACAGCAGCAGGGACCTGCCACTCTCTCCAAGGTCCCTACTCATGGAAGCACAGCCCACAGCCCAGGGGGCTCCCAAGCCAGCAGGACTCATGCAAGCCACACCTGCTGGCCCTTGGGTTTCCTCTCCAGGGATCTCATATCCAGCCTCTCGGTTTATAATTGGAGAAACGGGTAGACAGGACAAGCCCAGGAAAGAGGCCAGAACTGGAGTAACCACAGGGCCAGAGGCAGGAGCAGGATCTCCCTAGGACCCGACCCACACCTCTCACCCCTACACCCCAGAAATGATAGGCACACCCCCTTAGGTGCCTAGGAGCTCAACAGTTTACAAAGGGATCTCTGTGCATTACATCTCATTGCATTTCCCTAAAAATTGGCTATCGCCACCTGCTCTGAGGGTAGACTGGGTGTGGAGACTCCAAGGGCAGGAAGGGGGCCTGTCACGCTCAGGGCTTGTAGGGCCAGGATGTACATTTCAGAGAGAGCCCTGTGAAGCGGTTTCCCCCAGATCAATCCCCAGTGATTCTCCTGGTGCTGACGACAAAGGACGCGCACTGTCGCCCGGGGCAGCAGGGACTACCGCGGGCAGCCGTCACGCAGCTCATTGCCCAGGCAGACGACCAGGCACTCATGAGGGTCCCTGTGTTCCCTGGTTCTTCCTGATGCCAATGGAGATGTGTGTGTCCAAAGGCCAAGGGGAGACCAGAGCAGACTGTTAGCCCTGCTTCCTCAGCCGGGCGTCCTGCTCGGTATCGATATCCCAGCTGGAGCTAGATATCTATCTAGCCCCTTCTAGCTCCTTTCCAGGCTGGGGAGGCTGGCGCTGCAGACCCACTGGCCTCTGGCTCCCAGCAGCTGGACGCCCCAGGGCCACGGGGTCTGCTCATGACAGCGGGACTGTGCAGGCTGAAAGCTGTCCCTCCCACCTCCGCAGGTTCCCGGAGGGCAGAGGCTCGGCCTGCCTCCTGCCTGCAGCTCTGCTCCCACAGGGAGAGGAGGGGCAGGGGCTCCAGGCAGGCTCCCCACATGTCCAGTCCAGGGCCACGAAGTCCCCTCTCCCTGCTTCTGTGAGATGTCAGCAGGGCCTCAGTCCGTGCTGTCTGGGGGGAGGGAGCTGCTCTGAGGCCCCTTCGCACTTGGGGGCACTCCTGGCTGGGGGTGGGCAGGGGGCTTCACCTGGGAGCACAGTTCCCATGGGGCCGGGGAGCCTATGGGCAGCACAGTTGGGTTCAGAGCTAGGTCTTCAGGCTCTACATGCCAGGATGGAGTTCACCAGCCTGAACAGCTCAGTCTTCCCCAACTGGCCTTTAAAGATTAAATTCCCTTTCCACACAGCAACGAAGGGGGATGGTTTGCGAAGGGCCAGCCAGTGTGGAAAAGGCAGGGAGGCAAAGCTGTCTGGTGAAAGGCTGCTTGTCTGCCTGGGAAGTCGGGGGGGTCACAGTGGTAAGCCCCCTGCAGGGGTCCGTGCGCACAGTGGCACTGAGGGCCCTCTGGCGCACCTAGGCTGCTGCGGGGCCACAGGTAAGGACCCAGGAGGCCAGGAGACCCACTGGCTGGGAAGCCACGGGGCACAGAGCGCAGACCTCTGTTCCCCAGCTCATACATGCTCACACCTTCTGGATCAGGGACCTTTATGCTGAGTCTCTTCAGAGACACCTTTGCTTGGATATTCCTACTAACAGGAAGCTCACTACCTTCTGAGAGCTCTTCCGTCACTGGATGGCTCCAGCTGTTTGAAATGTCTACGGGTTAAATCACTAGTGGTCTCCCTGTAGCTCCCTCTACCATCGGAGATGATCTCTCTCCCCCACCCCACTCCCCACCCCCAGCATCCCTTCCAATATTAGGATTCGTGTGTCCCAAGTCCTCCCAGACTAAACATCGCAGTGTCCCCAAGTGTTATGATTTCCAGCCTCTCCTGGTCCCAGCCCTTCTCCCGCACTGGAGCTCCAGGCCCCTGACACCTGTGCTGAGCCACCACCATGGCACTGGAGGGCTGCTCTGCCCTTCCGTGACCCAGTGTGAGGCTCCGCCTTGACCAGAGACGTCCAGCCCTGGAAAGGCTTCTCAGGCAACCGGCAGTGCCTGGAGACTTCTGCTGCCAGACAGGCCAGGGCTGTTGGGAGGGGGTTCTGGGACCCCCAGGGCTCCTTGGAGACCATCTGAGGCCGCAGGATCCAGGAGGGGAGGGGGGCCTTGGGCTGGGGTGTGCCAGGCCTGGATCTCCACTCCCATCTCGCTGGAATAGGGCTAATCGAGCCTGTTATAAATGGGCCTCCACACAAGCTTTGGCTTGGAGCAACGGCTCTAAAATGCCTACACCTGCTGGCGCTGCCGCCTGTCATGTCCTCTTTTGGTCATGTGCCATCTGGGCTGCCTCCCCCATCCAGTATATGGGAAACACCTCAGCTCAGACCAGTGTCAAAGAAGCTGTTCCCCTGGACTGGGAGACCCAGGGCCCTCTGCTCTGCTGCTCCCAGGGACATCTGAGCCCCTGGCTCTGCAGTTTATATGACCATAGTGGCCAGCCGCAGGCAGAGCGCGCTTGCACCTGGAGACGCCTGCATCTCTCTTGCAATCCTGCTGTGGGCTGGGTCACCATCGCACGCAGGCTTGGGCATCGGGAGGACTCAGGGGCCAGGTAGGCGATGCCCAGAGCATGCGCCAGGCATTGAGTGTGCCCGGGGCGGCCACCGGGCGGGGCAGGGGGGCACTCACAGGGCAGCGTCTCGGCGCTGTTCTTCTGGATCATTATGCAGAGCTGTAGCACCAGTTGGGGGGCGCTCTCCAGGAACGTCTCCAGGAGGCGCAACATGTTGACGTCTGCATATTCATACATCATAGCCCAGTAGAAGCGTCGCTGGTGTTCCTTCCGCCGCTGGCTCTGAATCCCCAAGTACATGGTGCGGATATACCTGGGAGAGACGGGACAGAACACAGAGAGGGTTGGTGGGGGCGGGGGCTACGGAGGGCCGTGCCATCCGCCGAAACCCAGGGCCACCTGCGCCCGTGCACCCTCCTTCACTCTGAGGGTTTTCAGAGGCTCATACCGGCTCTCGGGGTTCTCGCAGCCCCAGGACAGGGTGCTGAGTCCTCAGCGTGGGGGTGGGGTGAGGAGAGACAGGCGAGGGAAGGGGTCCGAGGCAAGTCCCTAAGCAAGCATCCCCTTCCTGGTATGTAAACTGTGAAATGAACGAGTTGGATCACATGATCTCTCAAAGCTGCTGAAGCATTACAGGTGGGCTCAGAGACCAGGTGGGCTCGCTCAGGATCAGGGGCCCGGGGGAACATGCCAGCAGGGTTTTCACCGCCAGTGCACAGCCCTGCCTCCTCTCTGGAGAAGGAAGGGAAGGGGGACTAGCACTTGAGAAGCTCCTCCTAAGCAACGCTGGCTGACTGGCCTTAAGTCGCCTGCCTCTCAGGAAACAGGCAGGTGTGAGTCCCACGTGGGACAGACAGGCTCACTTGCACAGGCTCCATAGCTGGAGGGTGGTGCGCCTAGGAGCCGCCCCAGGCTGTGGGAACGCCACAGCTCCTGCACTCCCACCCCCACCCAAGGGAGACACAGAGCCTGCGATGAAGCCTCTGTCCAGGTGTGGCCCAGGACACACACACACACACAGATGCACTGACCCCACCCCATCGGGAGGGAAAATGGGCAAAGGAAGTGGGTACAGGTGGAGGGCATGGACTCTGGGCTCCAATCCCAGTGCTCTCATCTGTAATTGTGGGGCCTTGGGCTAACCACTCCAGCTGTGCATCCTTGGCACCCTTCTTTAATACCGGGGAAGAACCAGAGCCTCACGGGGTTGCTGGGAGGTCAGGGAGCATGCATGGTGGGGGCACATCTCGGGTCCGTCTAGGGAAACCTCCGCACCTGGCTTTTACGTGAACTTTGGAAGCAGCAGTCAGAGGGAAGATTAAGGAGCCCACCCAAGTCAAAGAGCAGCCCCTCAGGCTGGGCCGGGGACCAGAGGAGCGGGAGGTGTCGGAAAGCATGGCTTTGTGGGCCACCGAGAACCAAGGGCGTGAACCATAAACTGGGGCCACAGCCAGCAGGACAGCTCCACGTGTGCCTCCCTGCCCGGCCCTGGGAATGTGCACCACTATGCCGCTGTGCCTCCTAAAAGGCTGAGCCCGGATCACAGAGGCCCGGGCCTCAGAACAGCCCATTCTTCACACAGCAGCCAAGCCCTCTGAACATCCGGGCCATCACGTCGGCCCCCTTCTCTCAGCCCTCCATTGGTTTTCTGGAACGGTGAGGATAAAATCCAAGCTCCCTCCCTCAGTTCAGGGGACCCTGCCTGCCCCACCAGGCCCACCTCCTCTCCCTCTCGCCTCCTCTCTCCTGTCTTTCTGTCTCCTTGGAGCCCGTGAGCTTGTCTACCATCCACACCATCTCCCCATGTGCCTGCGGATGCAGAAGGGAGACTTCTGTCGTCCAGGGCTGAGGAGTCCTGCTGGGACAGCGCTGTCCCGACACTGCCAAGGTGACTCAGGCCCACGTGCACTGCAGAGTCATGCGAGGCCTCCTAAGGCAGGCCACGGAGAGGGGGTCTGTACTCCCTGGCAGCAGCGAGAGGCGAGGCATCGCCCAGGGCCTGGCAGGGGTGGGGCAGGAGCCCTGCTACAGAAGCAAACGCTGTAAAGTAAGGTGAGGCTGTAGGGTGATGCTCGTCCCCTAGGCCACAGCGGGGCCTCCCTCCAGAGGGCTAGTCAAGTAGGGAGCCCACGGAGGAGCAGCGCTCCAGGGTCCCCACAGGGTGCTCCGCCGGACCACCAGTGTGACCTAAAACACGCTGGCAACAGGGGGCACCGCCTGGCAGCCTTCCGTGACCAGCCCTGATAAGACCCACCCAGGAGCGCAGGCGGAGACACCTGATTTCCCTCCAGACACACTCCGTGGAGCAGAGACACGATGCTGACAACTCAAGGCAGGAGGCCCTGCAGTGGGGGGAGGGGGGACGTGAGTGAAGGGAAAGGGGAGGGGTGTGGGGGGAGGGGAAGGGGATGGTGAGGGTGTGGGGGAGGGGAAGGGGAAGGGACCGGGAGGGGTGTGATGGAGGCATGGGGGGGGCACAGTGAGATACATGCAGCGCCATTGGGACTTCCAGGCCAGTCCCCACCCCCCCTGGTCCTTGTCACACCTATCAGGCGGGTCTGGTTATCGCCATTTAACACATGGGAAAACTGAGGCTCTGAAGTGAAACGAAACACCCAATTCTGGTTCTGTTCCAGGTTCTGTCACTTACTGGCTGTGGTACTTCCCATGAGTCATTTTCAAAAATCAAAGGGCCCATGAGAGGCTCAGAAAAGGGCAGGGAGGTCGTTATTCCTGACTATGGGGGTCACTGAGACAGAGGCAGAGACATAGGGAGATTCACGCAGAGAAGAGATGCCCAAAGGGAGGGAGGTGCGGCAGGGGGTGGAAAGAGGGTGAGACAAGGGGAGTGAAGTGATGCCAGGATTCGGGGCCTGAAGCAGAGGGCCAGCCAGAGGCGGTGACGGCAGAGTGAACGGGGCAGGGAAGGGCCGCTGCGAGGCGGCGTGCTCCCAAGTAGTTTAGGAGGGGACGGAGGTCAGACTTGCAAGGAAGGATGGAGGGAAGCGTTGGACTGGACTGGTCAGATTTGAGGTGGCCTGTGACTGCAGAGCTAGGGGTGCAGGTGCACCTTCCAAGGCCCCAGGGCCCTAGCACCCAGCCCACTGTGTGCCCAGTGGAGGCTTGGTGCCGTGGGTCTCACGGGCTGGATGTGGCCTCTGCGAGCTGCAAGCCACAGCTGAGCTCCACCCCCACTCAGCATCTCCAGCACGCAGCGATCAGACCACAAACCTATACTTCCCGAGGCTGCACTCAGACCACAGGCTCTGCCTCTCCTATCCTCATGAGGTGGCCCGAGGTGGAGGAATGACTACGTGGCAAAGCCAAACCTTCACATCTGGGTTGCAGACACCGACATGCAGATTCACCCAAGCCTGCCCTGTGAGGGCGAATGAGCACCTGATCTGCCCCTCGCCCCCCACTTCCCCCAGGCCACAAGCCCCTCTGCCCACTCGGGCTGTGGGAATGGAAAGCAATGAGCCCAGAGCCTGCTGATTCCGCCACAATGTCTGCCAGAGAAACCAGCCTTGCGTTTCCTGGATGAGAGCATCCCTGGGTATGGGGAGAAACGGGGGTGGGAGTGGGCAAAGCCGGAGCCTCTTCCCCTGGGCTGATGAGCAAACAGATGGCAGAAGCCCAGAGTGCTCCAGGGCCAAGTCCAAAACCAAATTTGGAAATCATGACCCCTGGCCACCAGCCTGCCACCCTGGAGAAGGAGCTAAGTCGCAGAGTCCAGCCCAAGATTTCCTCGCCACTGATTTCCTCCTATTCTGCCCCCTCTGGCTCCTGCCCGCTCCTCTTCCATCCTTAAGTCCTTGGGTTCCGCGTGGAAAACAGACGGGTATGTGTAAAACCCAGAATGGGTCCCTCGGTGACCACAAGGGCCGCCTGTGCGGACAGTCTTGGCTTGTGGCCACAAGGTGGCGACAGACCCCAAGCCAAGCAGGAACGCTGCTCCTGGCGTCGATCTCATCCCCAGCCGGCAGCCCCCTAAGGCCTGCACCCTCAGGTGGGGCAGCTCAGGCCTGGGGAGGTGCAGCAGAAGTGGCGGGCAAGGCCCGGGGCAGAGCGAGAGGTGCTGAGTCCCCAGGAGAAGTCCCCCAAGCCCTCACCTTCTCCCTGTTCCTGGTAGTTTCCAGAAAGCTCACCTCCCCCAGGAAGGCAGCTCAGAAAAGAAGACACCCCACCTCCCTGGATTTGCCTCCACAGTTCACACCGTCTCTCTTCTAGGAACAATGGACCATGAAATGCATGGGTCCGACGCAGGGTGCCTGCGAGGACTGGAGAAGTCCGGGCCCTGTCTGCGGCCTGCACAGCTCACACCGTCTCTCTTCTAGGAACCATGGACCATGAAATGCATGGGTCCGACGCAGGGTGCCGGCGAGGACTGGAGAAGTCCGGGCCCTGTCTGCGGCCTGCAGGACGGCACAACCTTGGGCAAGCTGCTCCCAGGGCTGGGCCTCGCTGTTCACCTGCACAGAGACCAGACTAGACAATCTCCAAGTTTCTGCCCATGTTCCACAGCTTCATCCTTCCTTAAGTGAATAACTTCACAGAGCCTTAAGTATGGCCTTGCATCATTACACATAATAACACTGGGTGTTGGCGTGGAATTCCTATGTGCCAGGCACAGTTCTGAGCATCCTGTACTCATTCTCTTATTTATTCCTTGCAACAGCCCCACAGGGTGCATGTAATTTTACCCCCATTTTACAGATGGCCAGCTGGAGCACTGAGGCAAAGCAATGTGCGTCCACTTCCCCAGCTAAGTCTGGCTGAGCAGGGCTTCAAGCTTCCCTTTGGGGCCAGAGCTCCTACATCCTCCCCAGCGCCTCTCAGGGACCACTCATCTCTTTTCTTCTGAACTTGGTCCAACTTACTCCCCTCACTCCCATGGAAGAGCAGGTTGCCCAAAACACCTGGGCTCTCTTCCAGCCCTGTCCCCGGCTGCGTTACCCTGGGGAACATCTCCAGACCTCTTTGAGCCTCAGTTTCTCATCTATAAAATGGCTGGCCCGGAGTAGGCCCCCAGGGTCTGTTGAACAGATGGACACATGCCATCATGCACCCTCAGAGGGCCGCAGGGAGCTCAAATGAGATAATGCCTGTGAGAATATCTGGGACACCAAGCATCACAAATGGAAGCTATCACTGTACCCAGAGACACATCTCTCCTTTCTTACCTCTGCTTTTCTCCTCCCAGTGGTTTCCTCCCCTTACTTTGCAAGCCATGGAATTGTTTAAAGCTCCTCTCACCTGCCCCCAGGAGAACTCTGCAGTTCTCTGAGTGTGTTTTCACTTATACCAGCACTTTGAGGGAGACTCATTTGTCATCTTCTTTTTCCCACTGGCTCATCTGAGTCTCAGAGACACTGAGTGATGTCCCAAAGTCACACAGCCAGTCATGGTTCAGGCAAATCCAACAAGGTCTTGTTCAAATTATGTTGCCCTTTGGGTTAGCTATAGCTCTGCCTGAAACTGGCTAGAATGGAAAATAAATTATTTCTGCAGGGGACAGGAGGCTGAACAGGTTCTCCTGTCTGGACCTACAGCCCCTGCTGCTTTTTACGACACTCTCAGAAATAGCATTTTGAAACCTCTGGCTGTAGAAAACAACCCATCTTCAAAGCCCCAAACAGGGATGAGTTCAGATTTTGTGGGGCCTGAAGCTTAGAGAATCCATTTTTTAGAAAATAATAAAATCTACCAACATTTCAAGTAGAAATAACACCAATTCTACTTCCTTTATCTCCAGAAAATAAAAAAGGAAAGAACCCTTTCTCGTTAATTTTATGGGGTCAGCATTACTCTGATACCAATGCCCGACAAATACTGCAGGAGAAAATAAGGCTACAGACAACATCCTTTATAAGATGCAAAATCTTTAACAGAATATTAACAAATAAAATCCAGTGACATATAGAAAGAATTATATACCACAGCCAACTGGGTTTTTTTGGGGGAATGTAAACCTGCCTCTACATTAAAAAATCAACTAATGTAATCAATGGTATTAATAAGAAAAACTGCACATCACATTAATTGATGCAGAAAGAAAGCATTTGACAGAATTCAACATCTATCCATGATTTCTAGGGGGGAAAAAAACCTTTCAACAAACTATGTATAGAAGAGAACTTTCTTTACCTGACATAAATGAAGGACATCTATAAAACACTTAGTATTATGATGAAAGACTGAATTCTTTCTTCTTAAGATCAGGAATAAGGCCATGCTATTTCCTCTCAGCACTTTTATTCAATATCATACCAGAAGTGCCAGTCAGTGCGGTAAGTCAAGAAAAATAAAGTAAATACAAATTACAAAGACAGAAGTAAAACTGTCACTATTTGTATAAAACATGATTGTCTAAATAGAAAATCCCAAGGAATATTCAAAAAGGCTCATGGAACGAAATAGTAACTTTAGCAGTATCATGTTACAAGGTCAGTATGTAAAACTTAAATGTATTTCTACAGAATATTCATGAGCAATTGGAAATTGAAATTTAAAAAATATATACCATTCAAATTAGCTCTAAAAAATGAAATGCTTAGAAATAAACCTAATAAAATGTGCAGGATTTGCATGCTGAAGCTACAAAATACTAATACAAGAAATCAAGGAAGACCTAAATGATAGAGAGACATACCACGTTCATGGATTGAAAGATGCAACATAGTGACAATATAATGACAAGTCTCCCAAAGTTGATCTACAGATTGAACACAGTTTCAATATAGATCCCAACAGGATTTCTTGCAGACATAGACAAGCAGATTCTAATATTTATATGGGAGGGCAAAGGAACTAGGAGAACCACAGAAATTTTTAAAAAGAAGAATAAACTTAACTCACACTACTCACTACTACTGATTATAGAACTTACTATAATGCTACAGTAATTAGAACAGTGTTGGCAAAGAGAGAGAAACACAGATCAATGCAACAGAATAGTGAGTCCAGAAACAGACCCACATATACATGATTTTTGACAAATGTGCAGAGATAATTCAGTGGAAAAGAAGATAGTCCTTTTAATGAATGATGTGGGAATAATTATTCATATGTGACAAGTAAAACTGTATCATAGATTAAATTGTAAAGCTACAAAACTTTTATGTGAAAACAATAAGAGAAAATCTTTGTGACCTTGCATCAGGCAAGGAGTTCTTAGACAGGACAGCAAAAACACGACCCATAAAAGAAAAACCTGATGAACTGAATTTCATCAAAATTAAAAAGTTTTGCTCTGTGAATGATATTGTTAAAAGAATGAAAAAACAAGCTGTAGACTGAGAATATTTGCAAATCACATATCTGTCAAGGAACTTATACCCAGAATATGTACAGAACCCTCACATTACCAGCTCAGCAAGAAGACAGGAGGAACTGGAGCAAAGGAGAAGCGAGACGTCCCGCCTGACCACCCAGCTCCTCTCTTCCTGGCCCCAAGGACTTGGCCACTGAGAAGACTCTGCCCATGATGCCCCAGAAAGGGAGGTGAGGCATGGCTATGGGGTGCAGATTCATCCCTGGGGCTGCATAGGGAATAAATGCGAAGGGGCCGCAAGGACTGAAGGCAGACCCGGCCCCACAGCCCTATCCCAGAGGGCCCCTCGGCCCACACCAGCTACTGAGGAGGCCACTGGGGTGAGGGCTAGTGGTCTCACCCCACTTAGAGAGCTGACATGAGTAGGGTGGTCTGGGCAACCTCCAGCTCTTGCCACCCACCTAATAAATGTTTTCTACAGGAACCCAATGCCATGAGCTCTTATATTTCCACCAGGGGAGTGGTGGGTGCCTCAGAGAGCACCTAAGACCCCCGTCTGGCCTTTCTCCTTAAAGCTTTTCCTAGGAAGGGAAGGAGGAACCTGAGATAAGAGGTGGCA
This sequence comes from Phataginus tricuspis, assembly GCA_029783875.1. Taxonomy (NCBI): domain Eukaryota; kingdom Metazoa; phylum Chordata; class Mammalia; order Pholidota; family Manidae; genus Phataginus; species Phataginus tricuspis. The sequence continues at coordinate 31,950,823 of JAQQAC010013566.1, forward strand.
GTGCAATGCAGAAAGTACACAGAGGCCTTGCCACACACAGACTAGACTCCAATTGCAAGTCACATCACCTCCCTAGGCCTGCCTTCTCCCTCTGCTTGTGAGTCTCCTGGCCCAGGCCGGAGGGTGCCATTTAAAAGGCTGCCCGTCCAGAGCCCACATGCCAGTCAGGGAGGGGATGTGGCCCCAGGAAGCCACGAGAGATCAGCTGGGCATCTGCTGGGGGAAGGCCAAGGCAGACCGTGTGTTTCACCTGCAACTCCCAAGTGCACAGGGAGCCCTATGGGGAGGGCAAGCCGTTCTGCAGAGGGGCCCCTCCTTGTGGACATCTGCAGACATTGTCCTGGTAGCAGAGCTGGAGCAAAACCACCAGCACAGCTCCTGCCCTCCCCGCGGGGCTCCCAGGGTCTTGCCAGCCCTGGCACCCCACCCCAAGGGACATGTCTGCTTAGCAGCTGGAGTTTCATCAGGACATGGACCGTACACAGCAACTATAACCCAAGGCGTCACACACTTTCCCTTTGTCATAGGCTAGGGACCCCATTACCAGCCAGGAAATTGCTTTGTTCTCTAGCTGGCCAGGCCCCAGGCTCCCTGATTCCCTCCAACCAGAAATCAGAAGGGCAGCCCCCTCGCCCCACTGCCCAGACGCGCGGTTGGTGCCACGCAATGGGTTCCGGCTGTCCTGGACCCCGAACCACCATGCAGTCAGCTCAGCTCAAATGGGAGGCTGAGGTCCTGTGAGGACCCAGTTCTGGTTCTGATGCCAAGCTGCCAGGCAGCCCTCCCGGCTGAGCTACAAGGAAGGAGACGGGGTGGGGGTGGGGGGCGGGGGCAGACCTCAGTGGGGAAGGGTCTAAGGAGAAGGCTTTTCCTCTGCTCTCCCGATACCAGAAACTCTCCCCCAGCCCCCCCCCCCCAGGGCCTGTCCTATGCCTCCTCCACCTGCCGTCCCTGCCTGCAGCCTCCCCACCGCAAGCTGGACAGCATCCTGCCTTTCCAGCCTTCTCCCCTCACTCTTTCCCCCAACACCCTAACCCCACCCTGCCTCTCCAGACAACCTCAGTGCTTTATTCTAAATGCGGTCAAACGCTCCAGATGCCCCAAACTACAGAGCACCCATAGGGAGGGTGCGCTGAGGCAGGAACAGAGGAGGCAGCGTAAGGACACCACACCTCAGAGTCGTGACCTTACCAGCCACTCACACTGAGCGAGCGTCAGGCCCCATCACTGCCCCCAGCTGCAGGAGGCGGGCAGCATTGCCCCCTGCAGAGACAGGCAATGCGAACTGCCGGTGTCACCGGCTGGCGTTTGCTGACCCCGGGCCCTCCCCAGAGCCCGGGAACCTTCCTTCACAGCAGTGACCACCAGGTGGCTGTGTGTGAGCGCCATCCTAGGGAGGGTGGGCAGACATGAGGGAAGAGGGGGAAAACTAAACCTCCATCAAGCCGCTGGCTCCCGTCGAGAGCTGCAAACCACCTCAGACAGGACAGGGGCCCTGGACTTACTAGAAGCGTGAAAGAGAGGATGCAGGGCTTTCCGATCCCCAGTGTGAAGGACGCCCAGGCAGCCTCCACAGCCCCCGAGGCTCACTGCCCCCTGACCTTGTGAAGCCCCCTCCAGCGATGTTTGCCCGTGTCCCCTTTCCTGCCCCCCGAGCCTGGTTGTTGGGAATCCCGACTTGCCACAGGAGCAGTAAAGGCGCTGAGAGCTGCTGTGATTGTGTGCGACCTGCATCACCGTCTGGTCCCTCCATCTAGGGTGCAGGAGCCGCCTCCTGTGTGTCCTTTCCACTTCTAACCACATCCCAGGGCTGGAAGGTCTATGGCCAGGAGACCAAGCAGCGGCTGTAGGGGAAAGGGGCCCAGAGGAGGGGTGGCAGAGGTTCCAGGGCCACAGGATGCACGAGGCTTGGGCAGGAACCCTGCCAGACTGGAGCTTGTCACCTGCTGGGAATTGCTGAGCTGGGTCACCAGGGGCCACCCAGGGCGGGTGTTGACTGGGGAGCGCCAAGGCTCCTGGGCCCAACAGGCTGCGCTCTCGCCTCCATGCTGTGGATCTGTGCCCGACCAGAGTGCAGGTCAGAGCAGAAGTCCCTCGAGTTCAGGCAGACCATCCAGAGACCTTAGGGACATCAGCACCTGAGTTGTCTCAGACAGGGAGAGGGAACAGGAGGCCAGGTCACTAGCATCGCTGTCCCCATTTTACAGAGGAGGAAACTGAGGCTAACCTAGATTCAATAACTTGGGTTTTTCCTATTATATCTGCAGGCAAACATTCAGTCCCTTACCTCCCCTACCTCCCTGTCACACCTGCTCCTGGCCCAGCCACACCTGGCGGCTCTCTGTCCCAGACCTGCCTGGTGTGGGGCCATCTCTGTGCTGTGCTTATGCTGCCCTCACTGCCTGGGGAGCTGACAAGGAGTGGGGCTCTCTGCCCCTTTGCCCAGCGTCGGTGGCAGGCAGGAGCGGGCTCGGCTCGGCTCCACATGTCTCAGTCTGAGCCCAGGTGAAAGTACCCCATGCACCCTTCACCCTGGGTCCTCAGTTCAGTAATAGCTCCCATTTACCGGGCTCTCCTTACATGCTGGCGCAATGGAAGTACTCAACGTACATTATGTCATTCAACACAGAAACCTGCTGATTGTCCACAGATGAAGAAACTGAAGAGAAAGCCCAAGGCTGTAGCTACCAGACTCACACCGGGCAGCTGGACTCCAGTGAGGGTGCCTCGAACCCGGGGTGCTGTATCTCCTGCTCATTATCCTTCTCTCGTTCCCTGTCTCCCCCAGCCTCATGTAGTCCTTTCAAAAACCCTATGAATTAGATCATTTTACAGATCAGGAAACTGAGGCTCAGAAGGGTATATAGCATGCCCAAACTAGAAAGCTAAATTTAAGCCTCTGTTTGGTTGTGGTACATGCCTGTTTTCCACCTCTGGGGCCTTTCTCCTCCACGACCATAGGCTCTGCTTGGAGCCCACATCACTTAATGAAGAGAAATGCCTCTCCTGCTAGATTTTAACCCTGAAGAGGGGTATCCTGACACTCTGGTCATGGAACAAAACCGTGGACATATAAAGTGAATGCAGCCCCTGCTCTGATGCCAAGCTACTCTAATTTGACCAAGGGATACTGCAGCTTCACAGATGTGAAATACATGCTCCTCAAAGTAGACGGCCAGGGCAAGGACAGGAGCTCGGTTAAAGCAGGAAAGATTTGGGTTGGACACAAGAGAGAACTTGCCAACCAGCATGGCAGGATAACACCACAAGCAGACAGGTTTCTGCCCCTCTTCTTAAGAGAGAGGCAAATCTATCAGGGCTAACAGCCGTCAGATGCTCACAACTCACAGAAAACAGAGGCTGGACATGCCAGGGGCCCGCTTGGTCCCAGCAATTTATCACAGGCAGTGGGCGGAGCACCCAACACCCACGCAGGCACATTCACAAGCTCCACCTGTGGGCTCCTTCAAACTGCCCCAAGTGCAAGGTCTGGGGGCCTATACAGGCCCTGCCACAGGGAAAACAGTAGGATAACACAGCCCCGGCTGCAGGCCACCGCTCTCTCTGAGTGTAAGCATGGACTCTACAGCCTCCCACTGCCTGCCCAGGAGATCCCTCCGCTCCCCCCACCCCACCCCCACCCACTCCAGCTGAGGTGCCTTCAGCATGGAGGAAAGGCAGAGGGGCCGCTGCCAGCTCAGCCCCTGAGCGCAGCGCATCAAATCAGAGCTATTTTTAGCCCTTCTCGCCAGTGGCCCTGACATCAGCTGAGCAGTGGTGGATCTGTGAGCTCGGGGCACACGTCTGAGAGAATAGGCATGAAATGGTATTTCTTTGCAGGGTCCCAGGCGAAGGAGCTAGGGAAAGCGCCATGTAGCTTCAGGGAGGTGCCTGCAGTGGCACTCTGGATGTTGGGTCTTGGTCATGCGATGGCCTAGGCACCCTCCAGCATCCCGGGGCTCAGGGGTCACAACGTGGGCGGAAACTGCTCCACCCCACTGCTGCCTCATTTCCCCACCAGTACGCTGGGGCCCAGGCTCGGCTCCTTCTCTGAGATTTTACAAGAAACTTGAATAAAAAGATCGAGATACCTTGGCAAATCTACATATTGGAGAAATGCTTTTTGTTCCCCATTATAAGCTCCCAGAAGGACAGAGACCAAGTCTGGAGTTTTGTTTATCTTTGCATATCAGATACATGGTACTGAGCGCTTGGTAGGCACTCAGAGTTTATCCCGTGAATAAGTGAACCGACCAGGCAGCCTGCTGATAAAATCCTTGAGCTGGAGAAAGTTTCTGCTTTTATATTCCAAGCTCCCTCTTCTCCAGGCTTGCAGTTACCAGGAGTCTCCACTGGGAGCATCGGCGAGCTGGAGCCCAGAGCAGCCCAGGGAGCCCTCCTCTCTCCCTGTCTCGTGCCCAAGCTTCACTCTCCCGCCCAGCCAGTCCCCAGTCCCAAATGAGCATGTGGCGGGTCAGTTCCCCTCTCTAGCCAGCACGTGCTTTTTCCAACCAGGGGAGCAAGCCCATCACTGGTTCTGCCCCGTGCTTTTCTGCTTGGAGTAAGACCACCCACGCCTGCAGAGGGGGAGGCCATTTCACTGTCCCCCAGATTAGAACTGCAGGCCCCTACTGGTGTTGCTCTGCCTGCAACCCGGGAAAACGATTTGCTGAGATCCAAGGTGTTCCATCTGTACACAGGGGTCTGTCCCGAGTGGGACGCGGGAGACGAGTGCATCCAAACGAGAGACAACACTAGTGGCTGTTCAAAGCACCACACAACATTAAAGGGGACCCACTGATCATAAGCAAAGTCGCCTGCGCTTGGCCAGGGGCTTTGAATCACGTGATGAACATGAGCCCATCCAGGGCAGTGGCCCTAACAGGTGTCCAGGTAGGTGGCAGGAGGATGTGCTATACCTGCATCATAAGCCTCAGCACAGGGGGGCTGACACCTCCCAGTGTCCCCCTTCTAGCCCATGATGGGCCTGCGGTAAATGAACTAATCTGGAACGTTCAAGGAGGCGTTTGGCTCACCCATACGACCCCATGGGGGTAAGGCACCCAGTGGGTTCTTCCCCAGCGCAAACATGTCCCTTCCAGATCCTTGGGCGCTCCCCACAGCAATCCAGCCTCTCCCAACTGTATGCAGCATTTGACAGGTGAGGCTGGGCTCCTGCTGCAGGCCAGCACCGCACCAGCTACGGGCACCAGTGCCAGCCCCGCGGCACTACACTGCCGCCCGTCCCGGGCCCTGTTGGTCCAGGTGGAAGATGCGGTCACTGCACGAGGCTGTGAATGCTCAGCGCTTAGGCTCTGGAGACCACTTTCCGGCTGTGAGCACTCCAGGTAGCGAGTGAGGAGTGTCCCGGGGATCCCTGTGACAATTCCCTGATGGCCCTGCCTCAAGGCTTCCCCGCCCTGTCCTGCTGCCCCTGGTTCTGGCTGTGCAGCTTTGGGAGTGGCCTGGACCCTGGGCCTCCTTGGCAGTGAAGTGAGGGATACAACCAGATGGACTCCGGGGCGCCCGCACTACGCTGACCCTGAGATCCACAGTGTTTGGTCTGCTCCCCAGAGACCTTTCCTGGTCAGTGGTCATCCTGCTGGACTTGAGCCGTCCCCTCCCAGCCCACAGGCCGCTCTCCGGCGTGGGAGGGCCGCTCCTGTGCTGCCAAGCCCTCTTCTGCATGCAGGTCCCCATCGCCAGCTGGGAAGCCGGGCAATGCCATGGGTGTTGTTTCCCGGGGCCTCCCAGGGAAACAGGCTACAGAGAGGAACAGAAGGCGGCCCTCTGCCAGCCCGGGGGACAGTGACGTTTCCCCCCTCCTGGAGCGCACGGCCAGGTGATTTCCACCAAGGGCTGCCCACCAGCGTCCTGGGAAGTCTAGTCCCCCAGGGAGGCCCCCGAAGTCAGACACAGAGCCGGGCAAAGGCCGGGCCTGGGGCTTTCCCCTGCACTCCAGGCAGAGGTCTGCTGTGCAAGCTGCCTCCCGGTGCTGCTCGCTCCCTGGCAGGCCCTCCACTCGCTGGGCAGACGCCAGGGAAGGCGGGAGGAGCACCGGGCTGAGGCGAGGCTGGCGGCAGGGCTGCCTCTGCAGCTGAGGGGCTCCTGGGCCTGCGACGCCAGTCCCCATCCGTAGAGTAAGGAGTGAACAACCCCTTCTCAGTTCCTCCCACGCCTCCGGTCCTCAGGGCAGCCGTGCAGACTCCGTAACTGCTCCACGCCCTGCAGGGAGAAGGGCCTGCCTTGGTGACCCAGCTCTGGCCCTTCTTCCTCTTAGTGGCGACAGGGCTACCACCTCAGACACCTGGGCCGGGGCGACAGACAGCAGCTGCTCCGCCTTGGGGCGGCAGGTAGGGAAGCAGCTCTCCCCTGCCCGGCTGGGCCTTCCTGAGGCTGTCCCAACTGTCGCCTGCTTTTCAGGGAGCAGCCCTGGTCCCAGGCCCACCAGATGGGGCGTTAAGAATGACAATAAACATTGCAATTACTGCAGTTCCCCTTCTCTCTCTGATCCTATACGCTCTCCTGACCCTCTGACCTTCCCCAGACACACCTGCGGTGGCGTTTCCTTGTCACCTTATGGTTCTGACGAGAAGGTCTTGACTCTCCTCTGCAATCAGGGCAGAAAGCAGGAGCCGCACAGCGGCCTGGAGCAGGGGACTGGAGGCGCCAGAGCCCGCCCCGCCCTCGGCCCGGTCCCCTCCAGGGGGCGCTGACTGGGAGGCACATCTGCTCCCAGGACAGTCACCTGGAGGGAGTGCCCCAGGCCAGGCATGGAGCTGGCTGCCGGGCCCAGCCTGGAGGGGCTCACCTCTATTCACTGTAACGCACCCTCAGAGCTCTAACTGGAGTGTTGTTACTGAAGGTAGTATATCCACAGTTGCCCCATCTTCCAGATGGGGAAACTGAGGCAAGTGGGCATTAAACAACTCATTCAAGGATCAGAGCCTATGGTCTATGTGGTCCCTGAAAGCGTGAGGAGCTCTCGGAGCACAGAGGAGGGGCTCGTAACCCAGCAGGGGAGTGGGCCAAGGAGGGGAAAGTCTGATCAGCATCTCGGCAAGAGACCAGGTCTACAGACCGTAAGCCCTTCTGCCCACCCAGCCTGCCCTGACTCAGGATGTACAAGGCTGAGCTCAGGGCTCCTCCAAATGGTCCTCGGCCGCTCCACCGCTCTGCCTCATGGAAACCGACCCATGAGGCTGAAGCTGGGAGCTTTCTGAGGTTAGGCACTGAGTTTTCCTCACCTCTTCATCCTTTCTAGCCCAGGAATGAATGGCTGGCTGGCTGGATGAATGGATTGTAGGATGGGTGGAAGGGGCTGACTGGGGCCAGAGTTGGTCAAATTTGTGAGGTAGGAGCAGTTTGCAAGCAGGGGTGGGGATTCCACTTCATCCTGCAGGTGGTCATGGCCTGGCCCGTGGGCAGCTCCCGGTCCCCAGCTCTCAGCCTCTCCTAGGACCTGCTATCTGATTCCACGTAGGACAGGTACCCTCCCAGTGCAGGCCCAGCTTCAGAGAGGCCTGGTCACCCAGCGGCTCCTGAGGCCAGGAGGCAGCAAGGGCCCCTTCTAGGAGCTGTTAGAACACGGAGCACCTGCCCGGAGCCAGCAGCCCCTGTCAGAGGGGCAGAAGGTGGCTGTACCAGGGCCCAGGGGCCCCAGGCTCTTCTGCCATCCCCACGGACCTGCCCTGAGTCCCATCGCCCTCTGGAGCCGTGACTGTCTCACCCACAGAATGGGGATAGGGGCCTCCCGCGGATTCTCCTTGGACTTGTTGTAGGGGTGATGATCGCTCCATGATCACTTCATGAAGAAAGTGATGTGCCCGTCTTTGTCCCAGAAGATGCCACAAGAACAGAAAGCCTAGTTTCCTCCCTCAGACAGAAAATGCTTACTAATTCATTAATTCATACCTCAGCACATTGTGAACAGAATTTGATATGGCAAGAGCATGTGATACAGTGGCCAGCGCCGCACAAACCATCCCCCTTCCCAGGCTGCCCATGAGAAGTTGCTAGAATTTTCTGAGAGGCAGGTAGTCTGCTGCGAGTGTCTCATGTGCTGTCACATGTAAGCCTCATGGCTGTGCCCCCAGGCAGGCAGCACTGTGGTGCCGAGCTAAACACTCCCCCTGAGACAGGCATGGATGGGGAGCTGGGGTTCACTCCCAGGACTGACCGGAACCCCACCCTCGGCAGCCTGTTCTACCGCCCCTGGACGGATGCCTTCAGAACCACCAAATGCTACTACTGCCCAGCAGAGGGGAGACCGGCGGTGTGCGTGTGGGCATGTGGGGGCCTCTGTGACAGGCAGGCCTGAGGGGAAGCAGCAAAAAGACACACCTTTCTCCCAGCCAGACAGAGCGGCCAGTGCACGCAATGCCTGTGCCTCCCTGTGCGTGGCTCTCCTTGAGCCCGGATGCCTGGGAGGGAGGGATCACTGCTCCCGTTTCACAGATGAGGACGCTGAGGGCTGTGGGGTTTGACCCACTGAATTCCACCCACCAGGAGACATGAGGCCGGTCTTCCTGGGGTCTCCAAAGCCACCCTCCACAGCCCCGGCCATGCATGGCTTCTTAGCCCTCCCTGGGTTCAGCCGCGGCAATCACCCTGGAATAGTAAGTCATCCTGTTTACAGAGAAGTTGCTCCCTAAAATGTTTGCCTACGAGTCTGTATGGGTTGAACTGTGTTTCCCCAAATCCCTGTGTTGAGGTCCTAACCCCTCAGACTGTGACTGCATTTGGAGATAGGATCTTTAAAAAGGAAACTGAGATAAAATGAGGTCACGTGGTGGCCTTCATCCAATATGACTGTTGTCCTTATAAGAAGAGGAGAAAAGGACACAGACACACAGACCGAGGGACGGCCATGAGAGGTCAAAGTGAGAAGGTGGCACTTATGAGCCGAGTGGTGTCCCCGAAATTCATATGTTGAAGCACTCAGCCCCACTGGGATGGTGTTCAGGGCCTCTGAGTGGTTATTAAGGTTAAAGGAAGTCATAAGGGTTGGGCCCTGATCTGATAGGACTGGTGCCTTATAAGAGAGACGCACCAGGGATCTGTCTTCCTCTGGGACACACAGAGGGAGGAGTGCGTGAGGTCGCAGCCCACAGGCGGCCCTCTACAAGCCAGCAGGAGAAGCCTCGCCAGGAACAAGCCCTGCCGACACCCTGACCCTGGACTTCTCCAAGAACTGTGAGAAGGAGAGTTTCTGTCGTTTAAGCCCCAGTCAGTAGTAAGTAGTTTGTTATGAAAGTCAGCACCACTGACAGAGTCCCAGAGCCTTCCACGTAAAAAGGGAGCCTCTATTTATTCATTCGGCGAATGGCTGTCGCACGAGTGTCAGGCCTCGTGGCCATCAGGCAGGTGCAGGGGTGAAGAGCATGGGCAAGGGGCTCAAGTTCCAATCCTTTCTGCTGTTAGACAGTCATTCTTTTGACTTAAGCCAAACGAGGTAACATCCTGTCTCACTTTGCAAGAATAACAGAAAGTTAGAGGTAGAATGGGCAGGAATCCAGCCCCATACTTCACAGACGAAGAAAACTGAGATACAAGAGATGTGCCGCTGGAGATGCATCCCCGGGCCTCCTGGCTCCTGGTCTGCGCCTGTCCTGCCATCTGCTGCCTCCCCTCACAGGCCCTTCTCTGGGGCAGGGATTGCTGGTGGGAAGGGTACGAATGTGCACCTGCTGACCCCTCCCTCTGCGGCCTGAGCCCTTGCCCACCTGCCTCATTCCAGTGGCAGCTTCCTTGGCTTTGTTTCCTGCTACCTCTGCCCCGCCTGAGATGCACCACCCGGTGGCCGGCGGGTGGATGCTGGTGACCTGCCACATCTCTAGTCCTGCCTCGGGGACCGTCTTCTTGGCCCTGGGGTGCCAGCTCCATCCTTCCCACGACGCAGGAGAGGGTCCCTAAGGGGGCAGAGAGCTCCCCCTGGCAGGAGGGGCTGGAGGGGCCAGGGTGAGAGCCCAGCTGACTGTCCACAGGGAGGGACACGCACGCACAGCTCGTCCCCCACGGCTGCCTAGGGGCCTCGCGATGCCCGCCCTGATGAGCCCTGGGAATCTGGGGTCCGTAGCCACGTGCTGGGGCTCTCCGGGAGAAACCCAGCGGGTGCCAGAGAGAGGGGACAGTCGGGCCAATGACTTGGGAGGGGCCACAGCCAACAGTTACAGCAAATGGCTGGCGGCCCCCCCACTGCCCCTTCCACCTAACCCTCCACCCCAGTGACTAGTGGGGAGAAAGACTGGACTAGGATTGCGATGAAACTGCCTTCAGCTTCTCAGATACAAGTGAGCCTCTCTCACGCCTGCACCCCAGAGGAAGGACCTCCTTACAGGGCCTTGGGCTCAGCTGGGCATCTTTGCCTGGAGAGAGCTTCCAGGAGCAGACCCGAGGTCCAACCTGCCCCCCACCCCACTCACTCCCCTGGGCAGTGACAGGCTCCCCATAACTGGGGGATGAAGCGTTAACGTCTGGCAGCATCCCAGGAGACAGACAGGCCAACCCTGGGATACCGAAGCCATCGTTACCGACAGGAAGGAAGCCCGAGAGGGACTTGGGACAGACGGAGACTCCACCTGCCAGGAGTCACGCTCCCCACGCTCCCCGTGCTGACGCCCGACCTCCCGGGTACAGTGTGTTCCCATCCCTCCCTGGCCGTGCAGCCCCCATAGTGGGGAGGATGGGGCTCGCCTGCTGGAGTCTTCACCCCATCCCAGGGGGGCCTCTCCTTCCCTCCTCAGAACCAGCCAAACTGGGGGAACCCATGCAGATCAGAATTGGCTGGTTTTGGCCCAGGAACCCGAAGTAAATTCAGAGCCAACAAGTACACCTGACCTCAGAATGACTTCCAATCTTACTGTTCTGTTTGTAACTGACTTTTTAACTGTTAAAAAAAAAAGTCAGTGAACTATAGTTAGGTTTGTAATTAAACACTGACACTTTCTAAATGTATTAAACCAAAACAAAAAGAAGAAATCTACAGTGATTTGGAGAGTGTGTTGTCCTACAATGCTGTGTGGGACCTTGGGTGAGTCACTGGCCCTTCCTGGGCCTCAGTTTCCCTCATCTGTGTCAGGCTGGCAGATCCAAACGGTTCTTACTGCTGTGTATCTAATTCCTGAGTCTCTAAATAGTCTCCAAATGAACTCTGCACAGCACTTCCATGGGGCTCAGCTCTCCATCTGGATGGTAACCAAGGCGAGTCATCTGGGAAAGGAATGTTCTATCTGCACCATCTGTGAGGAGCCTGGGAAACAGAGGCCCAAACCCTGGGACTCGGGCTGCCTGCTGACCCCTCGGAGCCGGCACTAATGTAATTATGTGATTAGGACATTCCTCTTGGTCTTCACTGCGCGTCACGTGGGTAAATCAGAAGTGACAACAAGCTACCTGGTGGGCGAGGCCCTTCTCCTGGGAGGGCCCATGTGGAGTTATTCGGGGCAGGGGTCACCTTGAGGTCTGAATATCCGCTGGCAAGACCAGCGCTTCAGGGGGCTTTGCCACCTGGGAGGGAGCGTGGCTGCTCCTGGCGGGGGTAGGAGTCAGAGGAGCTGGGGGTGGAAGGTGTGTGGCCATCATGGAGGCCAACATTCTCCGTTTCCAGATGGGGAAGCAGGCCTGGGTCACTAGCTGAATGGCACTGCCCGTTGGCCTGCACTTCCCCGTCTCTGAAGGGGGTGACCCACTCCTTCTCCGCTGCTCTCCAGAGGAACGGCGAGCTCGACCAAGAGCTGGGCTCGCAGAGGGTCTGGAAGCCTCTGGAGGGAGGACACAGCACAGAGGTGTTAGGGCTGACCTGGCTGCCGAGCGGCAAGGCCTGGGCGCTCGCCAGCTTTGGGGACTGGGTCTCTGCACTTGTGAGTCAGCTATGTCTACACATCAACAGGCAACAGGGAGCCCGAGGGCCCTCCCGGAGGCTGGAGCATGCCCCTCTCCAGGGCTCCTGAAGCCGGAAGTGGGGCCCTGGTGCCCTGAGTCCCTACCTCCTCCCCAGGTCACCTGGCCACCTGCTTACTGTGTAGCTCCCTGGACGTGGGCTAACGCAGATATAACACTGGCCATGGGGCTTTCCCTGTTCTCCGGGACCACCCTACATTGAACCTAGCATGGAAACCACAGAAATGAGGGAGGAACAGGTTCCCTCTGCAACTGCAAAGAAAGGGCCACACTGGTCTCTGTGGCCCCAAAGGGCAGGGCAAAACAGAGCAATGACTGGAAGCTACAGGAGACTGGTCTGCACAGCACCACACTCAGCTCAGGCTGCTGGAACACATATCACCTACTGGGCCCCTAAGCAGCAGGCAGACATTTATTTCTCATAGTCCTGGAGGCTGGAAGTCCAAGATCAGGGTGCTGGGAGACTCATTCTTGATGAGGGTCTCTTCCTAGCTTGCAGAGGGTGACAATATTGCTGTGTCCCTCCATGGCGGGGAGAGAGCTCTGGTGTCCTCTCTTCTTATAAGGACACAACCCCATCACGGGGCCCCACCCTCCAAATATGACCTGATTTAAACCTAATTACCTCCCAAACCCCACCTCCAAATATCATTCATCACATTAGGAGTTAGGGCTTCAACACTTGCATTTTGCAAGAGAGGGAGGGAGAGACACAAGTGCTCAGTACATGACACCCAGTATCAGAAAAGACAGGAGGAAGAGACAGAGGGATCGACCATATACGGAGATGGATGCTCCTTTGGCCCTGTCCTTTATGTTCCTGTGGCAGGAATGTTCTGGAAGGAGTCTCAGTGGGTCTTAGTGTCCCTTCCAAACCTAAGCTTCTGTGATCAGGGAGGAGGACTACTGGATGGGGCCACGACGCTTGTCAGGTGCAGAATCTCAGGCGGGCCCCCCTCTCCAGGACGACCCTGGCTTGCACAGCCCCGAAGGTGAAGGCCTCCCTAACATTGTGCAGGCAGCCTGGCCCACCTCCACTGAGTCCTGGCCCTGTCTCCCAGCTACCCTGGGCCAGGCTGCCTGCTGGTCAGGAATGCACGGAGCTCTTCCCCTGGGCAGCCACACTCCATTCAGTCCCCTCTGAGATGGCAGGGGAACCCTCAGGCCCATCACTCCACGCATCTCAGGCATCAGAGGCATTATCCCTGACAGCCCCAGTCCAGGGCAAAGATGCCTGAGTCCCCCAGGTGGGACAGAGCTGATTAAAGCAAGAGCTGAGGCCTTTCCTTTGATCAGGGAGCAATCCCATGCCTCCTGGAGTAAAGGAACCCTCACGGAATTCCCACCGTGGGTCAGGCTCCTGTGCATTGTGAACTAATTTGGTCCCCAACACAGACCAGCAGGAATGGTTCTCAATTTACAGATAAGGAAACAGAGGCTCAGAGATGCACAAGGATCTGGCCAAGGTTGCCAGAACCGGAACCTCAGATGTTCCGTGGACCCACCCAGGTGAGGACCTAATGGCAGAGCATGCCAGCAGCACCACCCTGGCCGAATGGCGTGTGGCCCGAGGGCAGCCTTCCTGGCCCTGAGGGCTGGAAAGCCGGAAGTGGGTGCTCTGGTGAGCCCCTTCTCGCCTTGTTAGCCTGGGGCCGCGGCCACGGCATCCCCCACAGCACCCCTGGTCCACCAGGAAGGAGGGATCCAGTAGTCCCCAGTGTGTCAGGGGAGAGAAGGTAGGCCGCTGACCGTGGCTGGAACCCTTCGTCACCAATGGCCACAAGAATCGTTATTTCACTGGCAATAAAACGGGGCATTTCATATTCATCAAACACAGAACAAGTCTAATAATACACCACCCTTTTAAGAGTAAAAGCATACCTTTTATTCAGGGAAAGAGCATTAAGCTCCTTCCCCCTTAAAATGCCCATCTCCCTGTGTTCTCCTCTTTGAAGTAAATCAAAGAAGTCTTGACTTTCGGCGGTGCCTCCTGAGAGCACAGAGGGGACATACTTTCAATCTTTTTCAAGAGGTAAGAAAATGCAAACCGTAAGTCGGCTTAAATGCTTTTTCCGAAGCATAGTATTACCATACAAGGGAGGGCTTACTAAATAGCATAATACACCTCGGTCCCTCCAGGGGCTTTGAGAGAGAGAAGCACACTGCATTTCTGCAGCCCCAGCTGCTGGGCCCCTCGCCCACCATGGGGCTTGGAGGCTGGCAGTGAACCCTGGGAAGAGAAGGACTTGACTGCCTCCAGGAGCACTGGTCCAGGGAGGACTTTCTCCAGAAGGGGCAAGTCTGTTTTTGTTTATTTTTGATGTTGTGCACCTTTGGAACTTGGAAGGGGGTTTAGGCTCAATGTTCCTTACCTTCTCTGCTCCATTTTTAGGCTGACATTCAGGTTTGCCCGTTTTTGAAGCTAGATAGGGTCTTGATTTGGGCCCCTGCCAGAACTTTCAAGTAGCGATGGTTCTTTGACCCTGAGCTTCCTCAGTAGCCCCCTGCAACCACCTTGGGCTGCTAGTCTGCAGGCTGGGCACTCAATTCAGCTGCCGCTCCTCTGCCCGGGCCCTCCAGTGGCTGTCAGCTCACTCAGAGTCACAGCCAGAGTCCTACCGAAGGTCCCCTGCTTCCTCTCTGAGCTTCTCCACCTCTTCCCCTCACTCACTTGGCTCCAGCCACTCAGGTGGCCCCAGCCACATCCAGCCGGCTTCTGCCCCAGGGCTCTTGCACTGGCTCTTGCCTCTACCTGGAATGCTCTTTTCCCAGAGATGCACGTGACTCTCCCTGACAGGCCTGTTTATCTGTGAGGCCTTTCCTGTTGAAAAGAACAGCTCTCCCACAAATGACTCTCCTCCCTTTTTCTGCTTTATTTTTCTCCAAGCCCCTGTTACCATCTCGAGTCTTCACACTGTTTACATAGGTACCAGTTCACAGCCCGTCTGCCCTCACTACAGTGATCAGTCATGAGGTGCAAGGCAGGGTTTAATAAGCATTCATGGAGTGAATGAATGACCGAGACGAGCCTGGACTTCGGGGTCTGTCCTGGATTCAAATCCAGTTCACAGCCACGTGCCACAGGCAAGTTTCTGCACCTCTCTCTGAGCCTTCATTTCCATGTCTCTAAACTGGGTGACAAGACCCTTGTCCTCAGAGAGAGGCTGGGAGGAATGTGTAAACCATCTAACATACTGAGCCGCATGGGGTAAAGACTCCATAGATAGCATTCTGCCTTCTCCTGCTAACAGCCCCCCATCCCCACCCCCCACATTTCAGTGGCTGCAGAATTGGTGGTTGTATTAGAGCCCAATTCACCCAGAGGGATACCCCAGGTGGGGCACTGCCAGCCAGCCAGCCAGAGTCCATGGACTAGAAGGTGCCCCCGGTGCTTAGAAAACCATTAGCCCGGCATACCACTTGAGGTCTGTGAACTTTGAGAACCTTCTTATGGGAGCCCTGGGTTGCATTTATTCACCCAACCTACCTCCCCAGGGCAGGGGCTACCTGCAACCTCTCTGTCTCTCTGTATCCCAGGAGACACCTTGCATGGAGAGGCAGCTGTGGGAGAAATGAATGGTTGATTCTATAAACCTTACACCCTTACCTGCCCTGGGACTTCCAGGACACCTGTCTTCTCAGCTCTGCTGGCCTGAAGCCCATGGAACCCCTCAGGGCCTGTCCTATTGACACTGAGCCTTACTCAGGGCCAGAGCTCCGACCTGGAGGTACAAACCATGATTCAGGGAATGTGGGCAAACATGATACACACCGGTCTCCAAGTGGAACCCAGGTCACCTGGAGCATGTGGGGACACAGACCTTGGCCATTTCAAATCAGGGAAATGACACCTCAGCCTTCACAAGGCATTTGGGCAACACCTTTTTGGTCTTGAAAATTAACGGAAACCCTAGTAATTGCCCCCAGAAGCCCCCCAACAACCAATACCTGCCCGCCACTGTGGCCCCCACACACAAGATGCTCCCTGCCCATTGTGGGGCCAGCCCTGGCCAGGCACTCCCTTTCTCCAGCAGCAGCAGCTTAGGGTCTGTCTTGCTTCCAGACCTGCTCTCTGATGCCCAGGGGATAATAAGCCTGGGCCAAGGTCTGCAGCATTCTCTGAAGCCTCTCCCACAAATGGCCCATGGCCATGGGGCTGCACTCTGACTCCGTTCCCCCACCAGCACTATAGGATCCTACAGAATCTGCATCCACACCATGCACGTTTTTCCAACCTTCTTCCACAGGAGGCCAACCTGCTTGTATCTCCTTCTTTTCCCTCTTCCTTGAAGGGGCTGGCCAAGGGCCACCTACTAGTTTGAATACCCCCAGCAAGCCCCTTGTCCACTTGTCACAAGCCTCTGGTCCACCTGTCACAAGCTGCTTGTCAAGCCCAGCTGTCCACTTAGGAAACTGCATTGCTGAGGCTCTGGACCCACATGCCAGTAAGCGCTGGCCTCATAGACAGCAGGTCCTTGGGATATATGTCCATCCTAAGTCCTTGCTTCCCAGTTCTGAGAAAACCCACGATGGCTAAGCTGAGTTCCGGTGTAGGAACCAACCGGTGGGCAAGGCTCTGGGTTGGGCATGTTCCCTCGATCTGCTCAGGTGCAGGGAACAGAGCCACAGTGGAAGGCTAGGCTTCCCCGGAGCTCTGAGGTCCCCCTCAGCAGGGGGTGGGGGAGCTGCCTGGAGGCAGCCGTCCCCTTGATTCACTGTTGACCACGGTGCCTGGCACAGCACGTGGTGCATGTAGAATAACTTGCTGTATGGATGCAGCGGTGAGGAATACAAGGATACGGCAACGATTCTGGCTTTCTGGTCACTTCACACGACAATCTCAGGCACTCAAGGGTCCTGTGGGAACAGTTCCGGACTACTTTCTTTCCGGAAGGAAAACCAAGACAGCAGACAGCTCCCTTGAGACTTGGGGGCACGAGGACTTGGTGCCTGAAATCACCATCTCTCTCTTTCCAGCAGCTGCAGGGTGTTGCCTGGGCAACAGACGGCTGTCTGACAGGATTTGGCAATTTAACTCTTACTCGGCACAGAGCATCGAAGTGAGAACGCTTTAACAGGTGTTCTTGCTTCCGATGTTCACACAACGCAGAGCTTATGATGCATCTGGTCTGGGCCCAGTAAAGGCATTTCCAACTTCCACATGTACTGTCTCACGCCCAGCAGGTGTGGCCGCCTGGTTCCTGGGAAGCGAGAATGGTCCTCAGTGTACCAAATACTAGGCTTCCTCAAGGGCGTCAAGCTCTCCCTCCAGCCTGGTCTGAGGAGACTGAGCCGAGACCCTTCCAGCCGCAGCGACGCCCAGAGGTGTACAGTGGGGGCTTTCCGACTTCTGAGCGCATCAGAATCGTCTGGCTGGGGCACTGCTGCCACACAGCTTGCTGGGCCCCACCCCTAGAGTTCCTGATTCACTGTGTCTGGTGGGGGTCCAAGAATCCGCATTTCTTACAAGGTCCCAAAGATGTGATGCTGCTGGCCTAGGGACCACCCTTCGAGACCCCTGGTCTCTACAGCCTCGCCACTCCAAGCCCAGTCCTGTACCAGCAGGCGCAGCGTCATCTGGACATGTTAGGAATGCAGGTTCTCAGGTGCTGAGTTCACTCCTCCAGAACAGAATCCCTGGGGCCAGGGCTCAGGAACCTGTGTTTGAGGAAGCCCTCCAAGCTGATGCTGGGGCACGCTGACATTTGAGTAGCTTCGCTGTGCATTAGGACCACCAGGGGAACACATCGTGGGCTGGGCTGCACCAGGTGGGGTGCAGGCTCAGTCACTTGAAAGTTCTCCGGGCGATTAGAGTGGGCAGCCACGCCTAAGAACCATTGCCTGGAGCCTGGCTCCACAAGTGCCGTCTTGGGACCTGAAGCAACAGCTCACTCAGGAGTTGGATGAAATGCAGAATCTCAGCCCCTACATCTGCTGAACCAGAATCCCTACGTGCATCTCATCGAGATGCTAGGTGACCGCCATGCACAGTCAGACTTCATTTACCTAGAGACCCCTCCTGCCCACACTCACTGGTAGTGTAAATTGTGAGCAAAGCATGCCTTCTCTGTGCCTCAGTTTTACTCATCTGTAAAACAGGCTTATTGCATAAACCAGGTCGCAATGCATCCTTCATATGGCTGTGGTGAAGTCAATGAGATAGCACAAGACGTGCTTCATAAAGTTTCCAGACTCCCAGAGAGCTCCAAGTGCCACCCCTGAAGCCCTGCTAAGCTACCTCGCTGGCCTTTGGTCTAACACTGTTGCTCCTTGCAGCTCAGCCAGAGGCTGGAGCTGGAAAGGCTGGGCTGCGCATGGGGCATGAACAGAAGGGGGCCCCACAGGCCGACTCGGAGGCGCCAAGACTAGGTACCTGGAGCAGGTATGCACCAGGGCTGGGGAGGGGGAGTGCTGGCCTGGGGAATGGGCTGAAGCAGGAGAGTGCTCAGCCCTGCACTGAGGCGGGGCTGTGACCACAGGAAGTGGGGAGTCAGGATGAGGTGGGAGAGGCCAGGGAGCCCAGAGCAGCAAGGTGGGAGGGCAGCCCTGGTTCTGCCCAGAGGCTGATGTGGGACTGCAGCCTGAGCTCCTCCCCAGGGGGCTTCTGTCCACCGGCTGGGCTGAGGAGAGGCCGCAGGGCTCTGGCTGCACAGGCACTCGGAGTCAGGGACCTGCCCCAAGGGGGTGCTAGGGTGCAGCAGCGCCCAGGGCCTGGTCAGGGTCGAGATAGAGCGCGCCCTCCCTGCAGCCCTCGGAGAGCCCCTGGTGGGGCACCGTGCGGGAGGGAGTGGGGAGCCCCCCCCCACATCGCGCTGCTTCTCAGGGTTCCCACTGCCTCCTGGCTCTGCTCCTTCCCTTATCAGCTGAAGGGTGTACACTCACAGATGAGGCGTGACTCCGCCAGTTCACAGTGAGAACAGAGAGCCTGTCATTTCAATCAATAGACATAAAAAGAAATAAATAAAGTAACATTGATCACAGGTCTCTCTCAGTTCCTGTAGGGCTATAATCTTCCCATCGCTCCCTGCCCCTTGCCCAGGCACTGCCCTCTCTGGTTGGGTGTAGCCAGTAGGGGTGTGAGCAGGAAGTCGGAGAGGAGGGGGTGGGGAGGCAGGCTCCATCCCTGCGGGTCCCCTACTGGCTGTGGGTCACTGCCTCCCCTCCCCATTCAGGGCTGGGCTGTTAACGCCTCCCCACCCAGTTCCTAGCTCTGGGAGCACACTGGCTCCTGGTGTTCTGCCTAAACTCTGTCCACGTCTTTGTTAAATTCTCCCCAATCACCAGCTGCGGCGTGCTCGCTGTTTTCCTGACCGCCCCGTCTGACGGAGCAGGGAGGAGTGGGAGAAAAGCAACGGAGAGAAGGAGGGACAGGAAGCAGGGGCACTGAGGAGGAAGGGAGAAGAATGGTACGGAGAAGAAAGAAGGCGGCTCGGGCAGGCACAGGCTGGCGGGGCCTGGAGCCCAGGGAGGCCGCCCGCCCGCCCCTCCGAGCAGCTGTACGCCCTCCAGCAGCAGCTCCTCCCTACAATGAAAATTGCTATAGCTTATTCTTAACTTGAAACTTAATACATTAAGTGAAGACCTATTTTCCACCTAGAAGTCGAAATTGAGCGTGAAGAGGGAGCAAAGAACTGTGTCTGAGGCCTTCAGACAGTCCCTGAGGAGACTGCAGCAGCAGATCCCAGACTGGGGGGCACCAGAAACACACACTCCCTCAGGCTGCTCAACAAAACCCTGATTCTTGGACTCGACCTCTGTCCCAGGCGGTGGGTTGGGCCTGGGGATGGGTATGTTCACGAGCAGCCCAGGGCTCCCTAGGGAGGGGGTCCCACATGCCAGTGGGAGAGGCTCCCACTTAGCTGGGAGGCACCCGAATGCTGAGGAGCACCCGCCCACGGCCGGTGTGCCATCTCCTTGCGCACGGAGGCTGCCCGGCCTCACCAAGCACGTGCCAGCGTCCTCTCCCCAAGCTGGGCCTGTCTGGAGATGCTGCCTAGTGGTAGCCAAAGGGGCTTGGTGAAGAAGACTGTTTGGGCACAGGTTTAACCAAAGATGGTGGATTGGGTATATAAGTCAGCAAATGAAAGGTCTCCCCACGAATCAGGCAGAACAAAGTGAATGAGGGTCCCTAACCCCATGCAGGCATCCCCGGCCACAATTCCCAGGCTTCGAGGAAACAGGGGATGAGGAGTAAGCCGGAAGGAAAGCCCGAAGACACAGCTCAGGGCTAGACGGGGCCCCTGTGAAAGGCCACAGGGACCCTGCAAATTAGCCTAGGATGGGCGCTTCATAGCGCACGAGGTACACGTAGTACTCCAGCCACTAAGGAGAAACAGAAATGCCACCTGTCCCTTTCATGGAAGCCGAGCTCAGAGGAGGTCAAGGACACGACCTTAGACCCCTGCCCAGGGGCCACTGGACACTGACAGTCCTGGCAGCTCTGCCCCCAGAGACCTTCATCCCGAGCCGGGCTCTCCAAAGCCTGGGCCGGTTTGTCTGTAGCTCAGAGAAACACAGACAGGCCAGGTGGTGTTTGTCCAGAACTGTAGTTCAGCCTCTCACCTGTCCAGGGACACGTTTCCCCTCCGTTCCCACATGGGTTCTTTATGAAAACACCATCAGAGCCCAGAGCCCACAAAGCCTGCC
The DNA here is from genome assembly GCA_029783875.1 of Phataginus tricuspis. Lineage (NCBI taxonomy): Eukaryota > Metazoa > Chordata > Mammalia > Pholidota > Manidae > Phataginus > Phataginus tricuspis. Next base: position 31,971,370 of record JAQQAC010013566.1, read on the forward strand.
GAGGCTGCCCTGCTCGGGTGACAGCACGGTCAGACCCTAAGTGCTCACAGCAAACGACCTCACTGGGCGGGTGGCCACCGCTCTGGTCTCAGGTGCCGGGGGCAAGCTGCTCGGTCAGGTACCTGGGCCGCTCCTCTGCTCTGAACTGCCATAACTGACTGCGAGGCCCCACCTCTCCGTGCAGTTCTCTGAAGGCAGGGAAAAGACAGCCAAGTTCCGGGAGTCCACAGATGCACCTGCCCTCTGGAGAGGTCAGTGGACCAGACCTTCACAGCAACGCAGTTCTGAGTCCTGGCCTGGGGCATGGAGGCTGCACACAAAACCCAATCCTCCCCTAGCCCCCAGGCGATCACAGGCAGGTCCCCACAGCCCCCTTAGACTCCCTGTGGGTAGGAGGGCATCAGACCATCCATTTTCCTGGATCCTCTATGACCTGAACTCTCCATGTCTGTAACCTAACATATGAACCCACAAATATCTGAGTGTCTTCATGGGCCTGGCACTGTCCTAGGAGCCAAATCAAGAGCACGACAGGCCCCGCCCCCCGGAACTTACACACGAAATGACCAGGACGCAGAAAGGCCCCCAACTCACTGAGACCTCTGGTGTTTGCAAGAGCCAGCAGGTCAGCTGCTCATTCCTGTAGGTCCTCGATGTTCCTCATCAAGGTGGATTATTAATTCATTTGTTGGGCCTCAGTTTTAAGTCAGGTAACATACACAGAGTATGTTATTTTAACTACAGAGATGCCTTCCCTCCCATAAAATTGAATGTTTTTGCCCTCAGATTCTATAAAGGAGCAAAATGAGGACTGTTTCATTTGCAAAAGACTTCTGTAACAAAACTTCAGCTGGACATTGTTATCTCTGCCTTTGATATGAGGACTCAGGTAATAAATTCCTTCAGTGCCAGACAGATGTCTCTCTCTCAGAAAACCTGAAGCTCCCTTTCATCGGAGAAGATGACGTGTTCCTTTCTTGCCTCAGCTGTCGGGAAGCTCAGTGGGGAACGAAGAGCTCAGCTGCTCACATTCAGTTCGGGGACTCGGCCTGTCTATTCTTTGGCCCCTTGTAACTAGGTTCTTATTCTGTATTCGTTTAAATTTCCTATTCCTGTGTGTTTTATAATGGTGAGTAGGCGTAATATATTTGGGAATTGAGTAAGGATAAATATTCCAGGAAGTTATGGGATGTGAAAACAGAGACTTCTTTCTCTTGGGCTGAAACAAGGTAACCAGGTTACCTAAAGCTTATCAGTGGTTTGTGACTGAAAGGGGACCAAAGCCAAGGCCCAGCTCCCCTTGCCCAGTGGTCCTAATGGCTTGCACCTTTCACACTGGTCCCTGGGGACCCTGAGTGTATCCCCTCTTGCCAGCGAGGAAGCTGAGGTCCCAGAGGAGGGATGTGTGCTGCACTGCTGGCAGCCCCACCACCCTGGCATCCTACGTCCTCTTCCTCAGACCCTGCGCCAGCATGCAGCCCACTGTCAGAATGAGTGACTCACCCACCCAGTCAGGTACACGTGCATCCCTTGTTGCAGTAAGTGGAAACATTTCCTGGGGCCAAAATTTTCATTCTGGATTTCCAGTAATGGATTTGTCAGTCCCTTCTTCTCACAACACTCCCTCCACCCCAGTCAGTCCCACTAGAATGTCATCCCAGCCGTGACACTCAGTAGTGGGCCTGGATTCTGGGCACCTGTTATTCAGTATCTGTCACAGTATTTCCGTACTGCGTACCGACATGACGCTGTGAGCACTCCACTCTCCCAACTGCTCTGGGCTCGTTCTGACCCAGCAGGGGCGGCCTTGCTCCTGGAGGCCAGTGGGAGCTTGTGTCCCACAGTCTATTCAAGATGTGGAATGTCAGCCCAGCCCCAAGTCAGCAGAGCTTTCTAGGAGAAACAGCACGGACTTGGAGTTTGACATTAGACCAGAGTTTGAATGTCTGTTTAGCTAATTACTAAGGTAGGACTTGGGGCAAATTACTTGAGCTTTCCCAGGATGGTATCTGCCTTATGGAGTTGATGAGAGGTGAACAGAGCATGCACGTGAAAGCGCCTTGTAAGCTCCAGAAGGGCCACTGGTCATCGGCAAGTCAGATGGTGCTGGGATGAGCCGGCACGGCGGAATGGGCCAGTGTGATAAACTGGGCTGAGGGTGGACGGATAAAGTAGATGCGTGCATGCTCACAATGGGCTATTACTCAGCCTTAGAAAGGAAGGACACTGACAGCGGCCACAACATGTGCGAGCTTGAGGACCTCACACTGGGGGCAATCAGCCAGTCCCCAGAGACAGATGCTGTAGGATCCCGCTTACATGAGGCCCCTGGAGCCGTCAAGTTCATGGACACAGACGTGGGGCCTGCCGGGGCTGGGAGGCGGCGGGTGGGGCTTCAGTGTTTAATGGTGCAGAGCTGCAGTTCAGGAAGATAAGAAAAGTTCTGGGACGGACGGGGATGATGGCTGCACGACAGCATGAGTGTCCTTAGTGACACTGAACTGCACACTCAATGGCTGAAATGGCAAATTTATGTGTATCTTACCACAATTTTTAAAACTTTTAAAAGAGCTACACCAAGAGTCACACTCCGCAGGTCCCAAGGGAAAGCCTGGTTTGCCTCTGGGAGGAACACTCGTGGGGGGGGTGCGAGGAGTCCGCGGGGTTGGGTTTCCACTCACGGCTTTGCTTCCTCGTTTCTTCAGAATGTGCTTGGGAGATGAGGCTAAAGGTGAGAGTCTTCTGGACTGGTCGCTATTACTGCATGTCACTCAGAAGTCCTCCTCGGGAACACGCACCAGAGGACTAGGGTTGGAATTCACGGGAATTGTGGAACACCTATTCTGAAAGGATGAATTTGAGCATTGTTGTGAGAATTTAAAGTAATGCATCAGTAATGACGATAGACAGCCCAGGATCTTAGTAGAACAAGCGTAACCGAGCTGTGTGGGAGAAGAAATGCCATGTTGCCCGTCTTCTCAGGACAGTCGCTGAAAGGCCTGCTGCCTGGAAAGCTGCAAAGCATTCCCCTAAGTTTAGGGCTCCGTGGCTGCTGGGCCACAGTCTGAGAGGGGAGGAGGGGCTGATATTAGCTGAGCCTCTGTGTACCAGACTTTCCCACACATTCTTTCATTCCATCTTCCCAACTTGCCTCTGAAACCTATTATATATCCCCACCTCATGGATGAGAACAGTAAGGCCCAGGAAAGGTATAAGGCTACTAACATTGCAGGAGGTACCGCGGCACTGAAGCTCAGAGAGGCTGAGCCATTTGTTTAAGGTCACGGACGAGCAAATGACGAAGCCAGGTTGGAATGCGTGTCTTTCTAACTCCCAGTGATCCCTCTCGCTATGTCCCGGCTGCCTCTGTGGGATGCTGGGGCTGGAGGTAGAGCGGGTGCCTCAGGAGGTCCTGGGCAGCTAGTTGGGGCTCCACAGATGCTGGTGGACCCTGATGTGTTCATCTTAAGAGAACATCATTCTATGCATTTACAGCTTCAATAAATAAGCCTGGAACTAAGGTGAAACCCTCTCCTAGGAGTGTGGGACGAGCAAGACCGCCTGGAGGCCCTTCAGACAGGGAGGCGGAGGGACAGAGAGGAGAGCTCCCTGCCCACAGTCACATGGGGGGCCAATGCTGGCCCGCCCTCCCCAGAGTCTCCTTTCAAACCAGCGCGTGGGCAGTAGAGTGCCAGGACCACCAGCTCGTGGGGACGCAAGTGCTCCCAGGAGAGACGAGTCTGCAGCCTGACCCGGAGGCCCTGCCAGGCCCTGGTCACTGTTAGCCCAGCCACATCCTGGCCTGCCTCCTTTCGCAGGAAACAGTTATTTTATTTCCTCCCCACCCCCAGCACTGGTGGAGGATAGGGTGACAGGTGAATAGCTGGGTTAGCGTCTCGGATGCCTGGACAATGATGTCACCTTATACTCATTCTCCCCTTCTCCCTCTTGCCGAGAAGTGTTGCCCCAGTGAGGTTCTAGTCCTTCTCCAAGAGTCGCTTCCACTGAGAAGACTCCATCTGTGGCACATGGCAGAAGAAAGAGCACAGAACTCGATGTTGGAACTGCAGGGTTCGTGGGGGTGAGGACAGTGTTATATGCTGAATGACTGACCCCAGAGACATATGTTGAAGCTCTAAGCCCCCAAGTGATGACGTGAGGAGGTGGGACCTTCAGGAGGTGGTCAGGTGTGGGTGAGGTCATGAGGGTGGCAGCCCAGATGGGATTAGTGTCCTTATAGGAAGATGAAGACGGACAGCCCTCTCCCCACCTGTATGCACCACGTGGAAGGGCCCCATGAGGACACGGAGAAGGCGCCGTCCGCCAGCCGGAGGAGGGCCCGCCCTGGAAGTGGATCTGCCAGCACACTGGTCTCGGGCGCTCAGCGTCCAGAACCGCAGGAAATAAATGTCTCCTGCTCACACCACTCCATCTATGCTGTTTTGTTACAGCAGCCTGAACAGACCAAGATGTATGGGGAGTTTGTGTTTTAATGTGGACAGAGTTTCAGCTGGCGAGGATGTGAGTTCTGTAGGTGGATGGTGGGGGTGGTTGCACAATGGAAATGCATTTAATGACACAGAACTGTACTCTCTTACATGTGGTTAAATGGTAAATTGTATGTGGTATATATGTTACCACAGTTTAAAAAGTAAAAATAAAAAAAGAACGCCTGGGTTCAAATCCCAGCTGTGCCACTTGCTGGCATGTGACGTGGGGAAGCAGCTTGGCCTCTCTGAGCCTCAGTTTCTTCCTCTGTCAGCCTTAGGTGGGCCAATAGCTACATGGGATCAGAGAGGCCCCGGCAGCTGCATGGGGCAAACAGCACTTTGGCTGCCCCAGGAAGAGTCACCGAGGTGACCCCAACTGCTTGGCCATCTCCCCCGCAAGAGGAGGCAACAGAACCACCTCTCCCGGCAGAGAACCCAGCAGCGGCAGGGCAGACCGCTGCCCACAAATAAAAGCGACTCTGGCATAACCCCACAGCTCTCCGGGAAGTCAGGTTCAAATGAAGTTGCAATGAAAAGCAAACAACAGCTAAGCTATGTGTTCCAAGCTTTGTCATCTGAGCGGGCCATACCCGCGGCACCTTCCCTCGGCGGGAGTGTTCCCGTGCCCTCGCCCACCCCCTGCTCTGGGCACACAGCTCAGAGAAGAAGAATCACACCTCTGCTCAGGCCCACGCCAGCAGCAGAGCGCGGGCACCCTTGATGATCTGCGTGACTCCAGAGAAAGGAGAGTCAGCTCCTTGGCAGAAGCGCTGGCCAGGGAATCACGGGAACAGAACTCAAATCCCAGCCCAGAGGCGGGGCGGCTGGGAGCTGCCTGCAAGTTGGGGGCCTCTGCTCAGCCTTGGCGGCCTCCCCCATGTTCTGCACAGAGCTGGGGTTCAAATCCCTGCTCCACCACGTGGGCCAATAGCACACGCTAACTCTCCCTCACCCAAAACATGGGGGGACCAAACCTTGTCCCCAGGATTGTGGAAGGATTTATGACGTCATGAAAGATGTATTTATCAAATGAGTAAACAGAAGTAAATGGGTCTGAAAAAGGCTCTGCATCGCCCTCCCTCTCTCCCCTCCTGTCTCACATGATGGCAGAGATCCATGTATGAGAAGCTGTCCTGGGGAATGAGAAGTCACAAAATCCCCAGAGACCCAGGGGACTTGAACAGCAGCTGGTCCAGCCCCTATCTGCAGGTCAGGAAGCCACAAGCCAGGGGAGCCAGCACATGGCTACCTCTGTGGCCCACCTGGTCATGTCAGAGCCATCTATATACACTGCTGTCTCCACCCAACTACCAGCTACTTTAGCACAGCTTTCCTGTGTTCAGTCATCCAATAAACGCCTATCAGGTGTCCACTGGGTGCTGAACAGTGGGCACATAAGGATGGGAAAGAGACAGGCTGCCATCAGGGGCTCCAGCTGCACAGTCTAGGAAGAGCAACAGGGAGCAGAATGGGTCACAACCTCTCCATAGTCTTGTGCCTGGCACAGAAGGGGGCTCACGAGACGCCTGCTGGATGAGTGAACTTCACCACACCGTTGAAGTGGCTGAGTGGCTTCTGTATTCCCAAACCAGCTCACCTGCCATCTTTGTCTCTGTCTCTCCCCCTCTCTCAGAGCAGACTACCTGGGCAAAGCTAGCAGTTAATTAATCTGACCACTAATTCCTCCAAAACTGACGCAGCCTCCCTGAAAGCAGAGCATGCCTGGCTGCCTGAGCACCCATTTATCTGTGGGCTCGACTGGGGCAGGAGCGGAGGTGTGGATGCAGGGTGTGAGCACCGCGGAGCACCGTCCAGGGCCTGAACGGTGGCCCCGAGAAGGCTCATCTCATGTGCTCTACCACCTTACCAAGGCCTGAGACACAAAATCTTGAATGACTACCCAGGTCTAGGGATGCCCTAAAAAAGGAAATGGATTTCAAAATGGTCAAGTGACATGCCCAAGATCACAGAGCTAGTGAGGTTTTCTGAGTTCATGTCTGGTACCTTTTGCTTCTCCTGTGAGACCTCATCCCACCAAAGCTCGTATTAGAAGTAGTCTTGCTGCCTCCCAAAGCTCGCTGGTGCTGTAGAGGTTGTCCAGGCCAACACTCTCATTTTACTAAGATGAAACCTGGGGAGAGTCCCCTGCCCGAGACCAGGCAGGTGTTCCGTGGGGGAGCAAAGTTTAGAAACCTGGCCTCTGCGTCCCATTGGTCTCCACCTTGCCAGGCCATACTGCCCTCTGGTGGTTATATGGAGACTATATGTGCAGAATGATGAGAAATGAACTAGTCCACTGTACAGCTTAAGAAATAAGATGTGCAAGTTCCTGAAAAAATTAAAAATAGAACTACCGTATATGATCCAACAACTCCACTTTTGGGAATATATCTGATGGAAATGAAAACAGTGTGTGGAGGAGCTATCTGCACCCCATGTTCTTTGCAGCATTATTTACAATAGCCCAGACATGGAAATACGCAAGTTTCCATCAATGGATAAATGGATGAGATTATTCAACTATAAAAAAACAAGGAAATCCTGCCACTTGTGACAATATGAATGGACCTCGAGGGCATGTCAAGTGAAATAACTCAGCCAGAGAAAGACCAACACTGTATGATCTCATTTGTATGTAGAATTTAAAACAAGAACAGAAAGCATCAAACTCACAGAAAAAGAGATCATATCTGTGATTATTAGAGGCAGGGGTGGGGGAGGAGGAGTTGGAGGAAGGTGGTCAAAAGGTACAAACTTCCAATTACAGCATAAATAAGTACTAAGAGCTCAAGTACAGCGTGATGGCGATAACTCACTCTGCTGTCTTGGATGTGGGAAACTGTTAAGAGAGTAGATCCTAAGAGTTCTTAGCACAAGGAGAACATTTTTTCTTTTTCTTTTTTGGGGGAGTCTATATAAGATGAAGGATGTTAACCAAACATATTGTGGTAATCATTTCATGATGTATGTTAAGTCTAATCACTATGTTCTTCACCCTAAACTTACACAATGCCATATGTCAATTGCATCTCAATAAAATTGGGAAACAAAGAAAGAAGCAAGAGAATTTCCAATAATCCAAGCGGTCTGACCACAGGCCTGGGGAGGTGCCTAGTCTTCCATCACTGGAGGAATTTTGCCCCTAGTTCCTGTGGACCACCTAGGGTCCCAGTGACATCCAAGGACAGTCTAGCCCTCCCCCTAACTACCCCATAAACTGTAACTTGCCTTCAGAACTGATTTATAGGGGAGAATAGATTTATTGCCTGATATGCATATTTAATGACCTTCAAAGATAGTTCATAAATACACCATGCAATTTATTGGTATTTAATGTTACGCATTAATTAATAATTTTTAAGCCATCCAACATTTGCCAATTTGAAAAACTTAATACAACATTCAATAACTTGTCAAGAATTAATAAATTTCCGTAGATTTATACGTCCTGTGAAATGCACTCCATCTCAAACAAATTAAATAATGCACGTGATATGATATGTGGGGGATGGACACTGTATTAAAGCCTGTTTTAACAGGAAATAGGTGTATTTTCTCACTTGAGCTTGGACTGTCACATTCTGTTCCGAAGAAAGAGACAGGCACTCCAAGACATCCTCCTCACAGGGCTTATGCTGGCTGCTCTGCTACCCTCCATCATAACACAGAGGAAAGGTGGCTGCACTTTCCCGTGCTGCCCGGCTCTGTTCCCAGCTCTCCTCTGCTCTGTGTTGGTTCTTTACTTTAAAAGGTGCTCACTCTCCCCTTCAGCCCCGCCTGGACCCACATCCACAGGCTGACCCCAGGCTGCTGGGGGTCCTCTGCCACAATCTGGGCTTCAAACTCAGCACACTGGTGCTGCTCGGCGACCGCCAGGCACCAGCCACCCTCACCAGCCTGAGGCAGCCGGACAACTCTCCCTGGAGGCTGAGGCACAGCCGGCCCGGCCACCCTCCGCCTAGAAAATTAGGTGGCCCTCGTGGTCTATGGGCAAGTACTTAACTGGACAGTCCAGGCCTCCCAAATGCCATCCTGCCACCTTCCCAACCACAGCTCAGGAGGTCCTCTCGATGCAAATTATGCTGCAGCCATGCCCTGACCCAACTGGTCCCCTCACCCCATGCCCATCCCTTGGTTCTCCTCTGCCTGGAGCCCCACTGTTCCAGCTCCTCCTATGGAAGCTGGAAGTCCTGTGTGGGTGTCAGGGCCCGGAGTCACCTTTAACATCTGTCTGCCATCTCTCTGAATGCCCAGCTGGGACAAAGCTCACCGTCCTTGCAGGTCCCCTGGCAGTCTCATGGCATGGCCAACTCTGCCTCTCTTCACACCCTTTCCTGATAGGAAGGGCTCCTTGAAGGACAGAGGCCCATTCACCTGTCCCCTGACCCCTGCACAGTCCAGTAGAGCTCAGTTTGCATTTGCTGAAACAACACATAAAGAAAACCTACTAATGTTCTTTGTATTCACAGGAAATGAGGAAGCAAGTAGATGCTGGCAGACGCTGGCATCCATGGCCACAGGAGTCCTGGTGGTCCCTGGGGGCACCACCTAGAACCCAGGCTGACTCCCAAGGAGGTGAGGCAGCAGCACGGCCACCACAGACCTTAATCCTGACCTGCCTCCTCTCCAGCCAAGCCCTTTAAAAAAAAACCTGTCCCGTAAAAAGCTGAAAGCTTTTCCTTTAAGATCGGGAACAAGACAAGGATGCCCACTCTCCCCACTGTTATTCAACATAGTTCTGGAGGTCCTAGCCACGGCAATCAGACAACCCAAAGAAATAAGAGGCATCCAGATTGGTAAAGAAGAACTTAAACTGTCCCTGTTTGCAGATGACATGATATTGTACATAAAAAACCCTAAAGAATCCACTCCAAAACTACTAAATCTAATATCTGAATTCAGCAAAGTTGCGGGATACAAAATTAACACACAGAAATCTGTTGCATTCCTATATATACTAACGATGAACTAGCAGAAAGAGATATCGGTAAAACAATTCCATTCACAATTGCATCAAAAAGAATAAAATACTTAGGAATAAACCTAACCAAGGAAGTGAAAAACCTATACTCTGAAAACTACAAGACACTTATGAGAGAAATTAAAGAAGATATCAATAAATGGAAACACATCCCATGCTCATGGATAGGAAGAATTAATATTGTCAAAATGGCCATCCTGCCTAAAGCAATCTACAGATTCAATGCAATTCCTATCAAAATACCAACAGCATTCCTTCAATGAACTAGAGCAAATAGTTCTAAAATTCATATGGAACCACAAAAGACCCCAAGGAGCCAAAGCAATCCTGAGAAGGAAGAATAAAGCAGGGGGAATTATGCTCCCTGACTTCAAGCTCCACTACAAAGTCACAGTAATCAAGACAATTTGGTACTGGCACAAGAACAGATCCATAGACCAGTGGAACAGAATAGAGAGTCCAGATATTAACCCAAGCATATATGGTCAATTAGTATATGATAAAGGAGCCATGCATATACAATGGGGAAATGACTGCCTCTTCAACAGCTAGTGTTGGCAAACTGGACAGCTACATGTAAGAGAATGAAACTGGATTACTGTCTAACCCCATACCCAAAAGTAAACTCAAAATGGATCAAAGACCTGAATGTAAGTCATGAAACAATAAAACTCTTAGAAGAAAACATAGGTAAAAATCTCTTGAATATAAACATGAGCAACTTTTTCCTGAATGCATCTCCTTGGGCAAGAGAAACAAAATAAAAAATGAACAAGTGGGACTACATCATGCTAAAAAGCTTCTGTACAGCAAAGAACACTATCAGCAGAACAAAAGGCATCCTACAGTATGGGAGAATATATTCATAAAAGACATATCTGACAAGGGGTTAACATCCAAAATATATAAAGAACTTATATGCCTCAACACCGAAAAAGCAAATAACCCTATTAAAAAATGGGTGGAGGATATGAACAGACAATTCTCCAAAGAGGAAATTCAGATGGCCAACAGGCACATGAAAAGATGCTCCACAACACTAATTATCAGGGAAATCCAAATTAAAATCACAATGAGATATCACCTCACACCAGTTAGGATGGCCAACATAGAAAAGAATGGGAACAACAAATGCTGGCGAGGATGCACAGAAAGGGGAGCCCTCCTACACTGCTGGTGGGAATGTAAATTAGTTCAACCATTGTGGAAAGCAGTATGGAAGTTCCTCAAAAAACTCAAAATAGAAATACCATTTGACCCAGGAATCCCACTCCTAGGAATTTACCCTAAGAATGCAGCAGCGCAGTTTGAAAAAGACATATGCACCCCTATGTTTATCACAGCACTATTTACAATAGCCAAGAAATGGAAGCAACCTAAGTGTCCATCAGTAGATGAATGGATAAAGAAGAAAACAAATCCTTCCATTTGCAACAACATGGATGCATCTAGAGGGTATTATGCTTACTGAAATAAGCTAGGCGGAGAAAGACAAGTACCAAATGATTTCACTCATCTGTGAAGCATAAGAACAAAGCAAAAACTGAAGGAACAAAACAGCAGCAGACTCACAGAACCCAAGAATGGACTAACAGTTACCAAAGGGAAAGGGACTGGTGGGGGTGGGTGGGAAGGGAGGGAGATGGGGAATAAGGGATATTACGATTAGCACACATAATGTAGTGGGAGGGGGTCACAGGGAAGGCAGTATAGCACAGAGAAGACAAGCAGTGATTCTTTAGCATCTTACTATGCTTATGAACAGTGACTGTAATAGGGTATGTTGTGGGGTCTTGATAATGGGGGGAATCTAGTAATCAAAATGTTGCTCATGTAATTCTGTATTAATGATAGCAAAATAAAATAAATAAAATAAAAAATAAAAACATGTCCCTTCAGCTCTCTTGGCAACTGAGATATGGGGGGGGGGGGATCCCCTTGCCTGTCTGAGACCATTTCCTCCTCAGTGAAGTGGGCTGAGCATATCTTGCCTCTGTCCCAGGGTCCCATGGAGTCCACATGAGGTCACATGTCTGCAGGTCCTTTGTGGCCAAGCAGGGCTGCTCCTGGACCACTGAGGACAGAGTTTCTCATTTGTCTTCTTCAACGCTGTCTCGATTCTCAGTGTGGGTCATGACTGATGGGTTATCACCTTTCTCTCTCTCTCGCTCTCTCTCTCACACACACACACATACGGATCATGATGGATGAACTAGAGTGTGGAGGGACTACAGGGGTGGCAGCAGGACCCAATAAATTTTTGCAGCATAAAAAGACCCCAGAAGTAAGTTCACAGGGGGAAAATACCAGATAAATAGATACCTTTTTCAATTTTAAATTCCTATCCCATTTTCCCCCAGAACTTTTGTTGTCTACTACCACAAATCCTCTGTCAAGTAGGCCCAGGTGAGAAGACGCATGTGTGGAGGGAAAAGTGACAGCTCACATACAATCCTGGAGATGTAATATGGCTCTTTTCCCCCACAGACTGTGAGCTCATGGGCGTGGGTTGGAGTGCATACATACGAAGTAAATAGATTTTCTGAGCATGACATTTTTAAGAGTTCCTATGGCAGGATTAATTCTATCACCCGTCCATGAGGCTTGGGACCTATGGCAGTACACCAGGTGGGGTCCACGGTGGCCCGAGCCAACGCCCAGCGGAGAAGAGCCAAGGAAAGGAGACATCTCCAAGAGGGAGCCAGCAAGGCTTGGTTACATACAGATCAGCTATGAGGGTGAGGAGGACGAGGCCTTGCAAAGAGATGAAGGGTTTTCAGGAATACAGTAACTGAAAAAGGTGACAAAGCGGAGGGGAATGGATGAGGCAATGTATGATGGTGGCACAGATCATGAGACTTCCGGAAGAATGAAAAGTGGATACCTACTTCACAACAAGCACCCAATACATTTCAGATTGATCAAATATTTAAATGTTAAGTGAGATTATATTAGAATTAGAAAACCAATAGGAAAATATTTTTAATTTTATTATTAGACAGTCTTTCAAAAATATGACATTATGCCCAGAAAAAAAAGCATCTAAAAATGTGATATTTTAAGTACCATAAAATCAAAATAATAATTGGAAAAAGTTTTATAGCTCATATTAAAGATTTTAAAGGACCACCATCATCTTTACATTTCATGATCTTTGGCAGAAGTTATAAAATATTTTTTCCTATCAAAAAGTAGTGGAACTCTGTGACCAGCAAGAGGGGGATGTGGTGGTTTTGAGCACAAAAAAAAGAGGCGGGAGGCAGAGGAGTGTCAGTAGTTAAGAGAAAAAGCTTTAGAATTAGACACACCTGGATTTAAATTGAAATTCTATGACATCAGCTGATAGAGGGCACTATTTCTTTTAATCTCACTTCTTATTTATAAAGAATATTAAGATCTTTTTTCATAGATTTGTTTTAAGGATTCAATTAAATGTACATGATGGATTTAGCCAAGTGCATGATATATAGGAATCTATAAAGATTACCGATGTATTAAGAAAGTAATGTTTAAGCAGCTTCAAATCTTTAAGAAGCTCCAAAATATGATAGAAAAATGCACCTGTGTATAAGAGAAACAATCGGATGCTACAATATTATATCTCAAAGAGGCACCTTCAATCCTAGAAATCTAAAATGGATTACTATTTAATCAGTTCACTCAAAATCTCTCAGTAATCTATTTGATAAGATAGGCAGGATTATCATCAATTTATAGGTCAGAAAATTGGGAAAACCTTCCTTTCAGCTCTTCATGCTCAAAACTTTGGAGTCAGCCTTAATGTCTCTCTTTCTCTCACCCCACTAATATCTGTTAGTATATATTGTAGGCTCAAATATAAATTCATATTTCAACCACTTCTTACCAGCCCTCTGTGACTGCCTTAATCCAATCTCCTTTTCTTTCACCTGGATTACTGCCATGCAATAGATATTCCCTGCAGGAAAAAATTCCTACCCTTGTCCCAGCACTATTCTTCACTGAAGCCAGAAGAAGCCTGTAAATCATCCTATCTTTTCTCTCCTCAACAATCTGTAATGACTCCTTTTCTTACTCATATTAAAATCCAAAGTCCTTACTTCTGTATAGCAAAGGAAACCATCAGCAGAATGACAAGGCAACCTACAGAATGTGAGAAAATATTTGCAAATTGTATAACTGATGAGGGATTAATATCAAACATATATAAAGAACTCAAACAACTCAATACCATAAAGAGAATCTGATTAAAAAATGGACAAAGGAACTGAATAGACATTTTACAGAGCAAACATCCAAATAGCCAGCAGGTACATGGAAAGGTGCTCAGTATCACTAACCATCAGGGAAATGCAAATCAAAATCACAATGAGGTATCACCTCACCCCTGTTAGAATGACCATCATCAAAAAGACAAGATATAACAAGTGTGTGTGATGATGTGGAGAAAAGGGAACCTTTGAGCACTGTTAATAGATACACAGATTGGTGTAGCAACCGTGGAAAACAGTATGGAGGTTCCTCAAAAACTTAAAAATAGACTACTGTGTGATCAAGTAACCCCACTTCCGGGTATATATCCAAAGGGAATTAAATCACTATCTCAAAGAGATATCCGCGCCCCCATGTTCACTGCAGCATTACTCACAACAGCCAAGATATGGAAACAACCTATGTGTCCATCAATGAATGAATGGATAAGCAAAATGTGGGAAATGTGTATAAAATAATGGAATATTGTTCAGCCATGAGAAAAAAGGAAATCCTACTATTTGTGACAACATGGATGGAACTCAAGGGCATTAAGTGACGTGAAATAAACCAGAGAGAGAAAGACAAATACTGCATGATCTCACTTACATGTGGAATCTTAAAAAATAAAAATAATAAAGTGAAACTCATAGAAACCGAGTAGAAAAGTGGTTGACAGAGGCTAGGGGGTAGGGGAAATAGGTAGAGGTTGGACAAAGGGCATAAACTTCCAGCTCTAAGATGAATGAGATCTGAGGATCTAAAGTAGACATGATGACTAGCTAAAAAAAAAGATCCAAAGTCCTTACTGTGGCTCCCAAGACCCCTCAGGGTATGGGCTTCAAATTCCTCTCTGAAATCCTCCCATACTGCCCTCCCTGCCGCCTTTCCCTATCCAGCCCAAAAGGCCTCCTGGCTGTTCCTCAAACATTCTAGGCAAGCTTGTGCCTCAGGGCCTTGAGGGAACCTGAAATACTCTTTCACCAACATCTGCAAGGGTCCCTCCTTACCTGTCTCAGTTCTTTACTCAAGAACCACCTTCCCTGGGGTGTGGGTAAAAGGGAGTCGACAGTGCTGTCCTCTACTTTGGCGTATGTTTACATGCTTCCACTAAAACTAGTGTTTAAGTTGATTTCTCAGCGGAGCTCTGTCTGGCCATCCCATCTAAAATTTCAACCCCCCCACCACACCTGCCAGCAGCACTTTATATCCCCACCTGCCGCTTTGCTTTTTGTTCCTTCTCACTAACATTTCCCTTATTTATTTGACTCCCTTGAATGTAAGTTCTGTGAGGGCATGATTCTTAACCTGTTTTATTTGCTCCTGTCTCCCCAGCAGTTAGCACAGCTCCTGACACAAAAGAGAAGCTTAGTAAATTTTTGTTGAATGAAAAGTAGATGACTGAATTCAATCATTCTCCCTGAGCTATCCAGTGATTTTGTTTGGTAAATACTGGTCTCCTTTTTGGAACCTTTTTCTGTTTGCTCTTTGGAAATCTCCAGCACACCTTATAGACATTATATAGATATATAGACACCACGTAGCACCATCATCAGTTCCCAGAGAACTGAGAATCCCCAGTCATGCAAATGTAACCCACAGTCTGACAGAAGGGAGATTCTAAGTGCAATTCCATTTTCTGCTTTTCCATGCAGGGTACACACACAAATATAGATTTTGTTATATATTGCAAAGGGAGATGACCCTGGGCCTATTCTGAGACCCATCAGCAACTCAGAGCCAAGAGGTATAAATGTATTACAATCTCAGAAATTGGCATCCATTTAAAATTCCAAAGGAAGAAAAGAGGTCAAAAAGAGTTATTGGTCCCAGTTCTCGCCCACCAAATAATCTTGCAAAAGCAAAGAACCATGACTCTGAACTCAAGGACTCAATCTGCCTAGGCCCCCTGCTGTGGATGGAAAGTGTGGATCTACACTTCTGTTCAGTAGCTTTGGAGTGTTTCCCAATGACAAGAAGTCACAATATTCTAGGTGACTCAGGAAAAGACAGAGGACACTGCCCTGCACACAAAGGACTTACTTGACATTAGCAATGAGATTCAGTCCTGACATTCATTAAACACCCAGGCGCAAGCTATGTCCTTCTGTTGATTCACCACAATCACCTCTGTTAGGTACCAAGAAACAGACAAGGAAGTGACATGCACAGCCAAGTAAGAGACATTGGCTCTGTGGACGTGCATTCCATAGGGAGCTCAGGAATGCCTCAGAGGGACAATACCCAGGCAAGTACCATCACCTGAGAACCCAGTGGTTGAACATAAGTAAATAAAGGACTCATTTGCTTGGATTAAGGGAAATGAATAGTGAGATACCACTAAGGCTGACAAAAATAAATGTACATTGGGTTAATACTCTTCTTATAACTCCTTTGGTTGAATTGTCTGTAAGAAAACAAGATAGCCAGAGGGGGCATTACACAACAACTTAACAATTGGACAGAACAGCTGAAACTTGGCTAGGCCGAAATCACAAATATATGAGACAGGTGATCCTAATAGCTACATTAGATATAATTCTGGCAGCCACATCTACTTCAGTAATTGAAAGAAGTCATGGGGAAGGAGAAAGGAGGCTGAAATGACAGCTCTCAATATAGCAGCTTGGCTGGAAGGATAGATTTAAATCCTGGCTCCACCTCCTGATGGAAATGTAACATGTATAAGTTTTTCAGCCTAAGTTCGAAGCTTTTCCATAAAACCGAGACAGTATCAGTATCTACCTCACATAACTGAAGTTATGAAAATGAACGAGATAATGCATGTAAGCCACTTATTATAGTGCCAGTACATAGTATGCTGTGAGTATTATTAATAAAATTATGATGACGCAGGGGACAAAATATACATGGAATGTCCATTCTGGGTCACAGACTATTAGAAAAAAACTGGTTCCTTATGTTTAGGAAGTAGTTTGGCAGATGTTACGTGAGAAATGACCTAACCAAACCAGTCCCTCACTCCTGGTTTCTTTTGACTGACTTTTGTTTGCTGCATGTAACAGGGTCAGATGAAATGTCATGATTTCAGTTTTTTAACAGCAAGGTATCTGGATAGATGGTGGTTACACTTGTAGAGTGATTTTCAATTTAATGTTAGCAAAGCATGCTCCAGGACAAAGGAGTCTATCTGATTGTGGGGCTGGCGCTGGCCATGGTTCTGAAGAGCCTGCTCTGGCCCCCGACAGTAGCTGTCCATGTTCGGGAAGATTAGAGTGTTGGGTGGATGTAAAATGTCCTCCTGTTTCTCTCACGCCAATAGTAGTAGGGGACGCTGACCATGGTGCTGAAAAGTTTGCTCTGGTCCAAGCAGTAGCTGTCCATGGTTTCAACCCACTGTGGCTCAGACTTGCTCTCCGTCTTAAAGCTTTGCTCTAGCTGTAATTGCCTTTCTTCTTATCTTTGAATTCTAGTTAGTTCTTCCTTGATCCTCTGGCTAACTGACTAGCCTGGGGATCATTATGACTCAGAGGATTCAAAGAAGCAGCTTCTATTTTAAGGTTAATTTGGATGGTAAGATCTGAGCAACATGAGTATATCTTTTCTGATCCTCAGGATTGACACAGGTCTTAATTTGCAGCAAAACATGTGCTCCGATCCATATAAAAGCAAACTCCAGGGACTTTCCACACAAAGAATTACCAGGTCCAGGCAAGGTTCTCAATGGACTGGAGTCAGCAGTCAGTGGCTAACCTCTGAACCCAGACCAGACCAGATTCATGGCTCCTAGTCTAAATTTCATTAAAGGTGGAGTTGTAGGATTACTGTCTTCAGTAACTTATCCTCAATGTCTATATCCTATTTACTCCCAACTTTCTTTCCTCATCCTGTATAAGACTGCATTTTTTATTTACTCCTGACCATACTGCCAGATTGGAATTGGCTCAAATGCTGTTCTTCTAAATATATGAAATGGATAAAGTCTAGTGAGAAACAAAAGTGGAAAATAGAACTGGATAATTCCATTCTCCACTTATATCCTGGTTTCATATTTCAGCTTCCTGTGCATAAACAGGTGGTTAACAACGGATGTCATGAGACAGCCATGTGATGGGTACAGCAGGAAGTACAGAACTGGGCAGGAGTCCTATGCACAGGCCTTCACAACCTAAATATCAAGATCTGTACTCTTCAGGGAATAGAGAGCTATAAATAGCAGAGTGATGATATCATCATCTTCCAGCCTGTTGCTGTTCAGCTGTTATTTTTTTAAAAGCTTACAAAAAATTAATAGATGGTGGTAAATCCTATAGAACCATTTAACCGTAAACACACACACCACAGGCCAATAGATTTTAGTGGCTACTTATTAGAATGAATAATTTGCCTATCCAAAAGCCTACCTGTCTGACTGTATGCAGAGCTCTGGTGTCTAACTAGTTCCTAACGCCCTTTCCATGCCTAGAGGGGCAGATGTACTTCTCTCAATAATTCACTGGCACTGTCTATCAACAAGATCTCTAATTGTCTAGTAAGAAACCTGGGGCTCAACCTTAAGTGAGCAGCAGCCTGTGAAGCTTAAAATATATCTGACATGTTAAAGGGAACTCTTATCCCCCTGTTTCTATCATGAAGGGAGGCCTAGATTGGTGGACATCACAAGAAAGGACCTGGGAGTGGAGCCTCCCCTTCCACATGACCTTGAACAAATTCCCTGACTGCCTCCATCCTGCTAACCAAGGAGCGACTGTGTTTCAAGCAAGTCATTCTGTATCTGTAGAGAAAGTCTCCAAGTGGACAAGGGTTGCAGTATATGTTCCACAGGAGATGGGAGCAGGGAGTGGTCTTTGGGGCACATCTACAGCCCCTGGGAGAGCACCACCAAATGAACCTCCACCTAAACCCAGGCCCACTAAGTTCCAGAATGGTGCTAACCCTGAAGCAGCAAACCACCCTGGAGGTTCTGATAATGTCATCTTCCCCCAGTGACCTTGGACCCTTAACATTTCCTTTAAAAACTGGTGTCTGGTCTCTGATAACAAATAACAAAGAGGAAGAGAAGAGAGTAGGTGGGAAATTGAGAAAAAAAAATCTGCTTAAAAATGTATATATGTGTGTACCTACCCTTATATAAATAGCAACCTGAATGGAACATGGAGGGGCACATGCTATTTTAAGGAAAAGCTGCAATAGTAAAGTAATCTCCTGAGCAATGCTACTTTCTGGCCGCATGCCCTCACAGCCAGGCAAGGCTGTGGTGCTTTTTATTCTAGTCACACTGAATGCCTCTTACGAATCCATCCATCTTAATCAGCACCTACCACTTGCAGCTGCAGTCCTGCAGTCAGGAAGCAGAGGAGCAGACAGCAGGCGGGGACGGGGTGTGAGGGCAGTGGTGAGAGGTGACGTCATAAAAGGCAGGAAAGAGAGGAGGTGGAGGACAGCTGGTGAGGTGGGGGAGGAGGCACTGGCTCAGCCACCCCCCCCTGCCTCCCCTCCCTCATTCTGATGGACACCAGGTGGAGGGCAAAGCAGTGAGCCAGCCTGGGGTGTGTGTCCTCAGGGTAGACATGCTGCAATGCTTGCAGAACAGGTGCCCTGCAATGGAAGCTTCTGAAGCAGGGCAGAGAGAGGCAGGTGCACAGGATGAGGGAGGCCAAACAGCTGCCCCATGTCTTCCCCCTGCTCTGCTCCTGCTCCTGGCTTCACCCTTATCCAACCCTGTGCTAGGCATCCCTTTTTCATGGTGCAATCCTGCCTCCAGCCCACCGGACTCAACATTCGCCACTCTGACCTCTCCTCTGCTGTCCTTTGGAATGTTTTTATTGGAGTTTCAATCATCCAAAATGCAGGCTTTTCCAGTGGGGGTCAGGAGCTCCCCACCCCACTCAGCCATAGCTACAGAAGACCCATACTTGCAGCCTCACCTCACCCCATACCAACTGGGGTGGGGCCTGGAATGAACTCTAAGCTCAGCAAACCCCTGTACCCACTAAACCTCCATCTGCCCCATCATTACACCTAGATCCTGCTTGGTATTTCATTGAACTGCTTTGGCCTAAACACACTAGAAATTGCAGTCTCCTTGGCTGGGTCCCTAAAAGCTCTGCCAGAGCCTGGGCCCTGACCCCAACTCCCAGCTGAGAGCTGAAGACCCTCTGCTGAGCACCCACAATGCAGTGTGGCCACCCACCAGAGCTATTACGCCTAAGAACTAAGCCCCTGGGGAAATGTGCACCAATCTGAATCAAACCTGAGCTTGTCACAACCTTCAGACCCTGTCACTTTGAGTTGCCACATTGTCTTCACTGGGCCAGCTCCTCAGGCCTGGTTCCCAGCTTTGCTCCAAAGGGTGACACTCACCCTGAGTTGATGCTTCCCATGTAGGACTTGACTGAAGGACATGGGCTGGGACAGTGGGGGCCTGGTCATCTCAAGTTCAGGGTTAGTGAGAGAGTGGCAGGGGGTTCCATGTCAGAGGAAGGGCAAAAGGGTGACTGTGACAAGGTCATAGCTGCTTTAAGAATCAAATCTGGAAATCAGACTCAACAATCAGAGTTAAAAGTGATCTATGTGTTATACCACATTATCTTCACACTCAGGTGCCTCAGATCTTTAGGGAGGCTAATATTTATTAAATTGTCTATTCTCCACTTATACATGATTTATTCCATTTAATTAGAGAACAATCATGGAAGAGAAAAATTATACCCACTTTACAGATGAGGAAACTAACTCAGAGGACTTTGGTAACTTGTCTGAGCTCAAGAAATAATAAACAGTAGAGGTAGAATGCAAATAAAAATTGGCCTAATTCAAAAGCTCATGATGACCCCCCTCTTAGCCTAGGTAAAGAACAGAAAAAGCACTGGAGTGGGGGAGAGAAGATGGGTGGGGATGCACAGAAAACAAACCTCTTTAATCAAAGTCACGTCTTTGCCAAGGCAGTTTAAAGAGATAAGCTCGGTCCCTGATTTGCAGTCACCATTTCCTGGCAGGGCCTCCTTGTGTGAGACAACACTGTGTGAGAAGGGGACTCTGGCTAGACCAGCCCTGCAAGAAGCCTCAACAAGTGGTGACCACACACGATGTAGAGACTAGCAAGGATTTTTGTATTCGCTACCAGTGTATGCTGGTAAGAGGCAGGACATGGGAAAAAATCAATCTTTGAGCTATTAAATTTAGAATGTTAATTTGCAAGGCTGGGCTAGAAGTCAGGAAAGCAGCTTAACTGGAGTCTGCATCTTGCTAGGGGGTGAAATTAATGGAGGAGGAGGAGAGACTCCTTCAGTGGAGATGTTATGAATGTGAGAGGTGGGCCTGCTAGAGGTGTAGTCCTTCCTCCAGGGAGTATGAGCTAAGTGGCTGCAAAGGGTCCTTGCAGCCAGTTTCAGTCCAAGTTCAAAGGCCTGGAAACCAGGAGGGCTGATGTCTGAGGGCAGGAGAAGATGGAGGTCTCAGCTCAAGCAGAGAGAATGAATTCGCCTTCCCTCTGCCTTTTTGTTCTATTCGGGCCCTCCGTCGGCTGGGTCACGCCCACCTGCATTGGAGAGGCTCAGCTACTTTACTGAGTCCACCAATCCAAATGCTAATCTCTTCCAGAAACACACACCCAGAAATAATGTTTCACCAGCTGTCTGTTGCCCCGTAGCCTAGACAAGCTGACACATAAAATGAACCATCACAGCCTATAAACTCTACAGAGGCCAGTTTGTTCTCTAGCCAGTTTTCCTCCTGTGCTTATGCTTACTGTAACTAGTGGCACTAGGAACAACACTGCCGAAGCATCGTGACAAGTCCAGTGCTTAGGAATTAGTGTCTTATTCCACTGTTTAGTGGACTTCCGACAGATCATACACCTGGACACATTTACACACACAAACACGCACCACTCACTGGTTACCCACAAGGCTCACACCCTCCCCTTTGCTGGTTTGGCTCCAGGGGTTGGGGTCTCTTTGACAGCATCTCTTCTCTCTGCTGGACATGGTCAGGTGAGGGCTGGGTGACTGTGATCAGATCAGTGAAAGACTCCTGGTTTACACTAGCGAAGTGTCCCTGGGCAAGTCACCCTCTTGGGCCTCAGTTTCCTTCCTAACAGAGGTTGAAATAGATCCTAAAGCTCCGGTCAGGACAAAACTTTGGGGATTCTGTGATACATATCCTCATAAACATAAATGGACAAAGAACTTCTGAAGACAGCAATGCCTATAAAATTAAATACTTTTCTTCAGTAATCATATTATCAACTTCTCAGATCAACAATATTTTTCATAGATATTGATGAAAATATACTTTTATAACTCACCATGACTTTCTAAGTTCTTTTGAGAGGCAGGGATGTGTGGAATAGTGAGCACGCCAAGCTTCATATTCGCTGGGTACCCAAAGCTCTGCAGGGTTTCCATCCCCTCCTGACAGTATTTCCTGACTGCCCCCAGCTAATTTGAGGAAAGGCTTTGAGTTGCTTACAGCCTCTGCTTTTCTCTTTCATTCTTCACACGCAGCACAAGTTAAGTGTGAGAGGGTAGAGCACATCTCTATACTGCTGAGAGCAAGAAATAAAATTTTCCCAATTACAGGTTTCCTTTGTAATTTTCCTCTTTGAAGAAGAATAAAACACTACACCCTCCCATCCCCATTCTCTTAACTTTTTGTCTTCTATATACAGAGATGGTGTAAACAGAAATGTTCATATGCTGTTGTGTGAACACTGCTCTAGTCCATGAGAAAGGGACTGGCCTTAGGGAAAAAGGATGGTAATAAGCAAAGCCTTTCCCCATCAACCAAGCAAGTGAGCATGTGCACATACACGCACAAACACACACACACCACAACCTTTCTAATCATATGCATGTTATTTCATTTCCATGCTTCACATTTCTTCTCTCCAACTAGTCATCTGTACTGACTTTCATATCTTCTACATATACTTTATCATAAATGGCTCCATTCAAGAAAACCTTATGAAGTGTGAGGTATGTGTCAAGCACCAGGCTTGGTCCAGGGACCACAGAAACTTCAATAATATTTTATAAGCATTTCATCTTTTCTGGTGTTAGATGCTGTTCTGCATTTTGCATGTTTTAGCTCACTCAGTCCTCATAACAACCCTAGGAGGGAAGCACAACTATTACCTACACTGCAGATCAAGGAGATGGGACACAGATTAACCCAAGGCCAGACGACAAGTTAATGGAAAAGACAGGATGTGAGCCCAGAGAGTGGGGCTCCAGAGTCTATATTCTTAGCCACCACAGGGTACAGCAGACCCTGCCATCTCCTTCTAGCCAGTGAGATGGCTGTATGAACAAATAATTAATTCACCATAGGTAAAGTTTCTTCTTATGGATGGGGGTATGGGAGGAGGCCATCCCAGGTGAAGGAAATAGCACATGCAATGGCCTTATACACATGACCATCTGTAGGGGGCTGTGAAAAGCCACAAGTGGGTGGGGTGAAGGATATTGTGTGGTATGATTAGTATGTGTTAACTTGGCTGGGCCATGATGGGGTGCATTTGGTCAAACATGATTGTGGGTGTTTCTGGGAGAGCACTGTGGACGAGATTAGCATTTGAATCAGTATACTGAGTAAAGCAGACTGCCCTCCCTAATGCAGGTGGTCCTCATCCAATCAGGTGAAGGCCTGACTAGAACAAAAGGCTGACCCTCCCTTGAATAAGAATTCTTCCGGCCAGACAGGCTTTGAATGGGGCTGACTTTTTTTCCTGCCTTCTGACTCATACTGAAAAACCAGTTCTTCCTGGGTGTCAAGCCTGCCATCCTTTGGACAGGTTCCAGGGCACTGGCTCTCCTAGGTCTCAGGAAATACACATATATCTTCTATTGGCTCTATTCTTTGAAGAACCCTGACAAGTACAGGTGGGAAGTGCTGAGAGAAATGAAAATAAAAGGTTATATCTAGATAACAAAGAGTGATTGGTATCATCCAGGACAAGAAGCTAGACGAAGATGTCTCTTGTCCCTCCCAGAGAATCCCATGTTCACCAGCAGTTAAGCCTTAAACTCTCAGAGTAATAACATCAGGCCTGATCAGGGCAAGTGGGGGACAATGGGGAAGGGACCTCACACTGACCATAAAACAGGGTACCAAGGGGCATTTTCAGTCCCAATCACAGGATGCAAGCTAGAACTGAAGGGGAATTTTGAGAGGTCCAAATCCCACCTGGTAGTTCACAAAAGTGAAGGCTGAAGCCAGAAGGAGAGGTGGCAGGTGTGGGGAGATGCCTACATGCTCAGCAAAGGGGGCACAAAGGGTACGCCCCAGCTCTCCCGAAATACAGTCAGTGGCTCATTCCCCAAATCACCACTCCTCCCGCAGACACAGCTGGCCCTGCCCAAGCAATGCTCAGAAAAACTTCCCCATAATATAAGGAGAAGAAAGAGGAGTGGCCACAGACACACACTTGTGCACACACACATCCCTTGGTTGTCATTTTGAGCCTAATTGTTTTAACACCAGCTGTCAGGTCTGCAAAATTCTTCTCTGGTACCAGCGACCTGCAAGATCTAGAATAACGAGGATGTGTTTAAAAATAGTCCAGATTCCTAGAATTCCCCTCTCCCTCTCACCCGCCCTTCTCCATCTTACTGACAGACTTGGTAACAACTCCACTTCAAATTTATGAGTGCAAAAGCAAAAATTGCGATTCAGATTTATTGGGAGTGGTAGAGAAAAGTGGTGCACGAGAGCAGGAGCAGATGAAATGGAGACTCGGGATGGAAACCTTGACAAACGCTCAGCCACGAGCCCCAACAGGTCAACTTCACCCACCTCCCCAAGCTGGGTGTTCATTTCTCCCACTGGCCCAAGGTGGGCTCCAGTTCCCCTGGGCCCTCCTCAGACAAGCACCCAGACCCCTGTGATCTGAACACCCCTTGGTGGTGGTGAGCCCATCCAGCTCGTGTGGCCCAGCCCAGATCCCACAAACCCTGCACTTGCTTCCGCCTCTGAGCAGCATGGCAGCAAGGGACAAGCCAACTCTGCAGTCAGAAAGACTCAAGGTCAAATCCCCGCACAGCTGCTAACTCTGTGTGACTTGACAGTCAAATTCCTAAATCTTTCACCATGTCAGTTTCCCAGGTGTAAACCCTAGCTACTGTGATTGTCCTAAGGATAAAGTATAAAGTACCCTCCACTCCACATTTGGAAGGTAACAGACACCTCAAATGTTTGTTCATTTTCTTCCCCTTCCTATGCCCAGCTATCTCACTCTTTCAAACCCATATGATTTGGTAACAGTAAGAAAGGGAAATTTCAGCCAGAAGGAGCTACGGTGCCTGTGAAGGGTTCAATCATGGCATTTAGAAACTGGAGGCAAATTCCAATGTCCAACCTTGAGGAAATGGCTATATTTTGATCCACCTTTTCTATGAAGTCATGTGGACGCCTTCAAACTCTATTTTATCAACATGATAAAATGCTCATAATATGTCAAGGCAAAAGTTCAGCATGCATATTGTACTTACAATATGATCTCATTAATGTGAACAAAAACACCAGAATAAAATTAGTTGAAATGATGACAGAGTGTTTCTGAGCAGAAGACTTATCAGTGAGAATTTTCTCTTTATTTATGGTTTTATTTATAGTTTTTTTTTTTAATTCCCGGAACAAAATGTTTAAATAAATAAATCAATGGTGACCAGATTTCTAGTTTCAAAAAGAAAAGAGTTGAGGCAACATTATGGGGGGAAAAAAAGTCTCTTCCTAGATAACAAAATAAAGTAAAAGTTCTGAAAAAAGCTGTTCTCCATATTTGACTAAACAGTGAGGTAGCCCAAAGAGATGGAGGAAATGAGTTCTTCTCCATCTGGTTTGGTTGGGAAAAACGAGTTGAGAAGAAGCTCTAGAGGAACTGGCTCTCCCACTGCAGATGGGGTAGACATTAATCCACTCAGACAGCCCCACCAGTCACCTCTGGGACAGCACGAGATGCTCACCTCCAGCTCGTAATGCAAGTCATGGGTCAGGAACAAGAAGGCTTCTCCAAGGACCCCAAGATATAAGACCAATTAGGAGAACTATCGTGTTGCTTATAATCTAACAATTTAGAGGATAACAGAAATATGAGAGAGGAAGGCATCTGACTACACTGTTTCCATATGACTGTGCAGACCATGGCTTAGTTAACAGAGATTTCCATCCGTGAGGGCGACTGAAAACTCTGTCCTCGGAGGAGTCTTTAGGAACACCTAACCTAACACATTACAGATAAAGAAACAGACCCATGGAAGTGATCTTTCCCAGAGTCATCATGCCAGTTAAAAGCATATTTTGGAGAAGAACCAAGCCCTCCTGACTCCTAGTCCTGTCTTTTTTCTACCGATGCTGGTGGCAGACTTAGAAGCTTGTTGGAAGCTACCAGGAGCTATCTGGGAAGGAGCAGGGGCAGAGGCCACAAGCAGCCTTGCAGGCCTAGCGCCCTCTAGTGAAGAAACGAGTGCAGCTAAGCAGTCTGCAAGGCAGAAAGTGTCTAAATGAGAAAGGAGCAACAATACATCACAATACATTGTTTTCTTCCTCGTTGAGCACATAATTGCATTTCTGTATACATATGTTATGTGTTTTGCAGCATCATTATTCTTCCCTAGAGTTGTCTCTGCTGTTTCATCTCCTCAAGCCCTTGTCTTTCTGCTTAGGAAACTATACCCCTCCCTCAACCCTAAAAATACCCTATAAGTATCTGAAATCTGGATTTAGGGGGAGAAAAAGAATAGAACAATTGCTGGTTTTCTATAATGCTTTAGCACATGGGAATGAGAAATAGAACTAACGTTTATAGTACATATACTGTTAGATGCCATACATATATTTTCTCTTCTTAATCGGAAAAAAAACCCTGTGAAGGAAGAACCCCCAAATTTGATGGGGCAACTAAAGCATATAGAATTAAAAGTAACCTCAGAATCACCCAGTTAGGAAGTGGCCTCTTCATAACACACCACCCTTGAGGTTCCCTCAAATAGAAGTGGAAACAGACAGCGAGGCAGGGATAGAGCCTTGGTTCTCAGATATTCAAGTTGTTACCTCATTGGCATCAGTATGAGTTGATTCCAATGGAACACCAACTTGTCTAACATGTAAAGAAAAATTCTCATCTGCCCCCTGGAGCCAGCCCCTGCATGCCAATCTGCACCAGCCAGGCCTTCTCCAGCACTGCCTCTGGGTGGTCAGGCAGTTGCTTCATCCTGGAAGCTTGCCAGAGCTGAGAAAGGAGAGCAAAGAGAGAACTCTGTGCCTCAAAGAAGCTGGGACAAGGTAAAGAATGGACTTCCTGCCTGCCACAGAACTCCAGGCCCCCCCCCCCCCAACAGCAGCCCAAGCTGGGACGCTCACAGCCCATCAGGGCAAGCAGCACGCAGGCTCTGGAGCTTGTCCCCCATGACCCAGGAGACCTCAGGGCATGCAGGTCTCTCGGCATAATCAGACTTCCCCAGGGCCTGCTCACCCTCTCTTAACCCCCCTGTACCCTACAGCACTTCCTTTCAACAGACTCAGCTTCCTAATCAGATCTATGGGATTATAAGGATTACTCTGCCTTTCCTTCTCTAGTAGATATCCCAAGAAGATACATCTGTGTTGTTACTGTGTAGAATCCAAAAAATGTAGACTTATTCCAGGTTCTGGCCAGGAAAGTGTCACTTCAAACCACTTCTGCCTCTGTGCACTCTGTCCAAGTCATCTGCTTGCTGGGAATGCCTCACCCTCCTCTATCCGGAGGGCCAGTACAACCCCCCACAAAGACCCTCCCCTCTGAACCTGAAAGTCGCTCCATGGCACGCTTGTCTTGGATTGTAATTACTTGTATCCACATATGATCTTCCCTTCTAGACTGTGAGCTTTTCAGGGAAGACTCATGCACTATATACACATGCAACAGTTTTATAATCCTTGAGAAGACCAAGCGCTCAGCAGTATTTGTAGTTCTTTTCATCTCTAGGGAAAAAAGGAACTGTGAAGAATATAAATTGACCAACATATATTGCAAGTGGAAGTGAATAAGGTATGGCACATGTCCAGATCGCTAAGGCTGTCCTCCCTCCCACCCAGCACAGGAAGCCTCAGTAACATCCCCAGTAGATGGGTGATACATAGGTGACAACTAACCACTTTCACCATGGCCTGACCATGGGACAGTCCAGGCCATGGTGGTGGTGTGAGTTTAGTGACCTTGAGCACTCTCTTCTTCCATCCAGCCCCAACAACACCACGCCAAGATGCAAGCTCTGTGCTGCCCTGCTGGGTACTCAGAGTGCCAGGAAAAGCAGGAAAGAGACATGGAGCATAGTCTCCGTCCTCAGGCTCTGGTGCCATTCCAGCTGAGATGTAAAACTCAATCATGGAAATAATCTGGGTACAGTTACAGAGCAAGTCACCTTTGGATGGAAACAGTGTTGAATCAAGAATTTGAACAGGAGGCTCTCATGGGGACTGTGAATCCCAGAGAAGGGAGGTGACTGGCCAGGTTAAGAGCAGTGCTAAGGGCAGACCCAACATTACAGGTCCAAGCTGGGGGCTCTACACACTCTTCACAAGACTCATAGCCAGGAAGGATCCAGAAGGGAGGCTCGGCTGGGACAGAACAGGGCAATTCAGGAAGGACTCCCTCCACAGCAAGTTAGCCTTGAAGTAATTAATGCATTTTTTACTATGTATTTGCTCTCTGCCAGACACTGAGAAAACAGAGATGATGCCACACAGCACCTTCCCTAGTAGTGGTTACATTCTAACAGAGGGACAAACACATCACCACCGTCACCACCACCATCACCATCACCACCACTGCTGCCACTACCACCACCACCACCATCACAACCAACACCACCACCATCACTACCAACACCATCACCATTAACACCATCGTCACCACCATTACCATCACCACCATAACCACCACCGTCACCACCACCATCACATCACCACCTCCATCACCACCACCACCATCACTACCAACACCACCACCATTAACACCATCATCGTCACCACCATTACCACCACCACCATCACCACCACCGTCACCACCACCATCACATCACCACCTCCATCACCACCACCATCACTACCAACACCACCACCATTAACACCACCATCGTCACCACCATTACCACCACCACCACCACCACCACCATCACCACCACCATCACATCACCACCGCCACCACTGCTGCCACTACCACCACCACCACCATCACCACCACCACCACCACCATTAACACCATTATCATCACCACCATTACCAACACCATCACCACCATCACCACCACCGTCACTACCACCATCACATCACCACCTCCATCACCACCACCACCACTGCCGCCACTACCACCACCATCACCACCATCAGTCATCACCCCCATCACCATCACCCCATGTTCATCACCATCAGTGGCACAGCCTTGTTGTAAGAGCTACGATACAATACTAGTACTGTAATACCTAATCTGCGTCAGCACTGTGGGTTACAGTCATTGTCTCTGATCCTCAAATAGTCCTTTTAAAGTAGGAACTATGATCCCCATTTTACAAATGAGCAAAGTGAGGTTCAGAGAAGACACAGAACCCACTCAGAGTCATACTGTAAGAACTGGGATTGTGGAGCAGATCTGTTCAACTGTAAAACCTCCCTCCAGCTTTCTTGGGCTGCCTTTATCAACACACAATTGTGCTAGCATGGAATGAGTGCTCTAGCAGACCTAGCGAGGGGCCTTTGGGAGCACAGAAAAGGGTGAATTCCACTTGTGACAGTAAGCATGAGGTTCACAAGGGAAGGTGTCAAGGTGAACCTATGGAAAGGCTTGAAAGTTCTGGTGGAAGGAGAGATGGGCATGTGTTTCAAAGAGGGGAGACAGCATGTACAAAAATGGAGTGGGAAGGAATTCTGGGCATCTGGGTGCAGCAGACCCTGCAAGTGTGAGTAATCGGTGAGTGAAGGAAAGAGGTGACAGCTGGGACCAGAATGTGTGGCCTCATCCCTTGAGCTACAAAATGGAGTTAAGAGTCTGTGAGTTAGCAGGAGCCCTGGGGGTCTTGAGCCAGGGCAGTGAAGTGCTCAAATCTAAGTTAAAAAGCTCACTGTTGGGCAGAGATATACTGACAATGATGTTATTATTCTGATGTTTATTAAAAGTGGCAATTCTCTACTGGGGCAGCAATAGGGAGCTAGTTAGGTGGACCTCTTGCTCACCCATACAATGGAATGTTCTGCAGTCATTAGAAGTGATAATATGTACGACCCAGCAATTCATCATCTGGGTACACACCGAAAGGAAGTGAGAGCAGGGGCTTGAAGAGATGTTTGTACACCCGTGCTCATGGCAGCATTACTTATAATAGCCAAAAGGTGGGAGCAATCCATGTGTCCATGGATGGATGGATGAATAAACAAAACGTGGTAGGCACATACAATGGGATACCATTCAGCTTCAAACAGGAAAGGAATTCTGACACATGCTACAGTATGGACTAAACTTGAGAACATTATGCTGAATGAAATAAGTTAATACTAAAAGGACAAACATTGTATGGTTCTACTTATATGAGGTAGTCAAACTCACAGAGAAAGAAAGTAGAATGGGGGTTGCCAGACACTGGGGGTGGGAGGGGCTGGGAATGGGGAGTTAGTGTGTTATGGAGACAGAGTTTCAGTTTGGGAGGATGAAAAAGTTCTGGAGATGGATGGGTGATGGAAGGACAACAATGTGAATGTATTTAATTCCACTGCATTGTATACTTTTAAAAGATGGTAAATTTTACATTATGTGTATTTTACCACAGTAAAAAATGATATAGGTGTGTATTCGCATGGAAATATGCTATTACATATTGGTTAAGAAAAAATAGAAGATGTTATGTTATAATTCTGTTTTAAATGTATGTAATATGCTAGCAGAAATAGTAAAAGATATGAATCAATATCTTAACAGTGGTTATTTATGAACTGAAATTATATTTTATCTTCCTTTGCATATCTGTTTTTCAAAGTTTCTATAATGAACATACATAACCTATAATAAAAAATGTTTTCAATCAAAGAGAGAAGGAAGAAAACTATGAAAGAGATTGATTAAATGATCGATTCACTAGGGAGAAGAGTGAAGAAAGAATGGAAGCAGGAGAGCTGGTTAGAGGATTCTGCAGCAGGACACGATTCATTCATCCAGTGCCCATCTCAGGCAGAAGGCATCTGCTATGGGACAAGCAGGCAGGAGGAACAGGGTGTGGGCCGGTGATCATTCATTGTTCATCCCTTACCCTTGTGTTGGATGCTGTGAGGTGCCAGTCACCAAGATACCAATATGACCAAATTCTTCTAAGAATGTATGTTCTTTTGATGGGAGACAGAAAAGGAAGTGACCAAGTGGAACGGAGCGAGGCATCTGTGCATGCAGAGTGCAGGGGGCAGGGCAGAGTGAGAGACGAGCCAGGTAAAAGGGGCCTTCTCTGTGGAGCTGGTGCCTGCACACTTACACAGGACAGGCCCAGGGGACTCTGGTGTTCCAGACAGGGGGAACAGCCTGTGCAAAGGCCCTGAGACCACAGAGAGCTTGGCAGTCCTTTACAGACAGAACTTGTAATATTTCCTTCCTCGAAGACCTTACGGAACAAACAGACATATCTGTCAAGCTGGAGGTGGATTTTCTGTGCCTGTCTCTGTAGGTTTTCTATCTGGCAGCCATCTCCCTCCTCTCCCTTAGTTCATAGAAGCCCATTTCTGTTTCAGCTGCAACATGGAAAAAGTAGGTTCCTCCCCTAACCCAGGGGAGGTTAGATTCGTCTAAGCCAAGAAGCAAATCTTATTTCCCTTTCTGGTGGTTAGTACAGAATTGGATATATGACACATTCTGGCCCTGCTAGGTGGTTTCCAATCAGAAGTATCTCCTCAAGAAGAGGAAAGAGCTGATAAGGAAAAGGCTCATTTTATACCTGTCCCTTTGCTTCCAGCTTGGTGAGGCCTGGAGTTGCGGCAGACAATCTGTGACCACGAGAGGCAGGCCAGGAGGGTCACAGAAACAGGGGTGCAACACCCTAACATTTCTGAACAGCTGGACTATTCTTGGCAATGCCCATCTCCAGCATCTTGTCATGTAAGATAATTAAATGCCCTTGTTATTAAGCCTTTGTTACTCGGGTAATCTGTTCCTTGCCACCAAATGCATCTTAAGTTGCATGCCCTCCTCAAGATCGGGAGATCATGTGAGAGCTTTCATAGGTCTGACAGCAAAATGTGGGTCCCAATAATCATCTGATGCCCAAAAGCCAACATTTCCCTTCCATCTGGTCAAATTCCCCCTGTGGCCTTTTACATGCACTAATAACAGTTCCTACTCAGCTCTCAACATTACAATTGACACCAATATTGATGAGGCAGGCACAGAACAGATTATAGCAAACACACAGAGGAAGACAGGCCAGTGGAACCAGCTCTCCTCTTCCCCCACACAAAGCACGGTTGGCGAAAGCAGCAGGAAACCCAGCCAAAGAGGAGCCCGCTGCCGGCCAGGACAGGCTCCCCCAGCACCCCGGGCCTCTGAAGTCCACTTTCAGCTGCCTGGCTCCCCTCGAGGCGCTTTCCTCTGGGTTTGCCCCCTCCCCTCCAGACTGAAGAAGCCCAGCTCAGGTGAGGGAGGCAGCCGGAAGGAAAGGAGCTTGAGGTTACAGAGTGGGGTGGCAGGTGGTGTGCAGGACCAGAGCAAAGCCACAAGGCTGCAGTGGGTGCTGTGCGGGAGAGAAGAGAGAGGAGCGCATGCCTGCCTTTTCTGGCTGTTGCAGGCAGGGACTGAACTATGTGCCTGACTGTGGCATTCCCCCAGGGAGCAGGACAGGGAGGCCCTGCGCCAACCAGGTGCTGCCAGCAACGTGCCTGCACCTCACCTGTGAAGCACCAGCGCTGCTTCCATTTCACTCTCAGGATGCCCTCTGCTGCGCCAGCACCTTCCGTGGTTCCTGCTGCCCATGGAATCGAGCCCGATGCCTTTAGCCTGGTCTTCCACAGTATCCCACCACACCAGCCTGGTCTCCCACTTGGTTCCAGGGTGCACCCAAAAGGCCAGAGGCTGGCCCAGGCCCTCAGGCCAGTGGGCAGCCCCCCCCATAAAACTGCCAACTATCCCAGGGATTTCTGAGTCCCCTTCCATAGCTTGGTGCATCCCACCACCTCTTGTCCTCCTGGGCTCCACGGGCTTCCCAAAGAATCCACCAGGAGATGTGACATGGCTATCTGGGCTGGGGTGCTGCGGAGAGACCTGGGTGAGCCACAGGCCAGCAGACACCTGGTCACTGGGCCACCAGGCCGGTGAAGAAGAGCAGCTGTGTGCACTGCGGCCTGGGGCCCTCCCAGAGCTGAGAACACCTGCTTATGTGCATGAGGCCCTGCCGGCTCAAGGAGAGCAAGGCTTGAAGGAGCCGTTCATCTTAACCTGTTGTCTAAAGTTGTGTAAAGGGGGTTGTTAGCACAGACAAGAGCCAGATCCCCAGATCACACCTCTCCTGGGTAGTCAATGGACTAGTCGTTGGTCATGTTCTGTAACTTCTCGGCCTTTGGTAAATCACTCCACAGTAAATCTCCCTGCCTCTCTCCCTCCCTCTCTCTCTCTCTCTTCCTCCCTCCCTCTCTCTCTCTGCCCCTCTCTCCCCCTCTCTCTCTCTGCCCCTCTCTGCCCCTCTCTGTCGCCCTCTCTCTCTCTCTTCCTCCCTCTCTCTCTCCCCCTCTCTCCCCCTCTCTGCCCCTCTCTGCCCCTCTCTGTCGCCCTCTCCCTCTCCCTGTTCTCTTCCTCCCTGTCACCCTCTCTTATCCTCTCTTTCTGTCTCTCTCCCTCTCTGTCACCCTCTCCCTCCCTCTCTATCTAAAAGAAAAGGTAGGGCTTGGCAGAAATTGCATGAGCTTTGGAATAAGACATATTTGGGTTCAAAACTGGTCCCAGTCATTCAACAAAACATCTGACCAACACTCAAAACTGTCAGTCATCAAAAACGGAAAAATCTGTCGGCATTTAGAGGAGGCTAAGGGGACGTGATGGCTGAAAACATGTTTCCTGGACGGTATCGTGGGACAGAGAAAGGACATCTGAGAAAACTGAGGTAATCTGAATAAAGTATGGACTTCAGTTAATAAGAATGTGTCAGTATTGGTTCATTAATTGTGACAAATGCTCCATACGAATGTTGTGTGTTACTAACAGGGGAAACTGGTGTGGGTACTTAGGGACTCTCTGCAACACCTTTGTGATCATTCTGTACATCAGAAACTGTCTAAAAGAAAATGTTCGTTAAAATATAATAACTGGACACTTCCGGGAATATGGCGACGTGAACGGACCAGCAGAAAAATTCCTCCCAACATTATATTTATTCACGAAAATACAGCAAATACAACTATTCCTAAAAGAGAGACCAGAATACACAGGAAAGTGCACAGCGTACAGCTACACCTGTGAGAACTTGGTAGCCAGTGAGGGGGACGGGATACGGAGCGGCGACCCGGTGGGACCGAGCGCTCCCTCCCCCAGAGCTCCGGCGGCCAGACACTCCGGACAGAGGACTCGGCACTCGGCGAGGCGGGACGGAAATGCGATCCAGCGAGACCAGAGCGCCCCTCCACCCCAGCACTCTGGCGGGAGTCCCGACAAGGCGGGTAAGGTACGGAGCCGCGAGCGGACCGAGCGCTCCTCTCCCCCAGCGCTCCAGCGGGAGGAGAGGATTCAGAGCCGGGAGGGAGTGGAAGTCTGCGCCAGGAGCGCCGACACACAGCCTGCGGTGTAGCGGAGATAGGAGAGACAGAGGGCACAGGGTCCCAGCCTGGAACATGCAAGTTGCCCGCGGCAGGCTCCGGGAAGGAAAAAGAAAGGAGAAAAAAGGGAAGAAAAGCGCGCGCTCTACCTCAGCAGTCTTAAAGAGACAGGAGCTCAGTAGAGGGGCCGGATAGCCCCGCAAACTGAGCCCAGCACGCTGGGAGTCCTGGGGAGCTTTGGACCCCTTGGCTGGCGACTGGGAAAGGGTGCCTGCCATTGAGACCCCCACGGAGATCAACAGCTTCCCATTGTTCCCAACCCAGCCAGAACTATAGAGTGGCGCTGGAATAGTGGAGCAACAGCGCCACCTACAACACTCGTGCGGAACCCACTCTCAGTGGCTTTTTTTTTTGTTTGTTATTGTTTTTTCTCCCCTTTCTTTTCCTTTTTTTCTTTCCCTCTCTTTCAACAGCCTCCCATTCATTCTCACCCTGGCCACAGCTTTAAAGGGCCGTGTGGAGCGACGTGGCCACGGCTCTGGAATAGTGGAGCAATAGCGCCACCTACAGCATTCACACAGAAACCACCCCCAGTGGGCATTTTGGTGTTTTGCTTTGTTTTGTTTTGTTTTTTGTTGCTGTTTTCTTTTACGTGTTGCTGCTTTTTCTTTTTCTTTCTTTTCTTTTCCTTTCTCTCTCGCTCCTTTTACTTTTTTATTAGTAGTAGAAATTTCTTTTTTTTTTACTTTCTCTCCTTTCTTATCTCTCCTTGCTACCAACAACCAATTCTATAGTCATGAGAAGACAGAAGAATATGATACAGACAAAGCTTCAGACAAACACCACCCCAGAGAAAGAAGCTGAAGA
>JAQQAC010013566.1:32009667-32074710 GCA_029783875.1 Phataginus tricuspis
CTCTTCATCAAGAAGGAGGCGAGGCAAGGAGGGCTGCTGGAGAGGAGAGAGGAGGAAAAGGGTTTACTGCAGTACTTCACAAGGTGAGGTCTAGGAATGCACTCTGAAGGCCAGAAAGGCGACACGCCAGGAAATCAGGCTGTGTGTATTTATTTAAGGTGCACACTCATGGGTCCCAGCTGCCTGAAGGGGCTTTTCTCGGTCAGCTGCCGGAAGCAGGTTCCAGACAACAAAGGACTGATTTTCGTACCAGCAATTTGTCGCCACAGATTCATTAAGAGGGACACTTAGTACATGTGGCCCCCTTGTATGAAGTTGCAGTGACTAAATCTGGCCCCGATCTGTGCTGCTGCTGAGAATCATGCCATCCATTCATCCTGAGCGGGTGGGGAGGGAAGCACAGTATGGGGACTGGTCCCTGCATATTTATATTCATTGTCTACCCTTGCTTTGCAGAACCAATTAAACAAAAACAAAAACCGACTTCATATATGAAGTCTGGGGGTGCTGAACATGTACCTCTAGAATCAGCACACCCATGGCCCTGTTTCCCGGGCCACCTGTGCCCCAGGCACTCCTATGGAGGTCCCTGTGAGGCCACTACCGGCCTCCAGCACCTGCTCCCCTCATCCCACATCCAGGAATGCAGACAGACCTGAAGCTGTTCCAGGCCACTGCATGTCGCTTTGTCCGAACGTCCTCTACTCACACAGCAGACAGGTCTAACAGGCCAGCAGGGATTTGGGGGGGGGGGTCCTCCAGATCCATCACAATCTGAGTGTTTAAAGGTCCCTAAATGCCCATTTAGACAAGCCGTAGTTTCTAACAGCTAGTAAATACTCTGGGACCCGGTCAGCATTTTTAAAGGTCCTTAAATAGCTCGTTTGCATAATCCATATTTTCAGAGCCCCTAAACATCTGTCCTACCTATGGAAATCTCACTCTTTATTATGTGTGAGGAAGAAAGGGCCCCCAAGCAGTGTAGCAACCCTTCACATCCCTTCTGGGAGAATTGATTCTTGTTTTTAAAAATGACCACATTTTCAAAAGCAGGCACGAAGCTAACCACAAAAGGAAAATATTTAAAGGGTCGCTGTTAACCTGTGTAGGCCTATAAATGTTCTTTCCTTGAAGGCAGGAAAATCCCCTGCAGGCTCCCAAGAATACTAATTACACAACTGGCCCTTTCAAACACTTCAAGTAAGGTCTGAGGTCCCCCCAAACCCCAACCTTGGTTGCCTCCTAGAGTCGGAGAAGAACACAGGTTCTCACCCGAACACCTTTTTTTATAGCATTGTTTTTCCAGTTTGGGTCTTAGCTCAAAGCCTTTCCTGGGGAAAGGAAAGGCAGTTTGCTAGGAGAAATTTAGGTTTTAGGGCATTCAGCACAGATCCAGGGTAAGGCCTTTGCCAGTGGGCACTAGTAAAGTTGATCCCTGCAGTCATCAGAATAAAGCCCCAGGGGCAGTGAGAAAAAAATCCCTGGAAAGATGAGTCCAAGACAAGAAAGACCCACACTGACGCCCCTCTGCTGGCTTGGATAGAAAAACTATGTGTGCTGTTACGATGGAAATCCAAATTCTGAAACATTTAGAACCACAGGCAAAACGTAGGCGACCATCTGCAACCGCGGGCAGAGCGAAAGGAAGGGCCTGGAAGATCAGGCACCATATTGCATGATTCTGTTCCTACAGACTTCTGGAACAGACACAACTCATCTACCCCAGGAGGAGCCAGACGCTGCTTACCTGGATGAGCCGGCCTCCCAGGCGCTGATTCCAGCTTGATGGAGCTGTGTCATTCTGGGAAAGTGCACGGGGGGGGGGGGGTGGGGGGTGGGGGGTTGGTAAACCACATTCCCTTAGTTTGTTTCAGCTTCCCCCTAGTTTGTCCCAGCATTGCTCTTAAATCCCTTGTTCAACACCTTTCTCTGCTCTCTCCTAAGCATGTCCAGGATCCCCAGCTATCTGTGAAAAGGGGTAACTTTCCCTTTGTCCAGCGTTTTGATTTTGGGAAGGTCTAGGGGAAGGGGAATATTAGTAGTAAGGAGGATGTCTCTAAATGTACTGGGGCTCCCTTGCTGTTCTTTGCCCCTTAACTCCCACACCTGCTGGAAACCCCATGCCTTGGAGAGGGGTACTTAGCGGGGTGGGGTGGGGTGGGGGCGGGGGCTGGGGAGAGCCAATGGGCGCCGGGTCCGTGGCTCAGGGTTTCTCCAGCCTCAGGCAGGTTGCGGGGCTGGCGGAACCGGAGACCCAGAACCAGGCCCTGCCGAGGCGGGCTGAGCTCAGGACCAGAGGGAGGAGCGTGTAGAGAAAGCCGGGGACCGGCTGGGGAGGGAGAGGAGGCGAGAGAGTGGTGGGAGGCGGTGCAACAGTTTTCAGACCGGGCCCTGTCCCTCTCTCAACCGCTCTTTCCGACGGCGACTGGGCGGGGGCGGCGAGGGAGGGCGAGGCGCCCGGACAGTCCGCCGTCCAAGCCGATCCTGCGCTGACACCCTGCCCCGCACGCACCCCGCAGCCCATCTCCTGCCTCCCGCGGCGGGCACCCCCAGGGACGCGAAGCCGCATTCCGGGGCGGGACCTTCCTCCGCCCCGGCCGCGGCCCCTTCGCCCCGTCGGGAGGGGAGGACTCTGGGGTCCGCGCCGCGGCCCCGGGCGACGACGCGCTCCCGCGCTGGCGGCCCCGGGGAGGCGTGCGCGCCGGGCGCAGCCGCCACGCCCACGGCGAGCCCTCCGCACCCGCAGCCCGCAGCCCCTTCCTCCCGGCCGCCCACCCCGCGTTACCGGCGGTCG
This sequence comes from Phataginus tricuspis, assembly GCA_029783875.1. Lineage (NCBI taxonomy): Eukaryota > Metazoa > Chordata > Mammalia > Pholidota > Manidae > Phataginus > Phataginus tricuspis. The sequence continues at coordinate 32,012,462 of JAQQAC010013566.1, forward strand.
CCAGGAAGTCCCAGGCCGCGCCCCGAGAGCGCCGCCCGCCGGCGGCCTGAGGTTGCCCGCGGCCCTCTGAGGGGGCGTTCCCAAAGCCCCGCCTCCCGGCCGCGGCCGCAAAGACGTCACCCGCCCCGCCCACCAGCTCTAGTCTCTAAGCCTCGGACCCGCTGCCCCGCGCCGCCAGAGGCCGGGCCTGCCCGCGGGGCGCTGTCACTACCCGCACCCTCAGCCTGCGCGGCTCTGCCTCATCTCCCGCGCTCAGCCTGCAAGCCTCTCTACGTCCCCAGTTCCCTACTGCCCCCAAAGCCTGGGCAAGTCACCTTTCAGATGATAGACAGATAGATGATAAGTGGATGGAGAGATATACATAGACGACAGGCATAAAGACAATACACAGAGATAGATAAATGATAGACATACAGATAGATGATAGAGCTACATAAATAGGTGGATAGAAACATAGTGGTAGATGGATAGATGGATATAGGGGGAGATATACAAATTTATACTGAAGGGTAAGGCAGGCTCCCAGCCTGGCCAGGATAGTACCCAGCCTTTCACAACCTGCTTAATAGAAATGAAGCTGCAGGGTTCCAGCTGCATAGGCTGTGCAAACTGTAAAGTGCGCTGCACACTCAACTAACCACAATCGCAGCTCAGCCTGGAAACCCCGGTTCTGCTTGCAGATGGTTTGAGCACAGCTCCAGTTCTGTCCTCATCACCAGACTGGTCCATTCTTTCCACAAGCCTTCATTAAGCCTGCTGAAGCCACGCACTGTTGGGTCCTGTCACCTGGAGACCAACAGGACATGTGCCTGCTCACTAGGAGCTGACCTTCTGGTGGACATCAGACCCCCACACAGGAACTCCATGTGAAGGGTACCCTGGGAGAGGTGAAGGGCAGTGAATGATGAAACATACAGGAGGGAAAGCATCTGGTGGGTCTTGATGCTTTTTGAATTAGGGAGTTCCCTGGAGAAGGAAAGGCATTTCAGACAGAGGCTGCAGGATGCACCCTTAGGAGTCAAAGGCTGATCTCTCCTACAATGGGGGCAGTTTGGAAGGACTGCATCCCAGCCCCTTGAGGCTGTGATGGGCAGTAGACTATGCTCAGAGAAGAGGGGGTGTTGGCTGAAGACAGGTTGAGAGGCGCCCCGACCACCAACCTATTTCTTCTGTTCCTCTGGACTCTGCTAGACCTGTCTCCAGGCACCTCAGATGACAGAGGGTGAAGCCCCAGGCCTCTTGGCCAGGTCTTCAAACTATAAACACTTGATAGTCCAAAAGTTAACCAGCTCTACTACGGGAGAAGCTCTGGATGTCAAAGGGATACACTACTGTCAGTGGGCCCTCCATCTGTCTGACCTAAATCCCCCCACCCACCCAGGGACAGCCTCCCTCTCAGGGTGACTCAGCAACTGGCTCACTTCCTACCACCAGCTGAGATGTGTAGTTGGTTACCATAGTGATTCCGAGGAGCCAGGTTCATACCTACTGTTTCTGATGAGACCGACATGTCTACATTGCCCCTGAAATGGAGGCCTGTGCACGGTTGCTCACCTGCAGAGGTACTGACAGGCGGTACCTCAGGGCCTTCATCCCCTTCATGAACTCAGGCTGGGGTCAGTGGGGGGTGGGGGGACACCTGACGGCAGATGCCTCCACCATGGGGGCTTCAGGCTCGTATCTCTGTCCATAGATTCGGGTCTCCAAAGGGGAAAAACAATGAATATGTAGGTAGGAGTTGAGAACTACCATTTGGTTCTCAAATACTTGTGGAAAAACCAGGACTTTCCATTCTTCCAGGTCACGACACATGTGTACCCTTTGAAAACACACTTGGGAGAGAGTCATGCTTATTTGTCAAGTGTTATTTTCTCATCAAAGATATACATACGCACGCCACACACATACACACACACCCACACCACCACCACCAAAGTACTCTTCCTGAAACATGCCTGTTATTCTCCTGCCCTTAACCTTTAACAGCTCCCCAGTGCCAAGAAGACATAAACTCCTCACCCCACCCTCAGCCTTCCTTTTACATATCCCTCTCACAATTTAGCTAGCAACAACCATCCTGGGTGCCCCCAACAGACCTCCACCCAACCACGCCACAGCCTCAGAAGACCCCTTCTAGCTCCCCAAAGTTTCTCCAGCCACAGACTGACCCTCTGCTGGGCCACCTCCACTCCATATCCACTTCCTCACCCTCAAAGCTCAGCCTAATCTCAGGCTCTCTAGTCCCTCTCTTATCCCCAGTTAAAGTTTAATCCCTCCTTCCTGATTGCATCTTTTGGACCTATTAGAAGACAGAGAGTCTGCTATGAATTTATATATAGACCTAAGGGTATCTGTCACTCCTATGGCACATGGCCCTTAAAAGCAAACCCATGGTTTTGTTTATTTGGTGTTCCTTTGCCTCCAGAGGGCCTAGCATGGGACCACAATTAATATGACATTAATGTGACTGGCATGGCACTGATTCATTCTCCCTCTCCTCTTTAAGCTGGTTCGAAGATCTTCACCAAAGATAAATGAAGAGACCCTGGATGGGCAGTCATCCGACATTCGTCCTTAGAAGTCTCCATCCCCTGGTAGAGATGAAAGCAGATGGCTTCTCCTCCAAGGATAGAGATGGGGCTCCCTGGCATCAAAGGAGGCAAGAGACTCAGGAATGGGCTGCTGGAATAGGTAGTTGTGCTCTGGCTATCCCCAGGCACAGCCCCGTGGCCTGGATCCCATCCTGCAGTGGAGTAAGAAGCATGGCAGCAGGCCCTGGCCTCCAGGATGCAGCTGGCCAGTGCGGCGTCTGTGATCCCACCAGGCCCAGCGAACTGGCAGACACAGCCCATGGATGCAAGGCTAACACAGTTAATTAGCTCTAACCTTCAGCTAAGAGTACAAGCATTGACTGGGCACCCATGGGGATCAGAAGCTGTGACCTCTGAGGATTCCTTGCTTCCTTTTACGCCTGAACCCAGAAAAGAGAAATCCAGTCAGAGGTCAAGATGCTCACTTCCCAGCTGGGCCGGAGCATGGCAGAAAGGCAGTGGGTTATAAATAGTGGAGAAGCAACCACTGAGAAATCAATGGCCGGGAGGGAAGATGGCTCTCTTCCTGGAGCTGTGGCAGGGCGCGCCTCTCTAGGGAAGAGCCAGGTCCAGCTAGAGCAGATGACAGGAGACAGTGGGCCACACTCCTCTCAGCGCAGTGACCGTCCCCTCGCCTGTCCCAGAAGGGCTTGCCTCTGCCCTGGCTCCTGGAGCATAGAGACGGGCTGAAGGGACTTCAAATAAAGGTCTCAGACACTGGGTTTGGGCTCTCGGTGGAGCAGGGGGTTAGCCACGTTCGTGGGATTTAATGCAGGAAGTACCCACACACAGAAACCTGAGCCCCTCCCCGCCGTTCACCCATTCCTACGGAAACTCATCTTCTGCCCAGTCACCCAAATATCTGGTCATTTAAGAATTAATCTGACAGATAAGAACTGAGTCCCTGCTCTGGGCCAAGCCCGGCGCTAAGGTCTTTGTGACCTCCACTGTAAAACGGTGATAGCTCTACCTGTATTTCGTAGCGTTTTTGTGAGAAATGAGAAAACAAAGTCAACGTGCTTGCAGCCCGTGAAGGCCATGCTCATGCTGGAAGTGTGGCTTTGACAGGGAGCAGCCCTTGGGCCGCTTTCAAGAGAGGCACGTTCCAGCCCCTAAGGGACTGCTTCCCCACTTTGGTCCTTGCAACCCCAGCCAAGGAGCCCTTTACTGGCATTTATGGGCTAGTTTCTCAGGCCAGCTTTGAATTATTTCCTAATCTGACAGTTTAGAATATATTTTGGAGGCCCTTCCAAAAGTATGCTCCCCCAAACTTGCTGGATGACCTTCAGCTGACCTCTCTGTGTGTCAGTTTTCTCATCTGTATCATGGGGATAGTAGAGTGACTTCTGGGAGCATCTGAGGAGTTAGCATATGTGAAATGCTCAGAACAGCAACTGGCACACAGTAGGCACTGTATAAAGATGAGCTACTTAGGGTCATGATGCAATGTCCCTGAGGGAAATGGGGATTCAGCTCGCCTTTTACAAAGGCCTTGGGGAGCCTCTTGGACAAACACTTCTAGCTTTAGGACCCATCAAGTCCTAGGCTCCCCAGGCCTTATGCCACCTCCATACAAAGGCTTCGCTGGCACGGAGTCTTGGGGCCTCTCTTATAAACAGACTAGAGAGTCTGTGTTCTAAGATCCTGCAGCCTCTGAGAAACACACTACAGTCTCACAGGGAAGCAACAGTGACTAAAGAACCATGTCTTTCCTCTTCCTACCATCAGGTGGGTGAAAAGCTTGGACTTTCATAGTGGTAAGGAAGAGAACAAGGCGTGCAACTCAAGTGGCAGGCAGCTGAGAGCCTCTGGATGCTGCAGGCTTCCACTCATGCCATCAGACTGAGGATGCCAGCCTGTGGGCAGAGGCACCGCCCTGCTTAGGTAATGGTTTCCACTCACAACACACACATTAATCAATGTTATTTACTTCCTCAGAGCCCAGCACAATTCACAGTAGCTTCTAGCCTTCTACTCCTTTCAAGAGGAAAATAGCCACAGTTCCAAGAGAGTGAGTGGGAGCTGTGACCAGGAGCCCCAGAACTCCCAAGGCCACGGAGACTTTGCTGCCAAGCACATCAGAGTTTATGACTGCTTGGATACTCCTGGTCCTGCTATGCTTTTTATTCCAAAGAACATCCAGTCAGAGCCTCGACTCTTCCCTCCTGGCTTCACTGCTTCATTCTCCTCTGCTGAGACTGAGCCGGCCTCCAGAGATACCAAGGTGATAAAACACAGCCCCTGCCCTCAAGGAGCTCTTAGGCTAAGCCTGACTCCATGAGCCTGACCTCCTTCCTCCTGCCTGCTGCCTCCCTCCCCATCATCACTGGCTGGTACTGCCTGACTGTGTTCCCGACAGCATTTACTTAGCCCCTGTCACCAGCTGAGTACTGGACCGGACACTGCAGAAAACAAAGAAAAAGAAAGCCACTGGCCTGAAGGAGCTCACAGCCCACTGGGGAACTTTCCAAGGAATGTACCCAGAGTAGCCCCTCCCCTGGAAAGCCTGCAGTCCAAGGCAGCCTGTCCTAGACAGAAGAGCCTCTCTTACAGAGGCCAGGGCTTCTCATTTTTGTGATTATGACATGTAACGGACAGTAGGGGCCAAAAGCACAGGTAGTCTGGGAAAAAGCGCCATGGAGCAACATTACCTTGAGCCCTCCTGGGAAAGACCCGTGAGTCTCGACCAAGCAGCCCTCCTGGCACCGCGGCCGTCACCAGGAGGAGCCGCATCTTTGAATGCGGACTTGGGGATCACGCTCAGCGCGCAGCGAACCAAACTCTCTTGCTGATAAGAAGTAGCCAAGTTGTCCCATTGGGTCCGAGGCGGAGGGTCCACCCCAAGGGTGAGAGCACGGGTGACACTAGGCCAACACTAGAAGTCAGATTCGGGGCGTGGTGCACAGGGCAAAGACCGAGTGTCAAAACGCCCAGGAGGGTGAGTCCTGGGAGCAGAGGAGAAGCCCGGTGTCTCCGTCAGGCGCATCTCCCTTGATCTCTACAACTACCATGAAGGCTGATAATTCTTTTTACAATTGGAAAAACGGAGGCTCAGAGGGCTTCTCTTGCCCCAGGCACCCCAACTGCTCAGTGGTAGAGCCAAGACCCAAGTTTTTTATTCCTAATCCTGGGGCTTTTTCGACTGTACCACACAGCCCACATGCATAGATAATTCCATCTCTAGATTTGTTGTTAATGGTTAATGGATATTTAATTCATTGGGACATCTCTTAAACATTCTCAATGTCCCAGGGTAGCAGCCAGGCGTCTGGAACCTGAGGCTCCCTGGATTTGGGCTCCTGCCTTCCTGCCTCTCCAGGCCCCCGGGGCATTAGTGTCACTCCTGCCTTCCCCTTCCACGCGCTGCGCCGTGAGCGCTGACAGTACAGCGCTCCCAGTTACCCGCTGAGACCATTTCAGCTCCAATTTGTTCAAACTGCAGACCAAAGGCTCAGCCACAGCCTCTGATGTGCTGAACAAACACCAGAGACAGGAGCTTGTCTCAATCGGTGAGTGGGAGCCGGCGGTGAGCCAGTGCAGGGGCGGGTAGGCGGGGGACTGGCCCTGCTCCCGCGCCCACGTGTGCCACAGCCACCCGCAGGCCCCGTCCCACCCCACTCTGCGCCGGCAGCGGCTGGGACGCCTCCCAGACCGCCCGAGGCCCTTGATGCTGGTGGTCCCGAGGCCACAGCTTGAAAAATACAGCAGGGGGCAGGACTGAGAGTGGTCCTAGGCTGGGGATGGGGGGGGATGCTCAGCGGTCCCAGGGGCCGAGATTCCTTTCTAAAGAGATGCCTTCTCTCTTAAAGTGGTCCCTTGGGGATGCGGGTGGTGGGAGGGGGATAAAAATCTATTAATTAAAGACCTTTTTTAATCGCTGGGGTACCCGGCCCCTGCCCATTCATAGTTGAGGAAACAGCGAGCAGAGAAGAACCTATGCCTTCCATATCTTTTACAGCAGCTTTTCTTTTAGGCAGCACTTTGCCAAAGGTGGTGGCTCCACAGAGAGCCCTCCTTCGGCCGGCCGCGTGTTTCTCCTCGGCCTCTGCACTGTTCCCTCCTACAGAAGGCGGGCCACTCTAGACCTTTCTCCCTCACCGAGGCTACTGGGGAGTCGCAGAGGTGGCAGCATTTGCAGAAGGAGGAGAGGATGGGGGGAAATCATGACTGCAAATGAGTCCAGGCCATCCTCAGAACTGTACCTACATGACAACATGCACACTGCTGGGTACAGACAACCCTCTGCCAAAGCCATGGTGCATGTCTTAAAGTAGTAGTAACAGAGAATGTTCAATTAATTGCCAGTTTCCCTCTGCTCCACAGAAGCAGTTCAGGAATTCCCTCACCCATACTTTAAAGTGAAATGTTAATAAGTTTGCCTGCCTTTTTGCAGACAACACACCAATCAAGTGTGTGTGTATGTGTGTCAGATTCGCCATCCAAATGTTTACTCCTTTTCTGATCCTGGGTCGTTGACTCCTGTCCCCCTGCCCGACCAGCCCCTGCCCAGCTGGGTGACCTGGGTCATGTTATTCTGCCTCCGAGTCTATTTCCTCATCAATGAAATGAGGATATAAGAAAACCCATGTGGTAGGGGCGCTCCGGCGATTATAGAAGGTAATCCAGGCAAAATGCTCAGTGAAGCACCCCGCATGTAGCAGGCATTCAGTCAATGGTGGCATGAACTTTTTCTCACTGTTACTAATGAACCCAGGTATTGCTCCCTGTCACGTTTGTGGCGGTCCTCAGACTTCTCTGAGGTACCCTCCCTCCCTCAGTTCTACCACCTGCTGAAAGGTGCCTCCTCTTCAGGCCCCTAGGTCAGCCTGAGATGTAGAAGAAAGTCTGGAACTGATGCCCCTTAAAGACACAGTAGAGATGAGCAGCAGGCTACAGAGAGTGGGAGTCGTGACCCCTGGGAATGCCCAGAGCCGGACTGTCCCTCTTCCCCAGGAGTGTGGGCATGTCTTGCATTGGCTGGCCCCGTCACACGGTCACACTCAGCTAGTCAAAGCCTGCTCCCTAACACAGCTCTCTCGGCGGCCCTGTGGTTCCCAATAATCAAAGCCCACAGGAGGGACTCAAGGCTCAGGCCTCCCCCAGAAGAGGGCTCTGAGGGGAACAGGAAGTTCATGGCGCCCCCACCTTCTAGAGGACTTTGAGCTGATTGGCACGTGTCCCTCGGGGGTAAGACAGAATTCATTTCATCCCAAGTTCAAATGCCTGTGACAGATTTCCAGACACTTTTTTTCTGGCCTCATCTTCCAAACCCATACCCAGCTGCTGGAACCCTGTCCTCACCTCTACCAGATTCGTGTCTGCTCGAATAAAAACTTCAATTCAGTGGTTACATTTGATGTCCCTGCTGCCTTTCAACACACTTTTACATAATCTGACTTTAGAGCCTTTTCTTTATAATATGCCTTTCTTCTAAGAGGCACCGATACTTTGGTTGATGGAGTCTATTCAGAAAGTACCTATTGAATATCTGCTAGGGCCAGAGGAGCAAGAGGCCTGGGGGGACAGGAAGGGAGTGGCGGCAGGTGGCAGGGGACAGAGGATGCCAAAGACACATCCTTTCCCTCCAAGAAGCTTAGAGTCAGGGCAACACTGGGGCAGACTGAGATTCACACAGCTAATTTGAACGCATGCCAGGCTTGGTAAGAACTCTGAAAGAGGTGAATGCAAATTGTTTCAGGAACAAAAGACTAATTCCTGTGTTTGCATGGGCCTGTGATTGCAAGCTTGTGAATTCATGAGTAGAGTTTATGAATATACAATCACGGTGCGTGAAATAAAGCTCTTGATCTAATAATACTAATACACGCTAGATAGAGTGTGACTAGATAAGTAATTAGTGAAGCTCTGGGGTGTGATACTGTTACCCTACTTGGAGAGGGAGGGATGTAAACTGCCGATATTTATAACCAGCTGCGTTCTCCAGGATGGCAGCCTCTGGCCATGTGTGCCTAGTTGGCACAGGAAATGTGGCTGGTTCCAACTGAGATGCGCTGTGATGGTTAAACCACACCAGATATCAAAGACCTAGTGCAAAAAATTACAAAGTTCATGAATAGGTGTGATACTATTACACGTTTAAGTCATAATATTTTTGATACACACTGGGTCATATAAAACATCATTATATATATTATTTATATTGATGTCACCTACTTCTTTTTACTTTTTTGAATGTGGCTACAAGCAAGCATAAACTCCCAAATGCGGCTCAAATTTATGGCCCACATTATGTTTCTATTGGCCAGTGTGGGTCTAGACCATTCTTATCCATTTCATCATTTAATTTGCACACACTTCTACCAAGGAAGCATTAGCCCCATTTTAAAGACAAGCTAGCCAAGGCTCAAAGAAGTGGAGAACTGGCCCAGGTCACATCACGCATCAGGCTTCAGCAACTCATTTGGGAGCGTGGCTCAAGGCCTCCCCTGCTCCCTCACCCGTGACGTGGTGCTCACGCCTTGCTGATGCTGGTGTGGTAAGAGCAGGATATGCACGCTCGGCTTTCCAGTGGGGACAGTCATGGTTACAGCACACATCCGACAAACAACCCTCCACCCAGTGCCTCCTGCCTTCAGGGTGCACGGCCACAGCCCCCGGGGCCAGGCAGGGAGCCTCCTCCTCTCAGGTGCCGGCCCATCCCTGCCTGGCTGCTCCCCACGCCCCTGCATCCCGGTGCCCCTTGAAGGCTGTCACCTGTTCCAAAGACAGAGCACATCTTCCTCCCTGGTTCCCTGTGTCTGATGCAGCTGTCCCTGAAGAGGCAATGCTCTAATGATTGCTTTATCAACGCACTGTTTGAGTAAGGACTGGGCTGCTGCACGGCCGTGCTACTTTTTAAAACAATGTCAGACTGTTTTTGTAGAGCAGCTTTAGGCTCACCGCAAAACAGAGAGGAAGATATAGCGTTCCCATGTATCCCCTGTCCCCACACAGGCCAGCCTCCCCCACTCTTAACATCCCACAGGGGAGGTACATGGGTACAGCTGGGAGCCCCCACTCACACAGCAGGGTTACCCAGTGTCCATTTCTCTCAGAATTCACTCCGGGGTTCGCAGGGTGCACATTCTATGGGTTTGGACAATTGTCTGATGACATGTACCCACCATACGGAGGGGCCTCAAAAATCCCACTCATCCCTCCTCCCCCACCCCCTGGCAACCACCAATCTTTTTACTGTCTCCCAGTTTATCTTTTCCAGAGCATCCTATAGTCGGCACCAAGTAGTATGTAGCCTTTTCAGATTGGCTTATTTCCCCTAGTAACATGCATTTAAGTTTCCTCCACGTCTTTCCATGGCTTAACGGCTCCTTTCTTTTCGGTGCTGAATAATACTCCAGGGTCTGGATGTACTGCGGTGTGTTTATCCATTCGCTTGCTGAAGGACATCTTGGTGGCTTCCAAGTTTTGGCAATTATGAAGCAAGCTACCATAAACACCCATGTGCAGGTTTTTGTGCAAACAGAAGTTTTCCGTCCCTCTGTGTAACTGCCAAGCAGCGCAGTTGCGGCATCATATGGCAAGAGTAGGTTGGGTTTTGGGAGAAACCGCCCAACCGTCCTCCCAAGTGGCTGCGCTGTTGTGTATCCCCACCGGCAGGCCTGAGAGGCCACGTTACTTGTGATGAGCTGATACCATGCTCTTCTCGGTTTTACGAGCTTCAGCTTTGTGTCCCCTGCCTCCTGAGCCCAGACCCCAACCACCCAGTCTCACCGGGCTCCTGTCGGTAGCATTTAGCACTCAGCGCATGTACGCTGGCTCCTAGATAATAATCATGTTAATGGCAAGCTCTTAATATGGGCTGAGCCCTGGGCGAGCTCTTCCCGTTAACTCGCACAGCACCCGTATGGATGCGCACTGTCCCCACCCTCACTCACATGTGTGGGAGCTGAGGCTCTGGCACGGTCTGTGCTCTGCCCAAAGTCACACTGCTGGTGGGTGGCGGCAGTGGGATTTGAGTCCTCTGCGGGCGACCCCCAGGCTGGGCTGCCCCTGGTTCATGTGTCTCCTCAGTGCACTGGGAGCCCCTTCGGAGTTGGGGCCACGCCCTGCCCACTGGGAACCTCCCGTGCCTGTGCCTCCCCAGCGGCCCTCCGGGACCCTCCCTGTCCCATGTCACAGGCGCAGCCTTTCCTCCGTGAGCTGTCCCCACGAATTCCATCTTGTCTGTCCACAATCCTCCCCCCACCCCTGCTACCAGCCTCCCGCACCCAGCCCGGCCTGGGGTGAGCACCTCCCGGTCCCTTTCTATTCCTAACATCGTCAGCCCTTCTCTCCTCAGGAGGCCCGTCTCCCTCAGGTTCACTGCTCTGGGCTGAGTATTTGTGTCCCCACCAAATTCATGTGCTGAAGCCCTAAGCCCCGTGTGATGCCATTTGGAGGTGGGGCGTGTAGGAGGTGATTCATGTTGTAAAAGGTCATGAGAGTGGGGCCCCCGTGGAGTGAGTGCCCTTCAAGGAGATGAAGGGGCCGGAGCTCACCCTCTCCACCGTGGGAGGACACAGCAAGAAGACAGCAGTCAGGGAGCTAGGAGAGTCCTCTCCTGCCCCCAGCCATGCGGGCACCCTGGCCTCAGGCTTCCGGCCTCCTCGGCCCTGAGAAGTAGATGTTTGCTGTTTAGGGTCCCCGGCCTGTGGTATTTGTGAGGGCAGCCCAAATGGGCTGAGACATTCACCATGTCAAAAAAGGATCTCATTTTCTCCCCTTGCTACGCCGTCCCATGCCCATTTCCTCATCTCAGCGGTGTTTCCTTTGGCTCTTCCTCCAGGCTCCTGGGACCTGGGGCTCTCTAGCTCCTCTCACTCAAATTCCACCTCCTAATGCTCCCTGCATAACCTCTCTTGCACTGGCCCTTTCTTTCCCATCACTGCTATACTGTGCTGCTTCAAGCCGTTTTCGATCCACGTTGGAGCAATTCTTTCAGCCTAGCTGGTCTTCACCCCACTGGTCTCCCTTTATCCAGTCCATCCTCTACACAAATCTGCAGTAATATTACTCAAGCCACACACACACCACTCCACAAACCGCTATGGCTCCCGAGTCCTCCCTGGCTTAAGTGCACTCTGCAGGCACCATCCACGGGAACCCGGGCCCCCGCCCTCCGCCTGGCCAGCTCCCCCTGCACAGACCTCGGCCCCACTGTGCCAGTTCCTTCTCCCTTGCCTGCCCAGGCTGGGCTCATTTCCACCTCTTTGTGGCTCCGTGAACTGTGCCCTGAACCGGAGGGCCTCCCTCCCTCTTCCCTCACCATCTGCATGCCAAAAGGCCTTCCAGAATGGTCCCAGATCGGGAGCCCTGCTCCGACAATGTCAGCCCCGCGGGGCTGGTCCTTCCAGACCAGGCAGAGCGCTGCCGCTGCCATTGTTTCTTCTCGCCTGACAAACGGCAGCTGGGGTCCCTCGCACGCCAATAGGTGCCCTGTGGTGAGGAGATCCCCAGAAATCCTCAGAAAGAACACCCTTGAGCAACTTGAAAGTAAAAAATAATCCTGGTGACAACTTCCAATAAAATATGACCTTCTTCTTGAGAACCCCAACATGTGGCTGAATGACTGCCAGGGTCCCTTCAAGCCTGAGGTCCTGGGAATCAGCGAGACGGCCCTGAGGGGATGGGCTCAGGCCAGGTCCCTGTGGCTGTGAGGACAGGTCCAGCTGAGTCTCCTTTGGCAAGGCCAGGTGCCTCCTGCAAGGTGCCTCCCACCCATAGCCCCACTGCTAACCAGCCATACCCATGACCTCCTGGGTATGGAGGGTGGAGGCGGCATGAAGTGAAACCTCCCAACTTTAATGTCCTCATCTGAAGGGCCCCAAATGGGGAGACCAGCCGGCGAAAGCCTCTCTTCAGAGCCATCACTGAGCGCCCTTGCTGCCACCCTGTAAGAGCGGCCAGTCACGTGCCAGGCCCGTGGTACACACTCTAAGTGCCGACCCATTTGATCATTACAGGAACCTGTGGAGTATGTGGTCTCATTATCATTTTAAAGATTAGGCAACCGAGGCCCAGAGAGGTGGCACAGCAGGTAAAAGGCAGAGTTGGTGCAGGGGACCTGGGGGCTGTCTCCTGGCTCACAGGACCTCCCTTCTCTAACTGGCCCTCCCGCTATCCTCGCTGACCTGACCCTCCACCGGGTACTGTTGGTTGGAACAGAAACGGACTCCTGACTCAGAGGCCTCTCCTCAGACCCTGCCCTCCCGCGGGAAGAGCGCCTGACCCAAGCTGAGCCCATCACGATTGGTACTGGGAGAGAAACTGCTGAGACAGGGGAGAGGTGCTTGGACAGAAAGAAGTATCTGGGACCCTTTGCACGTCTGCCTCATGATCTGAGGTGATCTCAAGACCCAGCTGTCCTCTTATTTTGGGTCTCATGAGATATCTCTGCTGGTTGTGCCAGCTCAGTGGGTTTCTGTTGCATCTAGAAGGCTATAAGAAAAGTGGTCTGACTACATACAGCCCTGGGGTGCAAGGACACGTGTAGCCCACAGGGCCTCCTGGCTCAGGAGTCTGACCCCTCCACTCCAGTGCTATCATGCAAACGGCCATGAGAACAGAATGCTAGGTTGTGAGGGCCCAGGAAACAAGCCCGGAAAAGTGGGGGCTCAGAGGCACTCAGCAGCTGTCTGCCAGCAACCGAAGGGCTGCCCTCCACAAAAGGAGGGATTCACTCTGAGCCGGGCCGGGGAGAGGAGGGAGGACAAATGGACACAAGTCTCACGGAGGCCACTTTCGGGATTCTAGCGAGAGCCTCTGGGCTCAGCTCAAGTGCCACCTCTTCCTCCAAACCTCCCTGAACTCCCCTGGCTGAAACAAACCTCACATGTGAAACTAGGACTGGCTCTACTCACACTTCCCAGTCTATACATCTGGCTTTCTGCTTAATGTTATAGTAAATTAATATACAAATCTTCCCTTGGTACTAGACGGGAAAGTATGGAGGCAGAATCCATAACTGATTTCTTTTTGTCATCCCAAAGCACCCAACCTGGTCTCCAGCCCGTATAAAGTCTGGCAGCATGTCTGTCGAATGAGTGCACATCAGGACCTCTGCCAGAGCCGGGTTCCCACCCAGGGTTTGTGAGAGGGAGCTGCCCTGGGGCCAGGAGCCTGGGCTAACTGGAAGGTCCCCTGCAGCCCTGAATCCTACGGTCCCAGTGCCCCTCTAGGAGAGTCCTGCCTTTGCTCATCTAGCTTTTCCTTTGCTTCCTTCACAAGTTGGCACCAGACGTAGGGCTGGGAGCCAGATTAGCAACGAAAGCTGTCAAGAAAGATCTCCCCTCCAGAAAAAGCAAAGGAAAACAACATCTTGGTGGGTTTTTCCAGGGGAAGAAAAAATGAAATAGTCTCTTTCTGTCTTCTATGTGTTGCCCTAAAATGGCAGTTTTGTAGAGGGAAAACATATTTTTCCTGAGCAAAGCTGTTTGTGGTGTGAAAGATGGAATGTGTGTGCTGAGCATCAAGACACAAATTGGCCCGAGGCTCAGCTACGCATGCTATTTTTGCAGGAGTTTAGATTGGGGAGGAAGGTGTTGGGGAAAGGAAAAATAAAATCTTTATTTGGTGAAAATGGAAAAAATAAAGTTGACCTGGATCGAATTCAAACCTGGTGTCTGATATGAAGGAGGCCTGTAACAGAGATGCCCTGGGTGAAGGAATGGATGTCAAGTGAGCCTGCACCCCGTTTACTGTCGCCAGGCTCCCCAGAGAAGGGGCAGGCTCACCGCCCCAGCAGGATGGCTTGGCGTCTGCGGCCATCCCCAGACTGGCGGGCTCAGGGTCTGCTCCAGGGCATGGCCAGGCAACCCTCTGAGCCCTGCCCCACAAGGGTCTTGAGAAGATTGAAGGAGACAGTGCCCATTAAGGTGTTAGCACAAGGCCTGGCCTCTACTGAGCACTGAGGAGTGGCGGTGGCTTTGCGGGTGATGGTGACAGTGGTGATCATGGTGGCGGTGGTGGTGGTGACTGTGACGATATAGCGACGGTATTGGCGGTGATGAAGCTGGTCACGATGGTACTGGCGGCGATGCTGGTGATGGTGATGGTGATGACTTTGTCGGCCCGTGCCTCACCCACTGCGGGCGCCGCTCCACAGCCCCTTTACCCCTCACGTCTCTACCAGCTCCTTGGTCTCAGGAAGGACCCGCCTCAGTCCACCCAGACCAGACCAGTCAAAGAGTCATCTGAGAACCACCTGCGCCAGAATGCTCCCGGTGTGTGTGAACCGTGCAGATCCCCAGGTCCTGTGCAGAACTTCAGATTGTAACTCTCAGGAGAGAGCCTAGGGACAGACAATGAAAATAAGCTCCCAGGGCTGTTCTTGTGTCCACTGGAGGTGGAAGACCACTCGTCAAGTCCAACTCTCTCATTGTACCCAGGAGAGGCCTGGGATGGAACGGGCCGCTGGCCAGGGACGGCCGAGCCAGGACTAGACCCAGATCCTCCAAACTCCAAGAGCAGGGCCCTTGTCACCCCAGCATGACCTGTCATTTGTTCATCAGGGATGTGTGGAGTGCCGGCTCTCTGCAGAGCACACTGTCCGTCACCAACACTGAATCAGACAAAACGCCTGCCCTCCACAAGCACACAACCCGGGTGGGGGAGCACAGAGAGTGGGGCAGTGGCCGGTGCGAGGCCAAGGAAACAGAGGAGCGGCCGGGGGTGTTCGGATGGGAGAGGCTACCTAGGGGGAAGGTGGGAGGCATGGAGGATCTCAAAGGTTGAGGAAGGTGGTCTGGAGGAAAGGAACTTTAACTGAGCTTTGCAGGATACGCAGATTTGCTAAACAAACTAAAGAGAAGGACACTTTAGTTTGGGCACAGGGAACAGCGCAACCAAAGGCACAAAGGCGAAATGTTGGGGACAGTTATGGGGAACAGGAGAAGCTCTATTTCCCTAGAACTCACATGGGACGAGGCCACATGAAGCGCAAGGTCAGCGGGACAGAGAACACAGGCCTGAAGCTGGGCTGAGCAGCTTGGATTTTTACCTTATGAGCACCAGGGAGCTATGGGAGCCATTCCAGGAAGGGAGTGGCACACATCTGAGGAAGGTCAGCCCAACAGCAGTGGAAATCTGGATGCGATGGGAGATGACCTTGGCTTCGAGCTCAGGCCCCTCAAGGTGCCAACACGAGGGAGGCCAGTGGTTGCCAGGCCCCAGGTGGGACAGCTGCAAACTGCCTGGGCCTGTCCACCTCGTACTCCCTCCTGCCTCTGATGGGGACAGCTCCGTATAGCCCAGCTACCTGGTGGCTCCTCGGATGACAACAATGATGGTGATGATGACACAGCGCCCCATTTCCAGCTCGCACCCCCTGGCGTCACCGCCAGCATCAGCCGTGCCATCAAGTCATCGTCCTGCGCTGCAGCAGGTCAGGCCCCACATGAGGCACTCTGGAGCCAGGAGATCAAAACACAGATGGAGCTCCTTGCTTCAGGCCCAGGAGAGATGGGGAATCAAGGCCAAATCTCTGCACCCAATGGGCACAGGATCAAATGGGGTGAGCTGGGGCTCAGTGCACCCACAGAAAGGGAGGCCTGGAGAGGGACCCCGGGGGCCTGAGCGCAAGTGTGCTCCACAGTTAAACCTCCAGAACCCAAGGAGCATCCTGAGGTTCTTGACGATGCATTGCAGGGGGCCTGAGATGCCCCCATCTGCCCAGCAACAGCATGCGTGAGGACTTCACAGCAGGAATCGTAACAGCTCCTTCCACAGGCACAGTGACGGTCATTTACATTTTCAGAGCCATCACTCTGTGGGGGAGGCAGGGAGGACATCAGTGAGTGTATCAACCCACGGCAGTGCAGACGGGGAAACTGAGGACAGGGAGGTAGGTGGTTTCCTCAAAGTGCCACAGCTCCCAGCAAGGAGAACGACAGGCCTCTGTCTAGCACTATTCTGTGTCTGATTAGGAGTTACCTGAGCAAGTCCCTTCCTTATTCCCTTCTTCTCACAGAGAAGAGCATTTCAGAGCTGAGGAAGTGTCCAGTCTGCTCATCTAGTTCTAGACGAGAGGAGGGGTCCTACAGCGATGCTCTGGGTGCCTTGCCTCAGCGAATCACCCATCTATAAAGTAAGAAGGACCCCATGGAGATCTTTTGGCCAAGTGGTTTTCAAACCATTGAACCTAAATCTCCCTAATCAATGCAGACCAACGCCAGCACCACCTGGCAGCTTGTTAGGAATGCAAATTCTCAGGCCCCATCCCCAGCCTGAGTCTCTGGGGCTGTGGCCCAGGAATCTGTATTTCAACAAACCTTCAGGTGACTGCACACGACAGCTTGAGAGTGTAGCCCACTAAATCGGATGCAGCAGGCCAAGATTTGAGAAACTTGGCCAACAAGATTTGGAGGACGTTTCAGGGGGTTCAACAGAAGTAGAAGGCAAGCCTCATGACGGTGATATAACTATGCTTTTAAGCCACAATATAAACCAGCCCTTACACTCTTAAGTTATGTATGAAATTTGACACCTTGGAGGCCATCCATACCATTAATTTGGGCTACTGGCTAGTGTCACGTGTGTGTCAAGTCCTGGAGTTTGAACTCCCCGGAAGGCGGTTGTGGCTGTACCGGTCTTCCGAGGGCACAGAGGTGTGCATGCCCAGCCTGTTATTGGGCCTGTGCGAGCACATGCCCGCGTGCTCCGCCCACAGACCGCCAGGGGTGTATCACTGGGGACCCCTCTCAGGCTCCATGTGAAAGCCAGCCATGCAGTCACAGAAAATGCACAATTTCTCACCTTCTCATCATTTCATAAATAACATCCTTGCCTTTTTAGATTTTCCTATTATTACCCCATTCATACATATGGTAAGGGATGGATGGTCCTTTAGTGAGTCTACTGTGACACCTGTTAAGTTTCTGGGTCTGTTTCACTCAAAAGGAAACAGCTCAACAATTGATAAGTTGGACTGTTAGAAAACTCCTAGCATTTACACCGATTGATTTGACCTGATTGGGATTTTCTGAATTCTGTGTTACACACACTCAAAATGGAAATAATTGAGTTCCAAGACTGATGTATATTAGCCATAACCCCTGATTTCAAATCTGTGTGTCGTTGGAATGGACCCATTTTTTCCCTTATCTAAACATCTAATAAAAAGTAAATATTCTAATTGTTCACTTATGGGACTGTTTTTTATACAAACAACATTACTTGTATCTATTTCACATTTTGGGACTTTGTGTAGGATTTAAGATGAGAAAAAGATGCCTCTGCTTTTAAAATGTTAGAAAGTTAAAAATTGAGACCAGCCTTCTTATTTATAGGTAAGGGGTTTGAATCCTCATGAGGTCACGGGGTTCCCGCAAGGGCACGCAGGTATTTTGAGTATAATTAAACCAGAGAGCAGGGAAACATCCGTTGTGAAGGGAGACACCAATATACTGAGGGGAGAAAGGAAGAGAATACTTCAGGGACTCAGAGGACAGATTTTAGTCATTTAATAAAGGCAATGGTTTCTGTCTTCCCGGACTTGAAGAAACAATTAGTCTGGTTCAGCTTGGCCAGAGTGGGCTGGGTGTGCCTCTGTCGCTTTAACTACCCGTCTTCTGCCCCTTGTCCGCCAGGAAGGCTCCTGGCAGCCCGACTCTCAGCTCAGACCCTGTTCTCGCTCTGGGGAAGGCAGGCCACTCAGATTGGCCACTTGGACCCCATGTGCCATTGGTTCAGGGAGGGTCCAGGACCCACTCAGAGCCTGCGAGACCCATGGACGCTTTGGCAGGAAGAGCTTGTTGACAACTGCCATCGAAGCCCAGGCAGGGGAGGCACACGCTCCCCCCTCTGCCTCACCGGCGACAGCTGAAGGGGGAAGATGCCAGAAAAGCCCCTTTCAGGCCCAACACACAGCTCTGAACTGAGAGGCGACATGGGGATGAAAGGCAGGGGAGGCAACAGGGAAGGAGGGACACTGAGGACACGGGAGGACGTCAAAGAATGGTGGGGATGTGACACCTGGGAGCCGGAGCTCGGCAGCCTTGTGGCGCCACGACAACCACGGCCAGGCCCAGACTGCACTTCCCCTTGACCCTCCAGCCTAGGGTCCTGCCGAGTGCTTCTGGGCTGCGAGGGTCAGGAGGGGCCTCCGTGCACCTCTGTCCTTTCACAGATGAGAATGGTGGGAACCAGATGGAGACGTGGGACTTGGGGCAGGGACCACACCATCCATGGTGAACAGGAGGATGAGGCAAGGGGGCCCCTGCAGACGGCTGAGCCAGCCGCATCCTCCACAAGGATTGCGCCACTCGTACCTGTACCCGCCCCTCCCGAGCACAG
The DNA here is from genome assembly GCA_029783875.1 of Phataginus tricuspis. Lineage (NCBI taxonomy): Eukaryota > Metazoa > Chordata > Mammalia > Pholidota > Manidae > Phataginus > Phataginus tricuspis. The sequence continues at coordinate 32,031,343 of JAQQAC010013566.1, forward strand.
CCTGACTGCAGGTGCTTGAATACATGTTTGTGGGATGAATGAGAGAAGGCCCGGGCCCCATCTCTGCGTACTGCTCTCACTCGACAAGCAGCCCTGGGCCACACCGGAGCCATGGAGCACGGGGAAGCTGCTCTGCCCTGTAGCAAAGCGAGTTGCACATGCTCTCCTTAAGAATCACCTGCTAACTGCAGCCACGCCGACCTATTCATGCCTCCACGCTGGGCTGCCGCAGCCTTTCAGCAGCCGCCCGCCTCAGGTAGCTAGCCTCCGCCTCCCTCAGTTAGGAAGTGAGGAAGTTAGGAAGGGCAGCTCCTTAGAAAGGACAGGCTTTGCAAGGAGAGCCAGGACAGGCGGCAGACAGGCAAAGGCACCCCCACTTCCACTTAACTCCTCAGGACAAGAAACAGGGCTCTTACCCCTCCCTCCCCCCTTTCCTCCCTTCCTTCCAGGCTGCAGGGGCCCCTGCCAGAGGGGACTCACTGGTCACAGCTGTCATTTGCACAAGGGAAACCCACCCTCAGACTTGGGGGTCCTGAAGAAGACTCCTAGATTCAGGTGCCTGTATTGTCAGGCAGAGGCACAGGGCATTTTTTTGGACATCTACTCTGGACAGGGTGGAGGTCTAGGCCATTTATGGCCATCAGCCCGTTCTGTCCCCTCAACAAGCATTTGAGGTGTGGTTACCACCCAGGGTCAGAGCGTAGGTGCCATTTAGAAATTAGGAAGCATTTCGATGTGTGGCACACCTCTATAATAAATTTTAGAAACATTATTCATGAGGAGTTTATAAAACTTGAAGAATGCTTAAAATGGAATATTCACATAAAACAAGCAGACAGGAATGTGTAGGGAGAGTGTGACATCAGCTTAGAGTTTGAAAATAATGTTGAGGCAAATGTTAAGCAAAGGAGGAATACAGAGTCGATAGCTGATGGCGTCTGGGTAGTGAGGTTGTGGGTCATTCAGAAACTGATGTTTTGATATTTCCCAAGTTTTACCCCCATGAGAACTTATGGGTATCACAGTCTGGGGGTGGGGGTGTGGTCTGGTTGACACATGTCATTATGGGCTGTGACCATCTCAGAATAAATGGATGTGAGACCAGCTGAGCAGCCAGGGCCACAGAGACAGGTGGGTAGGGAGAAAGGGAAGGTTCCCGCGGCCAGGATTCTCACCTGGCCCTGGTTGGCTCGCTCACTACACACATGTGGGCAATGTATCATTAATGACTCTATAAAAATAGCCCTGCCCAGTTCTCTGGGCAACATGGTGGCATGGCTGCAAGGCTGCAGGAGAGCAGAGCAGAGGCTGGAGTGGTGGCAGCGCCGAGGACAGAGGCCCAGAGGACGGCTGTGTGGGCAGAGAGGCCCAGAGGCAGAGACAGGCTTGCTGCATGCAGGCTCGCTCTGAGTGAATGGGATTCTAGTGATTGACTTGCCACTGTGGAAATAAAGTTGGGTATAACCCTTTCCCCCCAAGAACGTTCTACTGTTATTTCTTTGGTCACACTGAATCCATAGTGAACTTTCCCAGGGCTGAAACCCAATGGCAAGACAGGGAGTCGGAATAGAAGATGCCAAATCAGGAAGCAGGAGGAGGCCAGGATCTAAAGATGAGGTGAATTCAAGTGCCCCAGGGGATGGGAACAAAAAGCAGGAGGGAGAGGAGCAGCCCAGAGCGCTGGGCGGTGGGCGCTTGCAGGGTTCGAAGGCAAGCCCCTTCCGTCTGGCCCAGGCCAGGGCAGGGAAGCACCTTGAGGCCTCACACTACTGATGAAAAAAGACATTTGAAATGACTTTAACACACTCCAATTGTTCAAAAATTCATATATACACCTGCCCACATATGTATTGCATATATACCTGCATGTGTATCTAGTTCCCGTGCCACCCCTCCCTGCCCACCAGAGGTAAGCACCATGCTAAGTTCTACAGAGGTCCTTCATGCTACGTAAACAAGGGAACAAATGCACTGGCGGATTTTCCCCATTTTACCAATAGGAAGCATTGGGAACACACTCTTCTGCACCCTGCCCTTTTCACCTCACATCACCTTGGCAGTTTACTACTAACACTAGAGTCCCCAGAGTGGGTCCTGTCGTGGTCCCCGCCATGCAGAAGTGGGCAGCTCCCCTGAGCATCCCTGGCATCCTTCCTCTGGAACTCAGTGCACGGGTGTGGACAAGGCTGGCCAGCCCCACCAGCTGCCCCAGGATGGAGCACTGAGCTTGGCCCAGCAGCCACAACACAATCCAGGGCTCATGACAGCCTACAGGGTGTCCTGCTGGGGCTCTAGGCACTGCACAGGCCCTAAGCAGCCCTGGGGGCTGAGGCCTGCCCAGGGGGGCTCCTTTTCAGGAGGGACCACAATGGAGTGCCCAGCATACTGGGCTCCCCAGGGACTCCATGCATTATGGGAGGATGAAAGATCTAAGCCTATAGAATGTAAAATATTAACTTATTTATCATAAGTAATACATGCCCTATGTCCCTCTACTGAAGAAGAGGAGAAATAAAAGAAAAAAAAGACAAATGCCCTTAGTGGGAGGACTCCCAGCAGAGGCCAGGAGGAGAAGTGGGGGTGGCAAATGAGCCTCCCAGACAGAGCTGAGCTCCCAAACTGCAAGTCTGTGGAAATCAGCCCTCCCTGTCCCAGGCTGCCACCCCCTCCAAGACGCCTGCCCTAATTTCTCCCGCCTTCAGCTACCTAGGGCTCTCAGCAAGTTCTGCCTGCAAGAAACTTCCCACCCTCTTTCTTGAAGGGTTAGTCTTCAGCTGCTTGGGCCCTGGTCTCTTTGCCCACCATCCGCACACCTCCTGGAGAGCAGAGACCGAGTCTTGTACATCTTTGAAAGCCGCCTTCTTTTGACGAGAGTCAGCCCAGGCAACTTCTACAAATGAATGACCTCTCCCACAGACAGCCTGGGTCCCCAGGCCTCTCCCCTCATCCCAGTCTGCCTCGAGTGTGCTTTACGGCTCAGTGAGCATGTCTACAGATCTCCTCTCGCATCACCCTCCCACCAACTCTGCCTTGGAAGCAGGTGGGGGACAGTGGACTTCCCATTCCACAGATGCGGAGGCTGAGGCTCGGGGAACATGAGCCGCTGGCTAAAAGACATCAGCTTTCTAAGCACAACTCCAGTGATCTTTGCTTACCCGTGCAAATACCTTATTTGTTCTTGGCATTACATTTTCCACTCTGAAATCACTTTCTTTGATGTGAATTACATCAGTCCAGGGCTGACTGTCCCAATAACACCAGGAGGGGAGGCAAGGCAGGCACTCCCAACCCAGACCTCCCTTCCAGGGTCTGGGGGACTCGTTCGGAAACTGCTCCAAGCTTCTGTTTCTTCTATAAAACAGAGACGGCACTCCTGCCTCACAGAGTCAGTTCTGGGAGGATTAAAGTAAGTCATTCCTGTCCAGTGCTTGGTGCTGCACACAGTGAATGCTGCTGGGAGTCTAGCCATCGTCGTCATCCCCGGGAGGAGAGCGCTGGGTCTGGGAACGGAGGGCCACCAGCCTGAGCCACGGAAACCTTAGGGCTACGGCTGAGCCGGCAGAGTGCCTCGCTGCCAGGCCAGTGCCCGTGGGCAAGTCCCAAAGGCTCTTCAGGCAACCACTGTGACTTGCGTCAGCTGCAGCACACACACCCGCACACACTCCAGTGTGCCGCGCTGCTCACTGGCCCTCCCGGTGCCGCCCACTGCTCTTGGGCCCAGCTCTCCCTGACCAGAGGGAGGCAGAGCCCCACAGAGCCAGAGAACCTCCAAGCTCACATAGCCCCCCACCCCACCCCCACTTCACTGACGAGGAAACCCAGGCCCAGAAGGAACAGGTGACTTGTCTAAGGCCAGGGTGTGGAGTCCAAGGACCCGGGTTCAAATCCAGCCCTGGCCCTCATCAGCTGCATGAGCACCAGCTCATCCTCAGCTTCCTTTGGCCTCAGTTTCCCCATTTTAAATAAATTCAACACTTCCTCCCAAGCTGAGTTACCAGAAGGAGTAAATGTCCAGCATTGGGCCTGATACTCAAATGGCACTTAATAAACATTAGGTCTTCCTTCCAGACGGATGCGGAGTCCACTCAACACGTGCTCACTGAGCAGTCCTATTCACCTCCAATGATATTTGCTGTGCCCGGGTGCACACCTTCTACATACCCCACAGAATATATAATACTGACCTCTTGATAAATGAAAGTGTTCCCCACTACACCTTTTACCTGTTCTCCTTCCTTACTGAATTTCTGTGGTCTCTACCCCACACAGTACCCTCATGGGCTTAATAGATACCACCAAGAAAAACAGGAGAAAAGAAATGTTTACTATGTACCATGCTTGCAAGTTTAAAAAACAAGAGCCATAGGACTATTATTTATAAAACAAACAAAACAGAAGATAACGAGTATTGGCAAGGAATGACGAGAATGTAAAATGGTGCATCTCTTGTATAAACAGTGTGGAGGTTCCTGAAAAAGTTAAGCATAGAACTACCATATGATTCAGCAACTGCCCTTCTGGGCATATGCCCAGAAGGACCGAAAGTCAGGACTCAGAAAGGTATTTGCTCACCCATGCTCATCACAGCATTATTCGCTATAGTCAAAAGGTGGATGGAACCAAGTGTCAATCGACGTATGAATGGATAAACAAAATGCGGCATAGCCGGACAATGGAATGCTTCTCAGCCTTAAAAAGGAAGGAAATCCTGACACCTGCTACAACAGGGATGAGCCTTGAGGAAACATGCTAAGTGACATAAGCCAGACACACAGGAAAAATACTGTATGATTCCATTTACAGGACGCCCCTCGAGTAATCAAACTCATAGAGATAGGAAGTAGAATGGGGACTGCCGGTGGAGAGGAAATGGGAAGTTAGTATTTAATGAGGACAGAGCTTCAGTTTGGAAAGACGAAGAAGTTCTGAAGATGGATGGGGTGATGGTCCCACGATAATGTGAATATACTCAGTGTACCCTTAAAAATGGTCAAACTGTATGTTATATAAATTTTACACACAGACTCAAACAATGACTGTAACAGTAGCTAAAATAGACTCACATGGTCTCAGGAACGTTGCTAAGTGAGTCATACTTTCTTCAGCTCCTCCTTACAACAATCATGATTGGTGGTAAAAATCCAGTTTATAGATGAGGAAATTAAGCTGGAGAAGTTCCTAAGAAGGTTCTCAAATGTAGGCCTCTGGGACTCCAAAGCCTGTATCCCCTTGACCACCCCACTGAACAGGACCCCCTCTCCTGCAACCCAGAGACACCGGGACTCTCTGCCCCCCTCGATCTCTCGCCTGCACATGCACCTAGTCACACAGGTCGCCCAAAGTCACATATGCTCCAGTGCCACTCAGCCCGGTGGAAATCCAGTGCCAATGTGGACTGTCGGGCTGGACGTGCAGACCTTATTGGCTGGTCATTACATGCCATCAGCAAGCAGCATCCTGGCCTTAGGTTTTGACTTTATTGGCCTGCTGTTCTGAAAAAACAGGCTCTTTAGGGCAGATCACCCAGCGGGGAAGTTTGGTTCTTCCCTGGCAGGAAGAGAAACTACTGTGTCTCTGGAGGCCTTGATGCCTCCTCACTCCCCACCCACCAGCGTCCCCAGGCCCTTCTGATGAAATGGTTCCAGACCTGCCCCAACCCACTGAGAGACCTCCTTATTGTCTGTCACCATGAGTGAGGGAGCCATGGATGGTGGACAGGACCTGAGCAATGCCTATTCCAGGAACAGGGTTGAATCTAGACTTGAGTAAGATACAAGTAACATTTTGCAGGTAGATTCATTCATTTTAAAAGCAAACAAATAACACCCCCTGGGCCGCACTGTGATGCCCTGACTCTGAAAGGACCCAAAATGCTCCAACTTTCCCAACACACTCCTGCCACTGTCCGTGAATGGAGCCAGGCTTGGCTGGCCGCCCAGGTGCAGAGGTGATGACGTCCGCAGGTTTTTATCAATGGGATCAACGGGCGTCTGCTGGGGATAAGTCAGGACCAGATTCTTTTGACTGCTGCCCAGGCTGGCAACTTGGAGGTCACCCTGCAGAAATAGCTGGCCTTGGTGGCAGGAGACTTTTCTGGGGAGAGTTAACAGCTCTGGATTTGGGGGCAGCTCAGAAGCCTCCCCTTGCTGCTACGGACCCTGTGTTCATTGGCTTATCTGGGGTTCACAAGCCTCAAACGGACTGGTTGGCTTCACGACATCTCTTGGCACCTCTCATTGCCTCACTTTCTTCTCTTTTGGTGAGCAGCCCAGACCTCTGTCTGTCCCCCTTTTCCTCAGAACAGGACGGGCAGAAGGGCTCAGAGCTCTTCTCGGGCTGGTGCTGTGCGTTAGCCTGTTTTACTCGTGGGGAAATCGATGCCTGGACTGGAACCAGATGCTTAGCACATGGCCCCGGGCTGGGGCTGGCTGCTGCTCTTGGGCCACAGCAGGGCTGCAGGTCGGCACCATCCGGTTACAGCCCTGCTCCCAGGAGAGAGAATGGCCTGGACACCCAAACCTTGCAGGGCCAGCCAGATCGACCAGCACCGCCACCATGGATTCTTCCCTGAGACCCTGGAGAGAAAGGGGCTAAAGAGCAGGTAGCCCGGTGGCCTCGGCAACCGAACCCCTCTGCAGGGCAGACCCGCGAGCCCTCCGGACACGCCACCATCCACGGACATGGATTGAATAGAACAAAAAGGTAGAGGAGGGAATATTCACTCTCCCTGCTTGAGCTGGGGCCTCCATTTCTCCCACCCTCAACACTGGTGCGCCTGGTTCTCAGGCCGTCAGACACAGCCTGAATCCCACCCCCGGCTCTCCTGGGCCTCCGTGGAACTCTCAGCCTCCACAACCACATGAGCCCAAGGCCATAATAAACCTTTTTCGATGTATCTATACACATCTCATTGGTTCTGTTTCCCTGAAGGACGCCAACTAATACATTCTCCTGTATTGAAAGCCTTCCAGTGGCTTATTATTGTACTTGGCCTCAAATCCGAAGTTCTTTCCATGGCCTGCCTCTCCAGCCCCTGCCACTGTCCCCGCCACTCGCTCTGCTCCGACCACACGGACTTCCCAGCTGGTCCTCACATGTTCCCAGCATGTTCCCACTCTGTCTGCTGTTCCTCTCCCTGGAAGGCTCACCCCCGGGTCTTCTCAGATCCGATGCAGTCCTTCAGTCCCTGAGCTCACTGCTAAAACGCCACAGCTCAGAGAGCCTCCTGACCGGCGGATGGAAGGCTGCACCACCATCCCCATAGGCGCTGCCACTTCCCCAGCTTTTTCCCCGTAGCACTCAACGTCATCAGAAATTAAAACGATTCATCACATTTGTTTACTGCCTTCCCCGTGAGAACGTAAACCCCACGGAGGTAGAAATCTTGTCCGTCCCGTTCACTGCGGAATCCCCAGTGCCTGCAACAGTCAGGCACACACGTGTGCTCGATGTTGCTCGCATGCGCGAGTGAGTGGATAAAGGCCGTGTGCAGGGCAGAGGGCAGGCCCCACTCTCGCTCTCACGCTGGGTTCTCTACCCATCCCCCCACCTTGGGTCACAGTTGGCTTTCTCTCCTCCCTTCTCTCCATTTCCAGTCAGAATCGCTTCATCCACCAAGGTTGGCCCAGAGGGAAAGCTTGGGGACCCTGGGAGCCAGACCCTATTCCTGCCACCAGGCTCCTGGCTGCCGGCTCGCCTCCCCACTCCCATCCCCAAGCATGAGCGAATACAAACTCCAGCTCTGAGCCGTAAACCACTGCAGGCTGGCTTCCACACTGTTCTTTCGGAAGCCCTCTGGGTTGTCTGATACTGTTGGGCAGGGCTGGAGACATCTCCCCTGCTGAAAGCCGCAAGCCTGACCTGCATCCGTGCCAGCAGCGCCCTTCTGGCCTCCTCCTCCACCAGCTATCAACCCGGGCAGAGCAAGGTAGACAAAGCTGGGGTGCCTAGTCCACCTTCTGGTCTTACGAATGAGCCCCTCTGCAAAGTAGACCCTCCCCACACCCCACCCATCCCCCTTTTCACGCTTGTTTGCATCCCAGCACTCATTGCCGTGTGTAACTGTTCAGGGTATGTGTCTACTTATTTGCTGCCTGTCCCACAGAAGCTCCTGCCAGAAGGGACACGCACTGGGGCAGAGCCTGTGTCTGTCATGTTCACTGCTGTGGCCCTAGCATCTGGCACTAAGCATGTACCCCATAATAGCTCTTGAATTAGTGAATGAAGAGAATGTTCTAACTCACCTAAGAACCCCTGCCCCCTGTGAGCCCATCCATCACCCGCAAGCAAGCTGGCTCTGAGGACCTGGTTCTCATCCTCCCTCCTTATTCCCAGACAGAGCAGGGGAGCAGCCAGAGCCGGCCCCTCCCCTTAGCCAGGCGCTGCCCCCCCACCCCCCTCCAGCTCCACTGGCTCTTCCAAAACGGATGAGCTCCAGCCCACTGACTGGGCAGTGCAGGAATTTATCAATGGCTTGTTCTCTCCCGAAGCAGCTTTCATCGATCAAATCTGTTTCCAGTCGGCTGTTCCTGAGAATCCCCATGGGACCAAGATTCACTTGCTCTGCCTTGTGGATAAAAACAAAAACACCCCCAGGTCACAAAACTTAATTTTTACCGCTTTGTTCCCTCCAATACGCACACCTCACCGTAGGGGAGAGGAGGCAACCCCATCCCACCCAAGCAGGGTAGCCAGGGGGCCATCCTCACATCCCTCGGCTCTCCGGAATCCGGTTGCTGAGAAGGGCCTGTGCACGTGCGGAGCCATGCAGGAAGCCACGCGGGCACACGGGGGTGGCAGGGCAGCCAGACCACCGGGCTACAAGGGTGGGTGTGCAGTGAGAAATTTTCTTCTTTATATTCCCTCTGATGTGGCAATGATACTGTTTTATATGAAATAACATATGGTGGGAATAGTGGCTGGGGAATCGAAGGGTGCAAGTTCCAAGAACGTGGACTGTTGTGATGGCTGGTTGGAGACTGCCCAGCAATGATATCTCACACATTAATATCTTTTAAGGAAGTTAGCAGCTTACAGGATTGAAAATGCCTTCCTCCTGCAGAGGGAAGAAGGTATTATAAGGGAAGCCATATGTCTCTCCCTCCACAGGCATGGCTTTCTCCATTAATGCAAGGCAAGTCACACTCGGGCAGCAAATGCTGAGCAGGGTCAGAGAAGAAGAAAGACAGCTCAAGGTGATCCAGTCTTAACTACAAACTCTCCACGGGTGACCACTAGAAGCCATGAGGCCTGAGTGTGAAGCCTAACTCACAGGCTGTGAACCCTGGGCAAAATGCTGTCTATGTACAGGCGTTCAGGTTGTGCACTGTCCAAGGAGGAATGCCTTGGGGAGAGCTGCTATTTATGTTGTAGACATACACCAACATATCTGAGTGTGTGTGGGTGGGCACAGAAGTTCCAGGTCCCCTGGATGAGTCCTACAGGAACAGGAGAGAGAGGCCTCCTTACACAAAGCCACTGGCACACTCATTAGTACATGCCTGCATTGTGACACTATCCCAACTACACTTTGGAAAGGACCTTATCACATGTCTGTCCTGCCTGCCTCTCCGGAAGCCCAACTCCTGCCCCCACCAAGAGAATAATGTGGCATGTCTGCCTCACTTCGGTGCTGGGTGGGACACGGGGAAGGGAGTGAGGGGTGGATGTGTGTGACGTTGCTGGCCTGGTTGTGGGATTAGAGGGGGAGGCTGCCGGGGTGCTGACCCCTGGGGCTGAGAGCTCTGCAGGCAGTGGTGGGCTGCACCCCCTCACATAGGGGTTCAGGCAGTACTAACTTAAAAGACTTAGTCAAGGAAGGTCCCCTTTTCTCTTTTTCTCGTTTTAATAAAAATTGTGTATATTTAAAGTAGAAGGGCTCCTTTTCTAATTCATGCAAAGGCCCTACAGGCTAGCCAAGGCCCGGGTTCTTCCATAAAAGGGGAAAACCAGAGGGCAGCCTGGGGGCTGGGAAGACAGATGGCCACTCCGACGCACCTGGTGGGACATTTGCGTGAAGGGCTCGCAGGCCCAGGAGAGCTGCAGGCTTCTCAGCACCAGCAGGGAGGGAGACGCTGGCTCCGTCCCCTCTGCCTCGCAGCTCAGCTCCTCTGAGGGGTCTGGTCCTTTGCCCCCAAACTCATACCCCAAGACTTGCTGTCTGACAACCACCATCCCTTGCACTCAGCTCTGGTCAGTTTCTCCTCCCTCCAGATTGGCCCTGAAGGGCAACAGCACAGTTGGGGGCCTCTCAGATTCACGTAGGACTTTCTAACATGACGTTCACAGCCTCCCAGTGACCTCGCCAGGAACGGTCAGCGCTGCAGGCCCAGGGGTCCCACACACAGAGAGGAGCACAAGGCAAAGGTGAGGAAGAAGGCCCCACCCCCGCCTGGGGACCATGCACCGCAGTTCAGGCCCCACCACCTACTAGCCAAACCTTACTTCCCTCAGTCCCTGTGCTCCAGCCAAACCAAATTCCAAGGGGCCGGGACGGCAAGCTTATCTGGAAGGCTCACCCCCTTCCTTGCTTTGTCTCTATAGCCCTTGTCTTTCTCCAAACACTACTCATTTAACCTCTTCATTTTCTTACCAGCTCACCCCTGGGATGCCCACAAGGACCTTAATGAAATCCCAGGTCCTCTGCTGCGGGGCCTCTGTCCCACGTCCAGGCGGCCCCTGGCTCTCCTACAGGACCAGCACTGGGTTCTGCCCAGTGGCTCAGGGGGCAACCTTACAGGGAGGTGACTCCTGGGTTAAAAACAGACGGAGGCAGCCTTCGGGAAGCATCCTGCCGCCTTCCTCAAACTAGGGGAAGGGAGAACCAAGCCAAGCCTGATTACTAGTCCCAGCAGATTGCCAGCTTTTTACTGCTGCGTTCACAGGGCAGTCCTTTATTTACAGTGCTGTGATTTACATTTCCCACAAGTTCCCTGGCTCCCCGATCCCTCCCGGTCTCCATGTCGCCAAACGACCAGGTGCTCCCACCTGCCAGCAGGTCTCACGGCTCGTCTGAGAACTGCTGGGTAAATATTCCCGTGTTCACTGGGAAAGGAGCCAGAAATATGGGCAGCAATTTCTCTGCAGAAAACCAGCCCCTGCCACTTGGTGGAGAGAGGCACAGCCCCCCAAAGACAATTCCACCAAGAGAACCATCCCCACAGAAGCACCTCCCTCAGTCGGACCCCACATGCCCCAGGGCATGGGCCACAGAGGTCCAGAACCCAAGTGGTCCACAGGACCAGCCACACCTGTGCAACAAGTAATACTGCTGGTGATATGGAGGAAACATGAACATTACTTGCATTCTTTGCAAGCCACTACCTTTTCCCAATGAGAAGGGATACACAAAGCCCGTTTTCATGCCCTGCCCTGCCGCCCTCCATGTGTCTACCTTCCCAGGCTCCAGGCAGCTGATCAGTCACCTGGAGGATGAAGCCTTCTATGTCCCTTGTCACACCTCTTGCCTTGCCCCTGGCCTCCCTTCTTCCCGCCCAGCTGGCCCAGACAGTGCCAAGGAACCCCAGACCAGGAGGGGTCCCCCCCCCACTTACCGGCCCACAGCTGAGGCTTCCTCCTGGGCTGGGATCCCCACTCGTCTCTCTCCTTTCCCTCTGCCAGGGGTCTCCCTGCTACCTGGCTTCCCCACCTTCAGTCCTGGAACACGCAGCAGCCGCCCGAAGTGCCGCTCAGCGCACACTACTGCTCAGAAGTCTTTCTGGGTGCCTTACATCCAGCCTATTCACAGAAACGTTTTCCTGCTATTCTCTCCCACTTTATGTAACCTGGTTTCCACCCAAACTAAACAGTAACAGTAACACCACCAGTGACCCTATACAGCACCCCACGCCATCCTGCTTTGTCCTCCTCACCTATGTCACCATCTCACTCACTGTATTTTACTTCTTCCTCTCGCTTGCCGTCTACCCCCATACTGCAGTGTAAGCTCTGCAAGGGAGGGATTTTTATGTTTTGTTCACTGCTGTGAAACACAGGGCCTGGCACACAGCAGGCGCTCAAACACCACAGACTGGAGAATGAATGAATGAGACATGCCATGTGTCCCATGTCCTCCGTGGATAAAATGAAGGTTCCTGTGGCCAGGATTCTCACCTGGCCCTGGTTGGCTAGCTCCCTACACATATGTGGCAAAGCATCGTATTGACTCTACATAAAGAGCGCTGCCCAGTGCTCTGGGCGACACGGTGGCACGGCTGCAAGGCTGCAGGAGAGCTGAGGCTGGAGTGGTGGCAGCACCGAGGACAGAGGCTTGGACAGCTGTGCCCCGAGGACGGCTGCACAGGCAGAGAGGCAGAGACAGGCCTGCTACATGCGGACTCGCTCTGAGTGGACAGGATTCTAGTGACTGACCTGCCACTGTGAAAGTAAAGTTGGGTATAACCCTTTCCCCCCAAGAATGTTCTACTCTCATTTCTTTGGTCACATTGAATCCATAGTGAACTTGCCCAGGGCTGAAACCCATTGGCAAGACACCTCCCCTCTTCCCACACATCACCTTAGCTCACCCTGTGATGGCGCTATAAGGCAGGCGCTTTGATGGTTCTTGTCTTGCCAGTGGGTTTCAGCCCCAGGCAAGCTCACTGTGGATTCAGTGAGACTGAGGAATGACAATGGAATGTTCTTGGGGTGAAAGGATTACATCCAACTTTATTCCCACGGTGGCAGGTCAATCACTAGAATCTCATCCACTCAGAGCGAGTCTGCATGCAGCAAGCCGGTCTCTGCCTCTGGGCCTCTGTCCTCGGTGCTGCCACCACTCCAGTCTCATCTCTGCTCTCCTGTAGCCAAGGCACCGTGTCACCCAGAGCACTGGGCGGAGCTCTTTATATAGAGTCAATAATAATACATTGCCCACACGTGTGTAGTGAGCTAGGCAACCAGGGCCAGGGGAGAATCCTGGCCACAGGAACCTTCACTTTATCCACATTCTTATTTCACACGCACAAGAAAATTCTGCTCCCCAGGTCATGGGGTCTGGACAGGGTGGAACAGGAGCCCACTGCCCTTTTGTTTGGTAAGACAGTTCCTGCTCATGGCAGAACGAGGAAAGACCCAGGCCTACATGCCCTCAGTGCCCGAGTCCTTAGACATCTCTGTCCACTCCTGAGCACCCCCCAGCCCCCCGCCCCATATGCCGCCTCTCCGCCCTCTTCCCCTCCTAATCCTCAGTCCTCACCTCACCTGCACAGCCCACTGGTCAAATGATACTTCCTCCGTGAAGCTCTTCTCAATCCCTACAGGGGCCTTGGGCTCTTCAATCACCTTAACAATCTTCCATCACATGCACATGTACCTTCTGCAACTAAATGACAAGTTCCTGAGGACACAATGCATGGATCTGATCACAGCCCTGAGTCCAGGTGGCATCTCACAAATAATGAATGTGCAATAAACAGTTGTTAATGAATGAAGGGAAAGAAAATTGCTTTAAAATTGCTTTGCCTGAGCTGACTGGACCATAATGGAGGCAGTGTTGAATAGAGTTTGAAGATAGAAACAGATATAGATGAATGAATAAATTATACATAGAATTTTCCATACACCTAATACTTTGTCATACCTTATTAAAATTCATTCTGTTGTTGAAATGGTACTAAATAAGCTCTTAAAGATGCTTAGGCTATGGTTTGTAACTACAGGCATCTATGAAACAGTCCCTTTATTTACTCAAAGCCTAACATCCCTCTTCAATATCTAAGTGTTTCTCTTAAGCTCATATTTTGGAGATCAATGTAAATAAATTCTGTCTTGACTACCAGCAATAAATTTACTTTGAACCAATTACAACAACTGTTTGCCTTATCGGTAGTTGCCAGAAGTAGAGTGGGGGTGCTGGACACAATGGGTGAAGGTGGTCAAAAATGGGAAAAAAATATTTGCCTATGTCTTGTCATAGGCTTGAGGCACATGAGTTGTCCTTAATTCTAAATGACCATCTTCAACCCCCTGGCTTATTTTATTCCCACACACCACTCCAGAATATCCCAAGGCCAAAAGCTCTTTGAGAGCAAGGAGTACAATTTCCTCATTCTCCTTGGGTTCCAACAGCCCACAGCATGGGGTGCCTTGCAGGGCGGCAGTATCTTTCAGTCAAATTGGGCAAATCCGTAAATAAGGAAGAAGGGAGGGTAGATATTCTGCGAACATTTTCCCTGATATTGAAAAGAGCATGTGTTCACCTTGGGACATTTAGAACACACAGAAAAGGCACAGGAGAAAACAAAATACCACGCTATTCCTTGGATCCCATCACCCCGAAACAGGGGCGAGCACAGTGTGATCCAGCCTCGGGTACGGCTGCCTCAGTGCAGGCCAGGTTGGACGGCCACGGCCAATCCCGGGGGGTCCTCAACACACCTGGCTTCCCACAGCGCTGACTGCCTGCTCAGAGCTCTGCGCTCAGCAGTGCAGGAAGCACAGAGGATGTGAGGTCATCAAAGGAGGCCTGTCTTTTAAATGTAGTGTATTAATAGAAAGTTCAAGTTTCCAAAATTTGAGTCACCATTGAGAAATTCTTACTACCACAGATCCTACTATAAGGGGTAAGTCATGCCCTGGCGGGCCACTCAGGGAAGTTATCAGACCTGGTCAGGAGGCACTGAGGGAGAGGGGACCTGTGGGGAAGAGCCTTTCCTGTGGCTTCTGCAGGAAGAACAGAGAGGCAGATTAGGCAGACTTAGGATTGGCTGGTCTGAGTAATTTCAGCAGGCCTGGGGCACAGGGGCTGTCCCTAGTTGTCTGGTACCTGGCGGCCCTGGGTGAAGAGGGCAGGTGGAGCGTGGTCCAGGGTGTGAGGGACCCCAAAGCAGTAGGTGAGGGCTGGGGCTTGTGTCTGAGAAAGTGCACTAGCAGGTGAGTCCTTTGCTGCCTTAGGAACGGGCTACCTCTGGGAGGGGCAGTCCCTCCAGGGTCAGTGAGGCCCGTCAAAGCGACCACATACAAACGATAAATGGCACGGTTAATACCGCACAGCTGAGGGAGGACTCACTCTCTCGCTCAAGGAGCTGGTTCATTAGACCTGAGCCTCCACACTTCTTGTCCCACCAGGCCTGGGGCTCATTCCCCTCCAGGAAAGGGCTCTCCCAGGCCTCTGTTCCAGGAGCAAGCCGTGCTAGTTCATACAGTGACTTGCAATCCTCAGACAACCTCTGGGAAGAAGCAGAGGCTCAGAGGGGTGGAGGGACTTGCCCTGGGTCACCGGGGGGATGGAAGTCTGGTTCAGACACAGGATCACAGGATTAGTGCTCCTGGAAACGGTCCGCTGGACCGCATCCTCTAACTCCCTTTATGGAACCTTCAGTCGTCAGGTGCAAGGAGCCGGGTAATGCTTCTAGCCTAGGGCACTGGGTTTTCAGAAGAGGCGACTGGCTGACAGTGACCCTTAGCGTCAGGATCAAAGTCTAGATCCCGTTAACCCATCCTGTGCTCTTCCCACCCCAGTACCCTGGGTGATTCAATAGAAAATTATTATTTTATTAATACCAGTAAAGTCATCATCGTCACCGTCCCCATCCTGATTCTCATTCCAAGAGAAAAACCCAACTCCTCTGCCCCTAATGCAGTGAGGAAGCTCTGACGACCCCAGTTGTTCAAAAAAATCAGGTCAGACAACCAAGATCCTTGGGGTTCTACGGGTCTTAGGCTCCAACTGAAGCCTGCATCTGAACAAGCAGAGCTTCCCTCTCCAGAGGAGGGGGAAAGAGGTGGGCTTAAAGGCACAGGGAGACCTCCTTCCCAGACAGAGGCCGCAGGAGCCCCTAGGGCTGGGTTAGGCTGGACAGCAGCGGTGGGAGGTGCAGCAAAGCACGGACTCAGATCTTCACCCACTTAAAGCTCCGAACTCTTCTCCCACCAGACCACGAGCTTCCGGACTTCACCTTTGCGCTGGCTGTTCCCTCGTCCCTTCCCACGCCTCCTTACCTAGCAAGCCCCTCTCCAGCCCTTGGATCTGGTTGACCACTGCCTCCTCTGTGAAGCCTTCAGATTCCCCTCCTTGGAGGAGAACTCACGGTACCCTCCACAGGGTGTGTTCGTCCCTCTGAGGTGGACTTGCACAGAGGACGCCCTGAGGGGTGACTGAAATCAACCACTGCTAGTAACCACTACGGGCCTTCACTCAGCACACAGTGTTCTTGGCACAGATTCCCTGCAAGATAGGTGATAGCAGCCATGCTTACAGATGAGGAAACTGAGGCTCAGAGAGGTGAAGTAACCCACCCAGGGCCCTTCACTCAGCAAGTGAGGCAGAATCTGAATCCCACCCGATTTTGCCTGAATTCCATGCCCAAGGTCCATCCGAGCGGCCGGCTGCTTGGCTTTCTAGCTAGACTGCAAGATCTTTGAAGGTAGGGACTTGGGCTAATAACATTTAGCAAGTCATCAGAGCTCAACATTTTTTGATGTATGAAAAAACAAATCCAGTGAATGGGTGCATGGATTGTGGAATTTCTCCCACCTGGATGCAAGACCATTCCATATATTAGAGGTTTTCCACCAGACCAAACATGTTGGCTTGATTCCTTTCATTGTCATGACTGGTAAAAGATTCAGAGGGGTGGTATTCAGGATGAGAGTTGGGCTGCCAAAAGGCCATGCTTCGAACGAAATATGATTTGGTTTCTCTTGAATGTAACTGTCCTGATGTGTAGGCAGCTCTATTCCAAGAGGTCCGATCAGATCGCAAAATGGTGTGGCCTCTTGGGAACACAGTCCGGAGATTCCTCAGAAACTCAAGCCTAGAGTGACATGTGACCCAGCAACTCGCTCCTAGTTCTATACCCAGCAGAATCAGAAGCACATGTCCACACAAAACCTCGTACACAAATGTGCACAGTAGCAGTATTCACAACAGCCAAAAAGTGGGAACAGCCCGAGCGCCCATCAGTTGATGAATGGACAGACAAAAGTTAGCATCTGTGTGCAACGAAACGTTATTCAGCCGTAAGACAGAATGAAGTATTGACACACGCTACAGCAGGACACCCCTTGAAAACACTACGCTAAGTGAAAGAGGCCAGATAGACCAGGTATTGTAAGATTCCATCTACGTGAAATGTCGAGAGCAGGCAGATCCACAGACAGAAAGTAGACTGGTGGTCGTCAAGGGCTGGGAGGAAGGGAGGGAAGGCAGGGACTCTGATGGGTACAGGGTTTCTTGTTGGGGTGGTGGAAATGTCGCCTCATTGCTGCTCTTCTGCCAGCCCCACAGCACCTCCTCCCGGCAGCCTTCCTTGATGCATTGAAGGGTGGGGGGGGAAGTATTCTCTGGCCTCCCCCAGAGTCAGCACTCCACAGTGACACTTTCCACACCAACGCACACTGAGCCGTTCACTTGTCCGGCTCCTTTCAATGTCAATGTCGTGAAGGCATTTGTTGAATGAATGAACCGAAGAACAAATGAAAGAAAGAAATAGGATGAGCGCCAGGAGGGCCCCAGCTCAGGCTTCCTCCCCAGCCCCTGGGACGGAGTCCCTCGGCCTCGGGCGCTGGGCGGCGCCACTGGCCACGCGTGTCCGCGTCGCAGTGGAGGCGCCGGTGGGCAGCTGCTGGGCCATCTGCTGCGAAGGCGGCGGTGCCGCCCCGGGTTTGTTTACAAACCCGGCTCTGCGTGGGAACCCGACGGGCCTCCTCTCCCGGCTGCAGCCGCGGCCAGCCCCGGAGGCCGGGGAAGGGGACCGCGGCCCACCGCCCTCAGCAGCCCTCCTGCCTTCTCCCCAGCCCCGCCCGCCAGGGCGCCTCTAACTGGCCCCGCCACCCCATGTGGGGCAGGCACCTTGGGAACGATGGTTATCTGTGCGACCAGGGCGCATTAAGGGTTAAATGGGGTAATACACACGGTGGTATTTCATAAACATACACTATTGTAGTACTACTATGGGTGACAGGGTGAGTCTAGGGCATTTTACAAAATCTTCGTCCAGTCCAATTTCGCACCCAACTCAGGCCCCTTTCAGGCAGTCCCAGACACAGATGATAAAGCCTGCATTAAAATCCATTCAGAAAACAAAACTTCAGTTTGAAAATAAAATAAGATCTGATGTGAGTGCATTTCCGGTGTTACTATTTCTACTGGCATTCCACCCTGCAGCCATAAGCCCCGGAACGGACTTAAGCTTGGGGAGGGCCGCAGGTGGACTGGAGGAGAATGACCCCAGGCAAGCTGCATCCCTTGGTTCCCATCTGGGCTGGCTTCCATCCTTACCTTTGGGAAGGCTCTGAAGGTCTTTGGACAGTTGGCTAAGAGCAAAGCTTTGGAGGGACAGCTCTGGGGGCGGGAGGGGCTTGCATAGCTGGCAGAACCTCTGGTTTCCTCTGCTCCCACTCCGCGCCTCTGCCTCCCACCCTCCCTAGGCAGTGCTGTGCGTGTGGGTAGCCAGCTTCCTCTGAGAGCCTGCGGAGCTTCCATGGTGCCAGGACTGGGCACGAGTTGGGGGGCTCCGCATTCCCTCTCCAAGGATAGTGGTAGGAAATACTTGTCCTGGATTTTCCAGTGCCCAGGGGCTCGTTCTTATATGATTACTGGCTTTTTCAGTTTTTCCCCCGGATACAAAGGATTGAAGAGGTTACAAAGAGTTGATGAAGAGGCCACACCTTCTGCCCACAAAGGAACTCATATTCTAGGAGCGGGAGATAGAAGGGGCAGCAGGGTCTAAAGCTGTTGATGGCTTATCTACTCTGTGCTAAATCTGGTGTTTCTCTGGCAACCCATTCAATAAATACTTAGTGCACTATGCACTGGGCCCTGAGGATGGAACACAGAACAACTCTCGCAGTGGAGGAGAAGCAACTGAAAAAATTGCAAAGACAATACAAGGGAAATACCTCTTTTAATCCTGACACCAACCCTCATCACAACTCTGGTGAATATGATGCCTATTTTATAGATATGGGAGGAATGGCTCGAAGAGGAGAAGCAACTTGTCCAAGATTGAGCCAAGGTTTGGAGGTGGAGTCAAAGCCCATGTTCTGACCGCAGTGGCCACCAAATGGAGAGGGCTGGAAATGGCCAGTCTCCGGGGTCTGGACTGAAACAGTTGGGCAACTGTTCAAACCACGGATGGGGAAGCCTCTTCACTGAGGCTAAGACACAACAAGAATCCACTCGCAGAGCCCTGTTTATAAAGTTCTGAACCAGTAAAATCCATGAGCAGATATTTGACTAGGAGCCACCATCTGCCCATCCATTTGGCAGAAGTGCAGGCCCATAGGGCTGGGTCAAGAGTGGCTTTGCCCCATTTTCCTCCAGGCAAAGCCCCTCATTCAACATACCCTGAAAGACTGTCCTGCCCGGAGAATTCCAAGCACCAACCAGGGAGATGGAAACACACACCCCACACAAGGGCAGAGCTAGAAGCGTCCTGTCTAGCGTGCTGCGGGAGTGCAGAGAAGACAGGAGGATTCAAAATCCAGTCCCCTTTGCAGGGAGCAGATGGCCAAGGGCAGGTTGAGGCCATTCAACCTCCTTGGCCCTTAGATTGAGAAGGAGGAGGAAGGCTACGCAGAGGAAGAGAGAAGGCGGAGGACAGCTGTCGGCTGGCGGAGTGAGGGTTTCACCCAAGGCCATTAGAACAAGTCTGAGTTGGGGTGTGGGGGTCAGGCAAGGACATAGCCAGGATCAGATGTGGCTGCTCTTAGCTCCCCAGCCCTCACCCCTTGGCCATGCTCCACCCTCCGAAAAGCAGGCAGGAATTCTAACGGGGTGAAACCAGGACAGGAGTGGACT
The DNA here is from genome assembly GCA_029783875.1 of Phataginus tricuspis. Classification (NCBI taxonomy): domain Eukaryota; kingdom Metazoa; phylum Chordata; class Mammalia; order Pholidota; family Manidae; genus Phataginus; species Phataginus tricuspis. The sequence continues at coordinate 32,051,084 of JAQQAC010013566.1, forward strand.
AATACATTCAGGGAAAGCAATCTGAAAGCACAGAAAATCCTGGGACAGACAGGCTAGGATAACCAGGATGCTGAGAGAAACCAGACCTGACAGCAGACAGCAAATTTGAGCCAGTCTGGGGAGAATGGTGGGTCCTTCTGGCTGGAAAGGCATTCTGCCCAGGGCGTACGAGGTGCCTCCCGTGGGCTGAGGCACAGTCTACAGGGAGCAACACCAACTAATTACCCCAAGAAATCTGGGGGACCAAGGCCACAGCATGGGGAGGGGCTTTGGGGCTTCTCAAGGCTCAGGCAGTGAACACACGATCTGTAAGCCAAACGTTTACACATGGAATCAGATCTCCAATGGGGCTGATGCCTTGATTTGAATGTTTCTTCACTTAGCCACACTCTCTCTTGATCCTCCAGTAAGAATTTTTAAATTACATGTGCAGACACCATAGTCTCTGGCTTTGTGAGGCCAGGAGTCCCTCCATCGACACCAGCTCTCTCTACGTGCTTGGCACAGCCCAGGACCCCAACAAAATGTGAATTGAGCAAGGCATTAAAAGCACTGCAGACAGAGAGTTTCTATTTAAAGCGATTTTGCTCAATCCTTCAAAAGGCAAAAGAATCCCACAGTAATAAACATAATTACCTTCTAATGTGATCTGGCCTTACAGTTTGAGTTTCATCTATTTTATGAACAAACTGTCTTTGAAACATGGTGACCACCAACAGCTATGTATTCACCAAAACACTTCCCTCTTTCTTCCTCAGCACACTCCAGACTGCATCTCCCAGCCACCTTAGCGATCAGTGTGGCCAGGTGACCAAATTTTAGCCAATGGGAAGTGAGCAGAAGTGAGCTACCCTTCCGGGCCTGGCCCATTCACGAGCTTAGAAGCGAAGGTCTCTGGGCCCCTTGGAGATGGGATCACCACAAGGAAGCTGTCCACAGATTACCCCACTGTCTCCTCTGGGAACAAGAGATAAATTTAGATGCAGTTAAGCCACTGACATTCTGGCATTTACTATGACAGCCTCCAGCATCAGCCTAACTAACAGAAGCATTTACTATGCGCACAGCACATGGCAAGCCCGGCTGGGGTGGAGTATGCACAGGGAAGGGTCAAGTTTGAGTATGTGGGAAGGGGGCTTATGCCGTGAATATCCACAAAGACCCTTGGTTCGGTGCACGTTTTTGGAACCTTACCCAGCCCCACCAGCAACTTGACCTTGGCCACAGCGACTCACTCATCACCGAGCGTCAACTTTCCCTCTTAGTGGCTCTTCTGCCAGACATTTGCACCTAAGTGATGGCCCCAATTTTTTTTCAATTAGAGACTGAGCAAATGCATCTCTCCCTTCAAACTTTTTCCTTGAGCTAATAATTTCCCTTAAAATCTTCTGAACTTGCCGTTGGGTCTGACAAAAAGCTTACTGAGTGCCTTGCTCAAACCCTCTATTTCACTCCAAGTTCCCTTTTACATCAGTGCACACGAGCCCGTCCATTGACACTGTGTGCTTGGTGATCTCTCTTTCCCTTTCACGCATCACTTCCCCACACTGCCTCTTCAGGGCCTGCAGTCCCAGTCTCCGCTTGGCCCTGTTTCCTATTTCTTTTCTAATAAATGGTCTCCTTCATCTTCCGTGCACTTTCTTCCTTCCCCCTAACTGCAGTCACAACCCACTTATTCTCTGGGACACATTCCCTCCCCCTTAATTTTTCAACTAAGAGAAATAAAATCTTCCCTTTCAATTCTTGTTCATTTCTACTTTAGGTCAAAACGTGGATAACTAATAAAAAATTCGTTGGCCATCATCACGGTTACTCTCCTACCTCCTGTGGTGGTAGCCCATTGTCTTCTGACCACATCCATCCTAATCTCTCATCATGCTAAGGGGGGAAACGCCCTGCCATCTTTCAGGAAAGGAAGCATGACAATTTTTAGAAAGAAAATAAGTTGCTTCTTCAAAAGTATATTACAAGAATTGTCATGATTTGTTCCCAAATTTTACCTCTTTAAACACTGTTTTCTGCCATCTTAAGAAATACACATCAACTTCTATCAAATCTCCTTACACACTTCAAGTACTTGCATACTCCGTCTTTTCATTTCTTTTCTCTTCCAGGTATTTATACTTCTTCCACTCCCCAAAAGAGCTGTGATAACTCACAATTGGAGGCACAAAAATAATAAAATAATATAACGTGAAAGAATGTATACCAGTTAAGGAAGGAACAAGACCTATGGATCTGTGTATCCTAGACTATGGATACCGACGTCATTGAGCAAAAAATTGAACCCTAAACTTCAAAGCAGGTGGAGCTAGTGAGAAAACAGAGAGGGAAACCGAAGGACCGACAAGAGATTTCAGCGGTTAACATTAGAAAGCATGGTGTACATGACTGTCTTCTTTGTAAAGTCTTGGAAATTTGTCTAAAATATTTCTTTACTTCCTACCTATTTGCTAAAAGGATATGACACAGCATAAAATAAAAAAATCATTATCATAAAAAAAGACAAAGACATGCTAAATGGGGATGTATGTGTGGAAGGAAGAATAATTATAACCTTCTTTTAAAAACTAGACTCAAGGAAATGAACACAATTGAGTCGCTTCGCAGCACACATGGCAAAGACAGAAACACAGGAAGATTACAGAACTGATTATTTCCTACGACAGTTACAGAAATGGTTGCCTTCTAACTAGGAACTATGAGAGCAAGTTGTCTCTTGGGTCTTGTCCGTTCCCTTAATCTTTAGAAAGAACTTTCCAAGGGTTTCTATCACATACTCCTCAAATTCCTTGGCATCCTCCTCTGTCCAGGACTTCATCAGATTACCCAGCTCTCTGCCTCCCACGTGACTTTCCTCTCTCCTTTGGTTCGGTGTTTCCCAGTCATTTGGATACCATGACCTTGATATGCACCACATCAGTCTTATCAACTATAGTCTTACCTACATTTCTTCTTTAACTCTATTCACACTGTTACTTAATACATTTCATGTCACCCTATGAAATCATAGCTTTGATAAGCTAGTTGCAGGATGTTTTCCCGAATGCACATTTAAATAAATGCCTGTAAATACAAACACAATTCTTGAGACTCTGTTAGCGCATGTCTAATGCCATCAGCTCTCCTCCTCTCTGCTTTGTCTCAAAATAGTTTGGCGGGATCTTTGCCAGAGAATGTTTCTCTCCAGCTTCTCCCTGACCCTGCCCAATTCAGTAATTCAGTCTTGGAAAACATCACGGCTGTCGCACATTCTCCTTTGCTTTCTGCAGCTAATGGGAGCGTTTTTATTCCTTTCTGGCTTGGGAAAAATCTCTGTCCTCCTCACATTCCACCTGAATCCCATGTTCCCTTCCAAGCCTAGTTCAAGTTCCATCTTCTCCATGGAGTCTTTCCTGGTATCAACCTTGAACCTGGACTTTTCTCCATTGACCTCCCAGAACACTCATCCGGCTCCTACCATAGTTTTATTTATTTTTATTTATTTACAAAGCAGCTGTCCAAAAATATATAGTCTGCTCTGGCATATACTCCCCAGCAACTAAGCCCATCACAGGTGCCCAATGAACATGACAACATGTCAGGGCTGAGCACTGAATTTGGGGCCGGGAGACTTGGGTTTTGGGTAAGTCACTCTCCAAGCTTCAGTTTATGCAGCTATAAAACGGCAAAGAAGTGGGAAGAGGGGTGACATCATGTGCCGTCTTGGTCCCCCGTATTTAATTCCTGCTCTCTTTGGTGCCCCTTTGCCATCTGTGCAGAGTCCCCAGGTGCACCTTGACTTTGCTTTTTCTGCTGTAAGGGTGCCTTGCACATCCCCTACCGGTGGATTCTTGAGCATCAGCAGGTGTTCTTGTCTGTCAAATAACTCTGTTCCTCTCCTGTTCATGGCAGGCGTACCCCAGCGTCTTGGACAGACTGTCCCTGATTCTTCTTAAACTGGCCTTAGTATCTGCTTGCTCTACTCAGACTGTTTTCAGCCTCCATGTACCTCTGGTCAATCTTCTGCTTTCCACCATTTTCATGGATCTTCAGGAATACACTGAAGCTTTGTCCTGTATAAAATCTAGTCTTGTATAAAATCTTTGTCCTGTATAAAAAGCTAGTCTTGTTTTGGCACAGAAGCCAGAGAGCGCTGGATGGGCACAGTTCAACCTACCTCCCGGCTCTGAAACTTTGGGAACTTGGCTGAACTTTTATGAGCCTCGGTTTCCACGTCTATCCAGTAGTGGTGATGCTGCCCAGGCTGCCTCATAGTTCACAGGTGAGACCATCCTGTTCCCAGCATGGCCGTCAGCACCTCCGCCCTTCTGTTCCTGGCCACTTCTCGGGCCCAGCTCATGCCAGCCCCCAGCCTCCCATCTACTCTACTAGCAACTCAGCCAATCCTGTGAGGAGCTTTTCCTCTACAGTATGGGCACAGTACCTTAAGGTTTACAATCCCTTTCTTGCACATGCCTCTGATCCTCACACATGCACAAAGTGAGGGACAATGGAATAGCATTCGGCCTTTAAAAAGAAGGGAATCCTGTCACGTGCCACAGCATGAATGAACCTTCCGCTCATTGTTCTAAGTGGAATAACAGACACAAAGACAGCAAATACTGCATGCTTCTGCTTATGTGAGGTTCCAAGACCAGCCAAATTCCTCCACAGAAAGTAGAATGGGGGTCGCCAGGGGCTGGGGGGATGGGAGAATGAGGAGTCGTCATGTCACAGGGACAGAGTTTCAGTTTTACAGGATGAAAAAGCTCTGGAGATCTTTTTCTGGATTTCCTCAGTGATTCTAAAGGAATGTGCTTGTATGATGGATACACTGAGGACTGAAGACCCATTTCTGGGTGGAGTGGGAGGAGTAGAGAGGGGCAAGTTGGGGTGCTGGTGGCAACAGTGGTAAAAAGCAAAGTGAAACAGGCACCTCTCACACAGCTAGTCTCTAAGCTGGTCCCATCCTAAAATGGGACAGCACTTTAACACGGGACCCCAGAGGGACAAACAGGAACTCAAATGGGATAAAAATGTGACTGTAACAGTTTCTCACATTTACATGGCACTTCCCAGTTTACAAAACACATCCATGCTCATGACTCCATTTAATCTTCATAACGCCCGTACGTAACGGGAAAGGAAGAAAGAGCACCCCATTTTAGGGGTTGTCAGTCAGTAACTGCGTCTGAGGCGTCCCAGCTTAGTGGCAAACGAAGGACCCAGGTGGGAGCCTCCTGCCTTTCTGCCAATTGCCTCTTGTTCCTCCCACCAAACCCACCAGACTGAGAGCATCCGGAGGGCAAGGACACTCAAGAAAATGAATCGGTAGGTCAACCAACCAGCAGACGGGGTGCCACCCAGGAAGGCTGATAGTCACCAGCACACGGGGACATGGCTGTGAAGAGGAGCACAGTGTCCAGGCTTCGGGGACATAGATGGTGGCCATCTCTTCCTCCCGAGTTCATCTTGTCCACTGGAACAGGGCGGTGGTAAAAGCAGAGTTTGTTCATGGAAACCCACGCCCACATTCTCAAACCTGGGCCCTGGTTGGACAACACAGAGATGTGTGCATGTTCTCAGAGGGCAGGTGCAGCACTTTCTAAGCATGTGTTCATGATTCAGCAGTTAGGGCCCTGGAAGTACTGAAGATAATATATTAATAAAAACACTACGAGCCCTGTTATGGGCTACATTGTGTCCCCCTAAGATTCAAAGAGTGAAGTCCTCACTGCCAGCATCTCACTGTGATTTTATTTGGAGATAGGGTTTTTAAAGAGCTTAATTCAGGTTAAATGAGGCTATGTGGGTGGCCCTAGTCCAGTCTGACTGGTGTCCTTTTAAGAAGAGATGAGGACACAGACATGCACAGCGGCAAGGCCACCTGGGCCCACAGGGAAAAGGCGGTCACCCACAGCCAAGGAGGGAGGCCCCGGGAGAAACCAGCCCTGCCATCACCTTGATCTTGGACTTCCAGCCTCCCAAACTGAGAAAATGAGTTTCTGTCATTGAAACCACCCAGCCTGTGGTACTTAGTGTCGCCCCAAGTGACTAACACAAGGCCAGAGGTCAGGCTGGGACTCAAGAAGGAAGAGAAGGTGGCCCAGCCCCCCACCTCCACTGGGCAATAATGTTTGTGAACATCCTTTCTGTTAACATCACAGGCATTCACGTGGCCCTTCCTAATGTTAAGTGCCCATTGATTATATGCATGACGCCGGGAAAATCAGACCAGATACAGAATCTCTTTCTTCCCTACAAAAACCTGAACATGTAGCGGAAGAGCACGAATACATTATGAATACAGAGAAAGCTCTGTTTCTCAACACAACGTGTCTGAAAGTCAGTTAGTTAATTATTTGAACCTAGAATGTTTCCCCAGAAGCAGTGAGCCCTCCCTCTCCAGTGGCTCTGCCACAAGATAAGCCTCCAACATCCAGTCAATTGACATCAGTGATAATAAGTAACCTTTACAGCCAACACTGTCCTTCCACATATACCAACTCTTTGCATTCCAGGAGCGCCCCCCAGAGGGGCAGGAGAACCTCCCTCAGAAGCTATGCTTCATAAGGCAGCCTGGAGGCCCAGAGAGAGGTGCAGGGACTTGTCCACGGTGGAACCAAGAGTCAAATGCAGAGTTTCCGCCTCCAGGCCTCACACTGCGACGAAAGAGAAGGAACAGCGCTCTGTCTCCCACCCGGACCCCAGCTCTGCCCCTGGGACTGGGCAGAGGGATGGTGGGCCTTACCTACCAGCCAGCAACTTGTGGTGTCTGGTGATGGTGGGCACATGTGGGTGGTCAGAAGGTAGGATGGCTGTGGCCACAGTGTATGAATTGTGCCAGGAGCTGTCTGCTAAAGTTTCTGCCATTGCTAAAGAAAACTGTGACTAGCACATTCCAAAATTAGGATCCCGTCCATATTTTCCTGAGAAGGGTGGTCGCTCATCGGCTTGGGCAGTGGGTACCCAGCGCTCTTCCCGGAATCCTAGTCCCCATGGAATCCATGCACACTGGCACAGTTTGAGGATCGGGATTCCTCCTGACGAGCCGTAAGTAAGGGCTGTGGAGCCCGTGTTTAGACAAATGTGCTTAAAAACACTGGCTGAGAGACACCTATGTGCCAGGCATTATATTGGGTCTGGGGGCTTAGAAGGGTAATTCAGGTTTGCATCCTGCCCACCAAGACCTCACAGTCGGACATGGGGGCAGAAGACCAGACCAGCACAGGAAGGACTGTTGTAAAGGCAGAAATGCACCCTAAGGTGACAGTCCTGTAACTGCACCCCAGTGTAGCACCCTGTAATGACATTCCCAGTTCATCTGAAACAGCCCAGATTTAGCCTTTTGCTCTAACATATGCACCAATCAATACCGAAGATGAATTAAAATGATGAAAATCAATCCGAAGGCCAGTTTTTTTTTCCAGACCAAAAATTTTCATCAATAACAGAGAATTAAAAGATGCCACCAAGTTCTGATGCCTGCATTGCACATAGTTCAATCACATGTTGTAAAAATATATTGAGAAGTAGAAACCCTTGCCAAGAAGCTGTTCTGGCCTTTGGCAGACGGAGAGGGACCAGTGTGGAAGGAGGAATTTCAGAGCAAAGCTAAGCCCTGAGGTGGACTGTCCACCCCCGTGGGCCCCTGTGAGCTGTCCTGGACAGGTGACCTGGGGCTCTCCTGCACGTTCAGTAGGCTGAGAGTCCAGGTGGTAGGTTCCAGAATGCTGCCAGGAAACAAGCCAGACATGCAGTGAACACCCAAGGTCCGCTGGGCTGGTTTGAAGAGACCTGGAAAAAAACTGTGGAAACATAGATTTGGGGGGACATTTCAGAAGGCTCGGAATTTAGTTGCTGAAGGCATCTGAGCAGGAAGGTAAGACTCTTCAAAGAAGCAGTTTGCCTATTCTTGGGACAATGGGGAGCTGGGTATTTTTTCAAATGTCCTACCTCTGAGGTTCATGCCCACAGCAACCGGTCTGGTCTGTCTCAGCTCCAAAGGAGCAGAAAGAAGGAAGCCAGGGCACAGGGCGGCAGCTCCCAGAAGCCCAGCCTCGCGGGCCCCTCGCCTCCTGTGCCCTTTCTCCCGCCCCGCCCCATCTCTGCAGCACCCACGTGGCGCGGAAGTTACGTCGGGTCCCTCGGAGTAACTGCTGAAGTCAGGGGCGCGGATGAGGCAGCAGGAAGCTCCACCCCGCCCAGCCCTGCCGCGGACTGATAGGCTCCCGGCCCGGGCCTCATTCATTTACTCACCCAGTCATTTCCTGGACCCCCGGCGGGGCATCAGGCACTGAGCCAGCTGAGGGGGGCGGAGAAGCAATGCAGGCATGACTCGATCTCAGGCCCGCCCTGGAGAGCCTAGTAGGGAAGACCTACATCCATCAGAGCGCTTGTCAGCCCCGGAGCTCTGCTCGGCGCGGGGCCACCGCCCTGCCCAGGAGAGCTCACCACCCGGTGTGGGAGGTGGGCAGAAATACGGTAAAAGGGTATGTGCGGCACAGGGGGTGAGCAGGCTGCCTGGGGGCCCTGGCCCCCTAGGGGAAATTGCCAAAGGAGAAGGGGGCGAGCAGTTCCCCGGATGCCGCTCTAAGCGGCATGGCACCCGCCCGCAGCAGTCTTCTGGGACCAGGGTGAGCACGAAGGTGCTGGTTCCCGGGATGAGGGGGGAAGGGTAGCGGAGCCCCGGGAAAACCACCCAGGCGGAGTGGAAACCACAGAGGTGTTCCCATGGGGCAGCAGGACAGCCCTGGCACAGAGCCTCCAAACGGCCGCAGGTAGTGGCCCAGTCTTGGGGGCCAAGCATGGCTCGGTGCCTGATGCTGGGGGCCCTGTCCTGGGAGGCCGAGCATCGGGCCAGGAGATGGGGGAAGGAGGCGGAGGGGCCACTTGGCTGCTGCCCCAGCCCTCAGGGGCTCCCACAGGGTGGCCCGTCCTGTCTGGGGGTGGGAGCATGGGAACCTGCTGAGACTTGCTCTCTGGGAAGAAAATGGTGGGTCCATCCACCAGCCATGGGCCCCTTGGTTAGAAATTTGGGCCAAGTCCCCCTTGCTTGTTCCTATTTGGAAGCAAACAGGGCTGGCACAGAGACCCAGGCTTGAATCTGCCCTCCACACTGACCCCCCCACTAGGGTCTAAGTCAGTTTCCCTTTCTGCCAAATGAAGCCCTTTGCAGGGTTGGAATTAAGGAAAATACTCTCGGTTTGTATCCTGTTGGTGAAAGCTGACTCTTTCCAGTCAAGGGTGACGATGGGGAAGGACTGTATTCACACACACACACACACACATTCAGAACTTTATCCTGGCAACAATGCTGGGAGGCAGAGAGAGCAGGCGTTACTGTTCCCAGTTTATCAATTAAACAACTGACTGGATCTCCAAGGGATATTTGTGCACCCGTGTTCACAGCAGCATTGTTCACAATAGCCAAAAGGTGGAAGCCACCCAAGTATCCATGGATGTATGGATGTGATCTATCCATACAATGGGATGTTATTTGGTCTTAAAAGGGAAGGACTTTCTGACACCTGCTACAGCACGGATGAACCTAAGCGAAAGAGGCCAGTCACCAAAAGACAAACCCTGTGTAATTCCACCATACGAAATGCCTACAGCAGTCAGATTCATAGAGACAGAAAATAAAATAGAGGTCCCCAGGGGCTGGGGGGCAGGAAATGGGGAGTTAATGTCTAATGGGTGTGGAGCCTCAATTTTGCAGCATGAAGGGTTCTGGGGACGGATGGCGGTGACAGGTGCACAGCAATGTGACTTAACACCACTGAACAGTATAGTTAAAAATGGTTAAGACACTAAATCTTATGTGTTTCTTACTACAATTAAAAATTTTCTGATTTTTTCTGTAAAAAGTAACTTGAACTCAGATGTCCTGTCAGGTTACTAGCCTGACTTCCACACCATCAGCCAAGGAGTGATGGCACAAAGGGACCCTAGACAGAGCACAGGCCGGAGCTAGACCAGCTCCTGAGAGTCACTAGCCACATGGCCTGGTCTCCTTGGCCTCTCTGAGATTCAGTTTTCTGAGCTACAAATTGAAGCCAAAATATAAGACAGCAAAGTGCCCCAAGCACAGGGCAGGCGGCCAGTGAGAGCCGGAGCGGGTAGTGGGGAGGGTCCGGCTAAGTTCAGCCGGAAGCCGCGGCCTCGGGCAGCTTGGGCACTTGCTGCCACGAGTGGGGGCAGAAGAGTGCCCACTGACCCACTGCAACCTCAACTCCCAGCCACTGGGGAGAGAAAGTCCATCCTTTATAACGAATAGCCTGGCTCACTTGTTCCTTCAAAGGATGGAGAGCTGTGTCCAGCTGCCAGGAAGCCCACGCAGCATGATGCAGTGGTTGGAGCACAGGCTCGGGGCCAAATAGGCCTCAGTGCGGCCTCTTCTAACTGTGTGACCCTTTGCACATCACTTGATTTGTTCAAGCACAGCCTGGAAAGCATGGGGAATAATGGCCTGTCCCCAGGGTGGCTGGGTGGGTGAGATGGGTCCTGGCTTCAAGGGCCTGCACATAGGTCTCCCTTTACAGAGCACCATGAGGGATTCCTAGAAGGTTCTGGGGGCATGTGTCCCGGACCCATAGCTGCAACAAGGAGCTTGGGGCCAGATGGCCACCCCACAGATTGCTAACCATGTGCCTGAGATGAGGACAGAAAGAAGAGCCAGGGAAGGTCCTGCTTGTGAGCAACCTTCCCTCATGCTAGCTGGGCAGAGAGGACTCATGGCTGTTAAGACTCTGCTATGGACTAAAGTGTATCCCAGCCAAAATTTCCTGAAGTCCTGACCCCCAGTGAGACGGTATGTAGAAATAAGGCCTTTAAAGAGATAACGAAGATTAAATTAGGTGATACGGGTGGGGCTCTAATGCAATATGACCAGTGTCCTTTTTAAGAGACAGCAGGGATGCATGCACAGAACAACCACCTGAAGGCCCAGGGAGACGGCAGCCGTCTGCAAGCCAAGGAGGAGGCCTCAGGAGAAACCACCCCTGCCACCGCCTTGCTCTTGGACTTCCAGCCTCCAGAACTTGGAGAAAACAAGTTCCCGTAGTTGAAGCCACTCCATCTGTGCTACTTGTTCTGGAAGCTCAACCAACCTAAGACAGGAATTCATCAGCCCAAGTCACTCCTCTGCTCAGGTTCCCATGAGTCTCTGTCCCTCCCCTTCTGCCCTCAGTACATCCACCCCACTGGCCTGCTCTCTGTCCCTGACCACACCTGGCCAGCTCCCAGCTCAGCAACACCTGCCTAGAAAACATCTGCTAGAAATAGAATGCCAGCCGCAAATGTGAGCCTCGACTAGAAGTGCTTTTTCACATACAATTCAAATTTATATTTCACATATATACGTTTACATTTTCTAGTAGCCACATTTGTTTAAAAAGGTTAAGAAGGTGAAATTAATTTTAATGATACACTTTATCTAACCCAACATACCCAAATCTTATCATTTCGACATACAACCCAGGTAAAAGTTATTCATGGGGTATCTTACAGTCTTTTCTGGGTCTTTGAAACCTGGTGTGTACTTTACACTATGGCACATGTAAGTTTGGACCAGCCATATACCAACTGCTTAACAGCCACACGTGGCCAGTGGCTGCCATGTTGGAAAGCACAGACCCGAAGTGTTCTGTCTCCAGACAGGCACCTGGCAGACTCCATCAGCAACTTCAAATGCCACCTTCTCGTGAGGCCCAAGGGGACCACTCTATTGAATTAATGGCCTCTGTCTTAGTCCATTCAGGCTGCTATAACAAAATACCAGAGAGTGGGTGGCTTATAAGGAAAAAATTCATTTCTCCCAGGTGTGGAGGTTAGGAGTCTTGGCGAGATCAGGGTGCTGGAAGACACAGGGTCTGCTGGGGCCTGACTCCCACTGCATAGACGGCCGTGTCCTCACCTGGTGGAAGGGGCAAAGGAGCTCTGCAGGGTCTCCTTTATAAGGGCACCAAGCCAATGCATGGGGGCTCCACCCCCATAACCTAATGGCCTCCCAAAGGCTGCACCCTCTAATATCCCCATCTTGGGGATTAGTATTTCAACATATGAGTTTAGGGGGTTGGGGGAGGGACAGACAGTCCACAGCACCCTCCCCACAAACATCCTCCAAACACCCTTCCCTTGCTCTACCTTCCTTAACACTGACCACCTTCTAACGCACTATGTAAGTTTCTCATTGACTCTTGGCTGTTTCTCTCCCTCCACTAGAGTATAAGCTCCAGGAGGGAAGGATCTTGGCCTGCTGTGCTCGCCGAGGTGTCCCCGGGGCCAAGAACAGTGCCTGGCACATAGCAGGTGTGCAAAATGTACTGCCACATAAGTGAATGAGTACATGTGCATCATGATATCCAATAGGCACTCCTGCTGGCTGCCGACTAACTGCTGGGCACTATGTTCCTTCAGGCCCAGAGGTGCGGGCATGCAAGCCAGACAGCTGGAAGGAACCAGACCAGGATTCCGATTCTAATCCTAGTGTTCTTTTTATTTGCCTGTTCTGTTTTGTTTAGCTTAACTAGTTTTGTCTACTTTAATAGCCTCAATTTCAGTCCTATAAGGTTTCCTAAGCTTGATAAGCTTTTTTTTATTGTGGCAACACTCTATGCATAAAATTTACCATTTTAATCGTTTTAGGTGGTTTCTGTGGCATTAAGAACACTCCCAGTGTTGTATGAACATCACCACCATCCCATCTCCAGAACCTTTCCACCTTCCTACACTGAAACTCTGCACCACTCTCTCTCCCCCAAGCCCCTGGCAACTTTCTGTTTGACTTTTTGAGTTTGACGGCAGCTCTGTTGGGGGACGTCTTGCAAAAGAGGGCCTTGACCTGAGTCCCGGGAGAGGAGAGGTGCTCGCCCACAGCTGGGGGGGCGGCTCTAGGGTGCCTCAGTCTGCTGGAGCTGCCAGAGCAAAGAGCAGAGACGGGAGGCCCAAGATCGCTGCTCCAGTAGGAGTCAGCTACCAGTCTGGGCTCTATCCCGGGCTCGCCGATGGGTGCTTCTCCCTGTGTCTTCACATGGCGGGCAGAGAGTGAACACGAGCTCTCTGGTGTCTCTTCCTCTTTTATAAGGACACTCGTCTTTCAGATCAGGGATCCACCCTCATGACCTCATTTCCTGTAATCACCCCCTTAAAGGCTTCATGTCCAGTACAGTCACATGGGGTTAGGACTACTACATATGAATGTGGCCATTGTGGGGGGTGGCGCGGAGACACAGTGTAGCCCCAAGCTTGGGTCAAGGGAACCTTCACTCTGGCAGTTACAGGGGGACACAAACACAGGGTAGGGGGGCCAGCAAGGGGACCAGAGCAGAGGGCCTGCACCAGGTGTCAGCCACGAGACTGGGAGGGAAGCAAGAGACACGGAGGCAAGGGGGCACCCCCAGGACCTGATGCGATGGGAGAGAGACAGGATTCAAGCCCCTCCTCTCTGTGACTCCTCCAGCAGGCAACATCGCCCTTGACTCCAGGCTCCCCATCTGGATATGGGGTGCGTTTGACTCCACATTAATATTTTCTACGACCATCACCAATAGTGGGCTGGACCCAGGCTGGGGCTGGGCCTCTGGGGACCTCCATGTGGAGGGTAGAGGAAAGAGCCACCCTGGTTGAGCCTGATATTCCAGGGCAAGGACCAGTGTCCTGCATAATAAACAGGGAAAACAGAAGTGTGTTGTCACCAGACGTCATCCTCAACTTGGCAGCATCCCCTGCAGCAGGGCCCAGTGTGACCCAGTGGGGCCCAGTGCAGCCCAGTGCAGCCCAGCACAGATGCAGAGACGAGCTCAGAATGGAAAAAGGCCTCTGGGCATCAGTCACGGCGGGCTGTGTACAAAGGGCCACAGACCGAGCACTTTAAACACAGGCGTTCATTTCTCAGCTCTGGCGGCTGGGAAGCCCAAGACCCCGGCACTGGTAAGGTAGGTCTCATTCTGAGGCCTCTTCTCTTGGCTTGTAGGCGGCCACCTTCTCAGGTGGGCTCTCATGACCTCTTCTCTGTGGATGCATGAAGAGAGTTCTCTCCCGTTTCTTAGAAGGGCCCTAATCCCATCATGCAGACCCTACCTTCATGATCTCGTCTAATTCTAATCAACTCCCCAAAGCCCCATCTCCGCATACCTTCATTTTGAGGGTTGGGGCTCCAATATACAAATTTGGGGGGACATAATTCAGACCATAGCACTACACTTCCGCAAAACCTCAAACCCAGGCTCAGGTGCTTCTGTTTGTCCCGGTAGAGCAAACCCAGAGCCCCTCCAAAGTGACCACGCATGCCCCTCATGCCAACCAGAAATTTCTGCTGGACTGTGAGACACCATCCTCTCCAAAAATCATTAGCGTCTGGCAGTTAACATACGATAGGGGTTGGGCCCATGGGCTCTGGCATCTCCCAGGCCCCAGTTCAAGTCCCAGACCTGCCATGCACTACTGCGTCCCTTAGGCAAGCCACCGCACGTGCACATGCCGGTCCCTCATCTGTAAAACAGATCACGGTGCAGGCGGTTGTGGGGCTATGTGAGGACCCCACACAACAGCAGGCGGCAGAACGCCTGACATGCCTGAAGGGCTCTGTCTGTGTTGGCCACTGGCATTAATTGTCAATATCCTTACTATTATTTGGAAGCAAACTACTTCTTTGCCAAGGAAAACCTGGTATAACTGAAAGAAACTGGAATTTGGACATGGATGTCGCAGGTGTGCGTTCCAGCACCGTCCGCACTGTCACCTAGCAGTCCCTTGTTCTGGGAGCCACTTCTACCGTCTGCCAACAGATGTGGCCGTGCCCAGGGCTGCAGGAGAGCTAAAGAAGATGACAAACGGGAAAGGCCCAGCACAGCAGAAGTGGCCGGGAGTGCAGCCCCTGGCCCATGGCACCCAGACCCAAAGGCTTGGCACACCAACACGTTTGTCACAATTCCTGGTGGCGAGGTCCACCCAGAGCCGACCGGAGGTGATTTATGATCATGTCGCACATTCTTGTGCTCTGCTGCAGAAACATTCCCGAGTCCGATTACAAGATGCTGCCCAGAATCCCATGGACTGTGCCGTGCAATATACACGTATGCACCCCATCACTTCCCCAAAACCCCAAAACTCTGAATTCCAAAACATGATTGGCCCCCCAGTGTTCTGGATTAGGGACAGTGGACCCCTATGACTGGTTCATCTTCATCCTCACTGCACCCCAGAAGGAGTGTGGGAGGAAGCTGGGCACTCTGGGTGGGTGAGGGCGCTCACTTCACTGAGCACTGGCAGGGCCCCAAGGCAGAGTCTCAACCTTCCCGGAGGAGGTGACCTTCGAGATCCAGTCCTCCTAGGGTCACTTTTGGCTGAAGCAGCTGAAACAGCCGAGGAAGAAGCCTGTGGCTCCATCTCCCTTACCTCCTCAATAAAGCAGAAGCCCTCCAGCCTTTCCAGAGGAGCCCAGCCCACCCTGTCTTTCCAGCTCCAGCACGAATGTGGGCACAGATGCTGGTCTCCATGGCAACGGCTCCAATCTGTGTCAGCACGACTGTAGCCTGCTGCTGCTAAAATTGAAGGAGGGGGAACCCTCACACGCTTAGCCTTTCTGCTCCTCAGCAGTGGGACCCCAGGGCATTCAAAGGAGAGACGCTGGGCTTGCAGTTGAGGCTGTTCAAATGCCCTGGCCCCAAGCGGGCTCTGGGGGAGGGGCAGGGGGTGTGGCTCTGGGTGGGCAGGGGTGGGGACAGCACTTACCCTCAGGTGGAAGAGCCTCACCTTTGACCTTGAGCTTGACCCCAGCCACTCCAGAGAGCTGTGTTGTTAAAGCTCTCTGGGGGAAACATTCTGCAACCTCTCTTGCTACCGATTTCTTGAATGCTGCTGAGGGTACTGGGAAGGCCAACCTATTTATAAAATTTCATTTGGAAGGATAAAGTAGGGGAAGAAATTCCAGAGGGAAAAGAGGACTGACACTTACTGAATTTCTTACTATGCCTACTGAGACTTTATCAACATCGTCAGCTTCATCAGAACCACAAGCTGTGGATCGCTGTTCCCATTTTACAGATGAGGAAACAACACCGAGAGAGCTCAAGGTATTTCTCCAGGGCCACACAATTTTGGGATCCTGGTGCCAGAATCCAAACCCAGATTCAGTCTCTTTCCACCAGTGCCTTCTCCACTATTCCTCCATGCGGGGGAGTCTAGGTCCTGTTGCCAGATGCCCTGAGGTCACTTAGCTACAAGGAAGTACAGATTTGGGGGAGGAAATGCATGTGCCTCAACCAGGGGGTATGACCGGGCAGCCTTGACAGGGCCTGGATGTCACAGCTCATTTCCTGTGAGCCCTGGAACTACAGAGCGCCCAGCAGAGAACGCTGGCCTAAAAGCCACCTAGCTCTTCCTCCCTCAGCCCTTTGCCCCGAGAGGAGATGTTCTCTGGCTACAGGGAGTGCATGCTGCGGGCTTTATAGAGTTGCCCCCAACCCCAGGTCCTCTGCGTGACCTCAGCTGGCAGGCCGCACTGCAGCGGTTCCTAAAAGCCTCCACTCTGCAAGGGCCTGACCTGGCCAGGCACCGAGGCCAGGTGGCCTTCCAGGCCTGACAGTCTGCAGTTCTGGCAGGGCCCTGGCTAGAGTGTCTCCCCACTAAACCCTGATGGGATGAAACATAAGCTCCCACATAACACAGCCACAAGCACTCAGGAGCAAGGCAGGGCCTCCAGTCCCTCGCAAGCCAGCTCAGAAGAAACGGTTTGCCTGGGACCTTCCTGCAGAACCAGGTGTGCACATCTTGGCCTTCAAGGCTCCCTGCTCTGGGTCCTGCCTGACTCTTCCACCTTCACACATCTGCTCCGAACGCCTCTCCCTCTGTTCCCCACACCTGTCCCTGCTTCCAAGCATCTGAACTTTGTTGCTGAGTTCCCTGTGCCTGAAATGCTCCCCAGGGTCTCTACAAGCCTGGCACCCCATTTGTGACCCAGCCCCAGGCTGCCTGCCACATCCCCACAGTGGGGGCACTGCTGTATCTTGAGCTCCTCACACTGACCAGCCTGGACACAGCTCTCAGCACTCTTGCCTCAGAGGAAAGATGTATGGTTCTGCCTCTACTTGCAAGATCCCCTGAACAAAGTCGCTTCATCCTAGAGGAAGTTCAGTACTGACAGTCTGTAAAGGCATGGGTGGGCAGCTCGGGCCCCGGCAGCTGACCCAGGCATGCTGGCACTCCATGTCCCCCTGTTTGCAGCCCTGCTTTTACCACTGTCCCCTCACTTCCTGGCCAGCGCCCTGCCTGCTGCTCCATCTTCCTGGTCCTGCCACCATTCCTAGAAGAAGCTCTGTTGGGTACGTCTCACGCGGGGTCCCCCTCTTCCCTCAGCCAGCGTGCGCCTTCCCTGACCACCTGCCTTATCCAACAAAGGTCCGCCTCAGTGTCTTCTGACCTAACACCTGCTTGTTCCCCCCAGCTCTGCAGGCCCACTAGGCATGGGAGTGCTCGTGCCCGACTGGTGTGGGGCCACCCAGCCTCTCCCGCCTTGGATTCCCCGTGCCCAGGCTCTCAATGACAGTCCCGGAAGGTCCCAGGAGTTAGCCATGGAGAGCCCATCTGGAGGTCCTTGGCGTGCTAAGGAGGGTGGAAGGGGATGCAGGCCTCCAGCCTTACAGCTGCAGGGTCACAGAGTGGACAGACAGCCTTTCTCCCCAGTCTTGGGGCAAACAGAGCCTCCCGAGGGGGGCCTGCCCCCATGAGCAGTCTATCCAGACCAATTTATTCTGATGGCCAGACATACATTCTGGTGGCCACTCTGGTGGAAGGGAGAGTGAGCGAGGACAGAGAAACAGCCCTGGTGGCCCTTAAAAACTCCAATCACCCTGCAGCCTGAGCAGGATGTGGGGACCCACAGCTGATTTCCAGCCCCCTGCTCATAGGGAGGCATCGCGTCCTCCGCATCAGCAAAGTGCCCTCCAAGCGGGAGATGCCCAACGGGTACAGCTGTGTGTGGGCATCTTCTCCTGGCTCACCCGCAACAATGAAAGGAAGTGTGTGCGTTGGGAATAGCAAGGGGCATTCGACCTAAGCGTATCAGTAGCAGAATAAATGAATACATGTCGGGGCATCACCAAACTGTTTGATCATGGTTTTATCAAACAAGAGAACAAATGCAGCTTTTCAAAATAATGAAATAGATCTACATCTGACTTCATAAACGTCCAATGGGAGAGCAAGTTGCAGAACAGTATGTCTCCTATTATCTCATTTTTTGTAAAGTAAAATCTGTGCACGTCTATATGAGTTTGGCCAAGCAATACACATAAAATAGTCCAAAAGTCTACACCATGCCAATAGTTAATAGCCCCCGGCTGTGGGAGGGAAAGGGGAGATGAACCTGGAAGAGGAGTGGGGAAGAAAAAAGATCATATGACTTTACTTCATCCACTTCTTAGAATTGTTACAAAGACAAGGTAACATTTTGTAAATTAAAAAAAAAATAAGTAACTTCCATAATCACAAAAGGTGTCCAAATACCCCTAAAGAAGAATGCATGCTTCAGATCAGTGTCCTTCCCTGGGCGGGAAATACCTTAAAATGTTTGTGGAGATGCACCTCAAAAACCAAACAAAATGCCCACTTGCATATTTTAGTTGATATAATTTTTGTGTGTGTTCTTTGCCTAATTAGAAGGGCCTGGGCCTCTCCAGTCATTTTAGTCCCCACAATATGACAGCTTCCTAGAAAACTAACAAAAAGGAGATCCCGTCTCACATAAGCTGTCCAAATCAGGGCTTTGCCTCTTTATAAGAAAGGGCAGATTTTAGGAGGAAAGTAAGGAAAAAAGGAAAAAAAAAGTCAGAACGTGTCAAAAGAGATATCTTTTGTAATTCCACGGACCTGATTATTGGGCTCATTTTAACAGTTTGACTATTATCTATTTCTCCCAGATATGTCTGTTCCCAGCTCATCCTCTTGGTGACAAGCTAGGCACATCCCCCTAACTGGCCTCCAGAGCCACCTCTGACAACCCCCTTCTGTCCAGGGGGTGGGCCAAGAAGTGCCTGCTGAGCATTGACTCCTGCCAGGAAACAGTCTGGGGAGGAGACAGACAGCCCCTGTCCACAAAAAGCAGGTAACCTAGTGGGAAAGAGAAGCACCCCAGAGCGAATGCAAAAGTCCCAGAGATGATGTGGGCCTGACTGTGCTCAGCCACTTTCGCGAGCTCCTCCAGGCCCTGCGCGGCACGCAGGCCCTCCCAAAGAGGAAGGAGAATGGAGCTACTATCATCTCCATTTTATGCATGAGGAAACTGAGGCTCATAGAGTAATAGATGTATAATACAATGACAAATGTACAGGGCGTATCCATGGCAAATACTTATGAAGGAAACCCAGTGGTCTGTAGTTATCTGGTACAAAACCCTCCATGGCCAAACTTCCAGTAAAGCTGAAACCAGTAAGTTTAGGTGACAGTAACAGGGGTATCTTTAGGGGACTGAAAAAGCCTCTACTTTCTAGGTTTTCTATCTCAAAATGGCATGAGCAGAAGAACAAACTCTGAAAAGAGTAAGGGTTACTGAGAAAAGCATTAAAATTGCGCTCTAAAAATTGCTTCTCCCAAGGAAACTGGAAGATGCTAGAGAAATCCAGATGGACTTTAACTTTAGCATGACCTCAGCTTCCTAATGCATTAATTACTCATATGGAATAAATCTATTCCTGCAAGGGCGGAATTACACAGTTCTGTGGGATCCAATGTCAAATAGGTTATCCCTTGATTAAGGTCTTAGCATGGATGAGAATTTTATTGAAACGATTTCCATTATCTGCACCGCAGTTCATCACAAATATATTTGGCCCAGTGTATTTCAAATATGATTTGATCACACATCAAAACTGTGGGCATTTACCTCATTTTAATCGAGGAATTAAACACATCTGCCTCGCTCCCTCTCCTGGGGCGGTTCCGTCCAGCCCCAGCACGCTCAGGAGAGCTCTCTGTGGTAACTTTGCTCAGCCTGGATTCCCTGTCCTTTCCCCCCACGGGTCCCCACTCCGAGCTCTGGCCGCCAAGTTGAAAGGGAACCTCACAATCAAAGAAGAAGTAAACAAGAATAAGCCCTGCCAGCTTACTGGAGAGATGGAGAAGCTTTCATGTGCATTATTAGTACGGGGCTTACTCTGCAATAGTTCGCTGGAGTCAGTGTAACTCCCCCTGTTTCCGCACTGGCTCAGTCAAAGGTGGTAGAAGCACGACCCTCATCTTTTGCAGCTAGATGGGCTGCCAGCCGGCCAGCCAGGCAGGGTGCAGTTCAGCGACCCCCTGAGGACGCTGCTGCCTGCATGCCCTCGCTGCTGAAACCCCGAAGGGAAAGAATGGCCAGACACCCCAGGTGCAGGGGAGCCAGAAGTCAGACCATAGCATTTGGGCTTTGCCGACAGAGACAGCTTCTCCCACTGTCGGAAAATGCTGCTGTGAGGCCAGGAGCAGGGAGCTGGGTGTAGGAAACTGAGATGATTTCTGTTCTGAACATAGAAGGTGGTCCACCCTCACTTTGTGGGGCATCTGCAAAGCCCAGTTTCATTCTGTTGGATCTGCTGACAAATGAGAGTCCAGAATATCTCAGAAAGTCAGGGTGGAGCTCAAATAAGAACGTGCAACCACTTCACACCATGTTCTAACAGCAGGCGTGCAAGCCAGGCGGAGTGGGAAAGGGCTTTGGTAAGACAGCTGGCGAACCTCAGTCGGTGCTGAAATAATCTGGGGTTCAGCCTGTGGCTGGAGAAGGTCCAAGAAGAGCCTTCTGCTCCAGGAGTGGCCCCAAAGCCTCCCTCTGCCCTTGGACGTGGCTTTCCTGAATCCCCCTGCACGGGACCCTCTGGTGTGCTTTGGCGAGGCCCTGGTAGGCAGCGGATGGTCGCAGGGCCATAGTGCTACTCTGATAACTCAGGGTCAAGAACTGAAATGGCACTAAAGAAGCCAGAAAGGATGCGAGTGGGCACCTGGCGGCAGCTTTAGCGTGTTTCCATCTTTCTGTAACAGGCAGCGTGAGCCAAGTGGAGCAAGGCTTTCCCACCTCTGTCCCTTCCTGCATAGCCAGAGAGAAACAATATTCTTCACGATCCCCCCACTGTGCTGTTTCTGATCCTGGAGCTCATGGGTGCCACTGAAGGATGAGGCCACTCTCAGGACCTCCCTCTCCAAGACTCGGTGCCCGGCAGGAGCCCAGCTGCCTCCAAGAGCTGGTGGCCCTCGGCGGTGCTCTGCCGTTGTCCCCACATATGTGGGCACCACGGCCCACCCCTCAGGAGGGCAGAATGAGGAGGTGCTTGGCTCTCATTGATACGAAGCAGTCCCTTCTTTGGGAGCGTTTCAAATGTTTAGCTCGGACGTATAATGCTGGGATGACCATCTCTAAGCATTCTGGCTTTTTCACATCAAGCTAGTCCCTTGTCAGCTTCCCGCATTGATCCATTCCCAGGCCACGAGCATGGCAACTCCTTCTCAGGCAAGCTGGCTGGATGGGTTCCTCGCCTCCCCACAAAGGGCCACCGTCAACAGGCAGCACGCCTCCTGAAACGCCACCTTTCCCTGATGCCTGGGTTGTCTCTAGGATTTGACAGGCGGCAGCACCCTTGCTGTGGTCTAGGCATGAAGTGTTTATTTGTTCTACACTCCCTGGTGGGCTCTCCCCCATCCTGGGTCTCAGTTGTCCACATCAACCTGGGAGGGTCTGAGTGCAAAACTCCCCAGGAGCTGGTCTGGGGTTCCCCTCTGGGCCAGGAATGCATCTACAGGGGAAGCCGGTCCCAGACTGGTTCAAATGCAAAAGAGCCAAATGCACAGAGATGTTCATCCCAGCATTATATGTCCAAGCTAGAAATGTGCAACTACCGTAGAGGCCCCCAAAGAAGGGAACGACTGGTCAGCTGACATAAAAGCAATGATGGGACACACATAACCCCTAGGCAAGGCAGTTTGAATATTGCATCAGTTAAGAAGAACACAAAACTAGGCCCATTACAATTACAACTATGCATTTTAAATCTTTGCAAGGAAATCATAGTTTATGTATATATTTCTGGCACTTCCCTACAAAACCTATATAAATAAATTTAAATTTATTTAAATCTCTTGAGTTAGGGAGATTTCAAGGTGTTTTTTTTAACTATTTTAATATGTCACTTTTATAAAAAATAAAATTTTAAGAAAAAAAATAGGAGCTTGGCAAGCACGGGTCCTAAGTGGGGTTCCCTATGTTCTGGCTCCTGGTTCTGTCTCTGCCTCATCTGACCACATGGCCTTGGGCACGCCTTTCTGAGCCTCAGTTTCCACAACCATACCCTAATCACACAGTGTAATCACTGCGGTATCTTCCAGATCTGATTTCCTACAGTTTTGCCCACCCACAAACAGTGTTTACTGACCTAGTTGGACTACGACTTTAGCCATCCATATTACCAAACCAAGGGAGTTGGAAATCTGGCCAGAACACCCTCTGTGTATACCATGCCCTCAGTAGCTCAGAGCAATTTGCCACATACGATTTCAGCCATTGCTTGCCTCTGCTGTGCACAAAAAGAAGCTACGATACCGCTTCAAGTCTGGATCACTTAGCACTTCCCAGAATGTAGGTATTCAAAAATAAAACTCCCATCTCTAAGCATTGCACTATTTACCATGCAGCATATCCTAATTTGCGGGGTGGGGGAGAGAAAATATTTACTCAGAAAGCACTTGATATTTACATAGCACCTCACGCTAATGAAACCTCTACCCAATCTTAATGATGAGATGAACGTGCAAATTCAGAGCTCCACCCACCAGCCTGGCATATTCCTCATTCAGTCCAAATCTGTTTGAAATAAGTTACCAGACTTCACCAGCTTTCAGAGTTAATGCGTGGGATCTATTTTTTCTCTTTTACAAAGAGGCACTTGCCAGTAACAGTTTAGCTATTCCCCAAGACTCAGAGAAGATTCTCTGTTCTTCTCTGTGTCAGTCCTGGGTCTGCTGCCAGCTTCAAGGGGAGGAGGGGGGCGCTCCCGTACTAGACTAGCCGGCAGAGAAAGCGAACTCCCTCTGTGTTCCTCACAAACGTGCAATCGGTCAGCTCCCCAGGAAACACTGGCTTCCTCCTGCGAAGTAAGCAACTGCTGAAGAAGGGGGTCCGAGGGCCTCTCATGACCTCCCTATGAAGCCGATTCCAGTCTCCTCCCCGCTGAACGAGCCTTTGGGACCTGGTGTTCCCACATTCCAGGGCACCCCTACGCGGTTTCTCATCTCCCAGCTGTCCCTCTGCCCGGCGTGGCCCCACCCCAGCCCTTGCCCTGGTCCCCTCCTCCTCCTCCCTCAGGGCCCTCCTTTCAGGACAGCCCAGGCACTGCGTCCCCACCCCCTCGTCCCGCGCTGCCCGCCAAGCTCCTCCCCCATCAGCACTCACCTTCTCCTGCTGCTCTGACAAGCGTGCCTCCAAGGTCCCCACTGTTAGAAGGTGAGCTATTTTAGGGCAGGGATGCGTTAACATCGTCTCTGTATCCCTGGCAACAGGGTTCCTTCTTTGATCCCACAGGTCTCGGGCTCTATGCCTGCTCTGTGCAGCCGAGAGGCCCTGCTCCTGCTCTGAGGGGGCGCAGCCCGGTGCCAGGGGCGGGCCGCGGGGGGTGCGGGGC
>JAQQAC010013566.1:32082475-32242506 GCA_029783875.1 Phataginus tricuspis
CGAGACTGGGAACTGGGCTCTTTCTAGAATCCAAGTCACCATCCCTGCCCCACCTGCAGACCTTTCTGCGGGGTCAGACTGGCGAATCGAATGCCTGGGAGGCCCAGAGCAAAGAGGGGATGTGGTCAGAAAGCAGAAGAGCGAGGTGGGCAGAGGGGGAACCAAAGCAGAGCGTCGGCCAGGACGCTGCGAGGGAGACGTGTGGGCAGGGAGACGGGGCGGGAAGGGGCTCCTCGGCAGGCAGAGGTTCCAGGGCGGGGGTCTGGGTCTCCAGGGGCTCTCACACCACACACAGCCCGAAGAGCAGACAGGCTGCTGAGCATTGCAGCACTCGGCCCCCAGCCCCAGAGAGGACCGTGCTTTGAGATCACTGAAGAAGAGAGAGATTGTGCTATGCGGGCGAGAAGCCTGCCGTCCTGGAGGCGCCTGATTCCCCCTCGCGCTGTCCCTCCTCCCGCCAGCTCCAGCCCGGGTTTGCAGTAGTGGCTGGACCGTATGAGGCAGGGCCGAGCGGGCACTGGTTCTGTTACTGACCCACATTCACCTCCCCAGCCAACAAAACTGACATGCCGAGGCTTTAAGCAAAGAATGGGGAAGAGAAAACCAAGTTATTTTTTCTTCCTTTTTAGATGGTGTCATACTCACCATTTTAGATGGCGACTTCTGGACTTCCTCAAAGTTACTGAAAAGGAACGTCGGGTGTTTTTTTGGCACCCAGCAGGCCCCTCCTGGTCACTCCACATGGGAGCAGAGGGCGCAGGCAGGGGCTGCCTGGGAGGGGGGCGCCCCGGCCAGCCCCGCCTCTGCCTGCAGCACAGTTGATTCCGATGCTGGGATGGGGCTGGGGATGCCAGGGGCACCAGGGTCCCACCCACCGCATTGACTGGCGCGCTCCTGCCAGGAGGACCCTGCTGGAGCCCCTGCAGCTTCCCCCTGGTCTTCCGGGCTCCTGTGTAAGTGCCCAGTTTGCTCCCTATGCCTTCACGCTCCTGCTTCCCGCCTCTACCCCAGCTCAGACACCCAGAGCTGGAGTCCGTCCTTTGCCTCTCGGGACAACAGACACGTCATTCACAATCATGTTAAAGGCATTTGACCTGCACTCTTGCAGCCAGGGCTCCGATGTGCCACAACCTAAAAGAAGGTGTGATAGACTCAAAGGACTGGGATGTGCCGGCAGATCCCAGACCTTCCAAGGGGGATCGGGTCTTCCTGGAATGCCATGTGGGCCCGCGGCTGCAGAGAGCCCAGCCCTCCCACTATGTTCAGACAACCTGTGAGTCTTTAATCCCACCTGCAAAGGTCATCGACAATGAGAAATAGTTCCCGTCACTATAAATATCAGCCAAAGGCAGAAGTCAGAGAAGAGAGTTCACATAGAGCCTCCTTTCAATCCAAAGTCTTCACGTTAGCCTACCCGGATAAGAAATAACCGTGAAAATAGGCAAACAACCTTTGACTGGTTGTGGGAAAACACTGGCAGAATGAAAACTGTTTTCCTGAAGCATTACTGGAAAGGAAAGGGTGTGAGGAAGGTTAGTAGCTTTAAGAATTCACGCACCCATTTTGAAAAAGTGCAAAGAAAGCTCCATTCACTGTCAGGAAGATATTTCAGGCTCACACCTCATAAGATTTTGATATCAGAAGCCATTTGCAAATCCACACCTGTGTATCAGCTTTCATATAATAGAAGCATTGTTAAATATCTACTTGAATCAAAAAAAAGAAAAGGGAGGGAGACTTTAAAGAAATCCAATCTGACCTAACATGATAATTCTGACCCAGATGCCTCTGCAAAGAATGAATCTCTCAAAACCCATCTTACACAGCCAAGTATAAAACAGGCTGTTTGATTAAGGACAGCTTCAGATCATGACACGAGCACCACTTACCTGACCCACACCTCACCCTGCCTTGTCACGTCACTAATTTTTTGTGTCACTGTTTCCCTTCTCTAACTAAATACAAAGCCCCTAGAGAGGTGAGACCATGCCTGGTGCACTGAGTCTGGGTCTTGGGAAATATAAAGGCAGGATGCTGAGGTAGAACATGGTTCCTTCAGGTGGCAAAGATGGAAATTCTCACTAAATCAATGAGTTAAAGAAACGAAGTATTTAGCTTCAAGTGAGGAGGATTAAACAATAATCTCAACATTGATTTCAATGTTTTGAACATACCATCTGAAATTCATTTATTTCTTCAACCAATATTTAATGAGTTCCTATAAGAGCAAGGTATTAACAATGACTAACCGAGTATCTTCGTGCCTAGTCTAGCAAAATAAGATCAAATTTAATATGATGAATACCATATTAGAGGTATAAGGCATTTGGGGCATTTCGTGAAAGTTGTGACTATTTGTGGCAGAGCAAATCAGGGTAAGCTGTATGTGCCTTGCACACTGAGGAGGTTCGTAAATGGACGGATGGATGGATGGATGGATGGATGAAAGGGGGGTGGTGGGCTTGTATAGCCAAAGAAACGGGATAAGGAAACTCCAGCCAAGAAAACCAGACAAGCCAGGAAAAAGGGGCAGGCGAGCACCAAGCACAAGCTGGAGCCCCACGGCCGGAACAGGAGGCCCACTGAGGGAAGCACTCGAGCATAAGGCTCGAAGGAGAGGCTGGGGCCAGGGAGTGCAGGCTCCTGAGCGCCTCGCCAGGGAGTTTAGAGCTCATGCAGCCTCGAATGCCCAATGGAGGAAATGGAACTCAGCCGATCAGTTAAAACGAAATCTTAGAAGCCTTCTGAATGGAATGGAATATTTATTACATGCTCGTTGAGTGTCAGGCTGGGGTTGAATGCTTTTTAAAAATCAAGTATTTCAGGCACATAGGAAAGAGAAAAATACAAAGAACAGTTATATACCCACCCAGCTTTGTAAAAATTTAACATTTTGCATTAATAGCTTCACTTTCTTTTTGATAAATACATTGCTTAACAAACACTTGAAACCCGTGTGCTCTTCTCCATTTTGCTCCCCCTCCTGAGTCCTGAGGCAGCCCCTGCACTGAATTTGTTGTCAGTCATTCCTGTGCATGTTTTAATATTTTTGCTAGATATGCATCCTTTCATAAGCTAGGTATATATTTACTCATATACATACCTAGATATGCATACACACACATATGTAAATTCATATATATAAATAATTCTGTTTGGCAAGTTTTGAAATTTTATATAAATGGTTCCCTACTGTAGATATTCTGGTTTGTTTTTCACTTGACATTTTTTTCAGATTTATCCAGAATGATACAAATGTAGTTCTAATTTATTCACTTTCACTGCTGCATGGGATTCCACTGAGTGCATATCCAGACTCCTTTTCATGGACGTTTGTGTTATTTCTGATGTTCTTGTCATTAAAAACAGCGCTGTAGAGGACACTCCAGGCAATGGAATTGCTGGGTGGCAGGTATAACATCTTCAACTTTATTAGACAGTGTGAACTTGAATTCTAAAGAGGGTAGACTAATGCGAGCTGTTATTGCTTCACAAGATTGCCTACATTTGATGCCATATGATGGATGTGAAAGAGTATTTTATTGTTTGAATTTGCATTTCCATTCCTGGGTTGCTAATGAGCTTGAATATCTTTTTATACACTTACTGGTTTTTTTCTTTCTTTCTCAGACACTGCCAGTTTGTGTCTGTTGCCCATTTAAAAAAATTTGGTCCTTTCCCCCTTATT
Source organism: Phataginus tricuspis (assembly GCA_029783875.1). NCBI lineage: Eukaryota > Metazoa > Chordata > Mammalia > Pholidota > Manidae > Phataginus > Phataginus tricuspis. Next base: position 32,086,164 of record JAQQAC010013566.1, read on the forward strand.
GGCTTGAAGGAGGTTCTTGATAAATTCTGCATACTCATCCTTTGTTAGTTACATGCCCTATAAATATCTGCACACAGTCTGTGGCTTATCTTTTAATACTGTTTTTGGTGTCTGTAGTTTTGTTCCTAACTACAACTAATGAAATATATATCATCAAGTCCATTTCATACATGACAAAACTGATCCTGTGTGACTTGCTTAAGGTCCCTTGGTCAGAATGGAGAAGAGGTACAACTTGAGCCCAGGTCTTTATGATCCTAAGCCCCTTGCTCCCTGCAGCCACACTTCAGACCATCCTATCTTTCAGGTGAGAAATAGTAATTTGCATCTGCACCGACAGGTGTTCTAGGAATGGAGCGAAGGGAAAGGAGGCATGGGCTACAGGCAGGAAAAAATCAACAAGGATTCACCAATGACTGGATGACAGGGTCAAGAACAAGGGTGTAAGGCTGTGTCCAGGCGAAGGAGACAGTGGTGACTTTAAGGATATAGAAATACAGGAGGAAGGTGTTTGGAGTTTGTTTCTAAATGAACTGAAGTGCTGGTGTGAAGTCATTGGAGATGTGCCGTAGCAGACTTAGAAGCCGTCAGTAGAGAAATCCCTGCCCCTGAGGGTCTGAGTGAACTAGCGGACAGAAAGAACATGAAAGGCAAGTTCTAAAGTCCAGTTCTGGTGGCCCCAAATCTGTCCCATCTACGGGATCGCTAAATTCCCCACGAACTCATCTCACATGAACTTTTCTTCCTTCCATATCTGACACCCAGCACAATTTCAAGCTCCGAGTAAGCATTCAATAAATATTTGCTGAAGGAAAGAAAGCTGCATGTCTCCAATCTCCTGTGGAAAGCCCTGTGTTTCAGATTTTTTTGGCTCTTAGGAAAGTAATTGAGTGCAACATGCCCACTGAGGTCAAAGGTGCACCTCATTCTGCAGTTAAGTGCACAAATACTTTCAGGAAGTGGGACAGAAGATGACTATAAATACCCTGAGTCACTTAAGGTCATGTTTTGCTGCCAAATGATCTTGTGCCAAACTTAGAAAAAAAACTTTCATGTTTTGGAATGTGGACTTGCAGATAAGGGATTGTGAGTCCATAGCATTGGTTTTTAAACTTTTCTAACTACAATGCAGAATGAGAATACATTTTCCACTGAACCTCATTACACACAGATATACAGACCTACAAATGTGAAGCTGAGACAAATGTTTTATTCAGTAATACTTAGCCTTACTTTGTGTTAGGCACTTTGTTTCTATTTGTTTTATTTTTTAAATTCTGGTTGAATCCAATTAAGCTGAGATTGAAGCCCACTAGTGGGGCGTTAACCCATGATTTGAGAAATACTGCCTGAGAGCCCAGCACGGTGCTTTGCACACAATAGATGTTGGCTAAGTATCCACTGAGCAAAATGAAGAGTAATAATCGTGCAAACGCCATTATGGATGTTGTACATTATGGATGCTTTTATCTTGAGAGCCCCTCTAAATTTGGGGTGGCTAAGTGGGGACCCTGGCTGGAAAGATCTGTATCCTCTGCAAGCTGATCTGAGGGATGCTGTGCTGGGAGGCAGGGGCTATCAGGGGTAATAAAAGATTAGTAGGAGAAAGGGCTTAGTTCACAAGTTTGCCAAGAGCTGGCTATGGCCCTGCCCTGCAAAGATTCCAAGAAGACTAGAAAGCCGTCCAAAGATAAACTCTCCCTCTTGGACAGTGATCAAGAAACTCATTTTGCTCTGCCTCTGGGAGAACTTTGGCCAGGAAAGAATTCAGGATCCCTTTCAACCTCTTTCAATTTTACTGGCCCACAACAATCAATAAATCAGTCTTTCATCATGCGATGTCAGAGCTGAGGACCTCATGGTCCCGCCAGGAGGCGGTGTGGGGCAAGGAGGCCAGGGGGCAGGCCCCAGCGCTCTGGGCAGAGGGGAAACCCGGCCTGTAGCCCTGCAATGGCCAGCCGTGCTGTAGGGCCTGCCACCCTAGCGTCCTGCCCACTGTTCATCTCAAGTCAGAGCCTCAACCCAGCACAAGGTGGGTGTGCAGGGAACTTCTCTGGTGTAAGGCTCGGTGCCTCCCTGGCTCTCTGGGCTCTGCCGTGGACTGGATTTCACTCTGCCAGCACTTACTCTCCCATATGCTTAGCCTCTTAGCTATAACAGAGATGTTTGCCAACATGACCCTTTCTTCTTGAAATTATCCGAGATGTACTTAAATCTCATTTTAGCGTGATACACATGAAAATGATATAAAAGTAGTGCAGTACTTAGTGTGGTCAGTCACAACTGTCTCTCCCTTTTTTGATGTCTTATAAATAATACATGTATTATCAGTAACAATTTAGCATTTTATACTTCCATGTCGTTATATTATCTACTTTTTGTTTGGGGCATATATAATTGCTTTCAAAAAAATCAGAGGGCCTCAAACACAAAATAGGACCTCTCCTTGGAACCCTCTGCCCCTAATCCCCAAACATCCTCCTTCAAATCACGCGGTGCAGTGAATAGAGTGGGGATGGTAGGACCAACTGTAATGGAATAATTGCCACCTGCCAAACACTAGCCTTAAATTATGCTGCTCCTCCTCATAGCCCTGCGAGGCACAGTCACCATCACTTCCGAGGCTCTGAAATGCTAGCTCCTTCGTCAAAGCCAAGGGTCGGTGCCTTCCCTCTCGCCTCCTGTAGGCAGACTGGCTGCTCCTTAATATGCAGGATGCTACTTATGGGGTGGATGCTAAAGAAAAGCACATTGAATCATAGGCAAATTTCCTTATAAAGCCTTTTAATGTGACAGCTCCAGGTTGGAGAAATAGAAGTATATTTTCAGTGTTGACTAGTGTATAGTTCACAGTTTGTTTGGAGGTATTAAATTGACCATTTTTGGCTTGACTTTCTTTTCACAAGTTGCAAATACTAATTTACAAGGTCTACACCCCATTTCAAATGAGAAGCCACTGAACAGCAAAGAATAATGAATCTTGGTTTAAAAAGTATACAAATGTAAGGTATTGTGTTTCTAATTTACAAATACATATATCTTCTAATAGACGATGTATTCTATATATTCTTCAAATATACTACATTTATAGACATACTGTCTCTTCTAATTAAGAAAAAAACCCACGTGCCATAGTGCAGTGACATCTAAGGCAAGCGTGCAGACGGAACTTGGAAATAATTAGGCGCACATCAAATAATACCAACTGCTGAAATGGGTGCTTTGAGAAAACCACTGTCATTGTGCAGGGGGCGCCCCCAGAACACTGTTCAGAATCCCCTTCTCCATGAAAGCATTCTGATCTTCATTGTTAACAGACGGCAATGAGAGAGACAAAACACACCCACCACACGAATAAAATTTAATGTTCAAAACAAGCAAGCAAAAAAATATCTATCACGTGTAACCTGATTGGCCTTGCACCTTTCCAAGCCCATGGGATTGTGTAAGGTATTTTTTTCTAGTGTCTGATTCAGTGGCTCTGGGATGTTACCCAGGCACTGGTCACTTTTAAAAGCACTAACATTAGGTGATTCTGTGATGTACCCATCCAGTTAAGACCAGATCACATTTCATTAATGGTTGTATTTTCCTTAAAACGTTCCCTGTTAATTCCTAATTCCAATGTCTTCCAATTATGTCCACAATTAAAACTGACTTTAATAGTCACTTTATTTCAGCACTGGGAAGACATTTTTAAGCGTAAAAGTGGAAGAAAACATAAAATAAAGACTGAAAGTTTTGACTTGGTGGAAGTCAAATTTTCTGTCAAGAAATACTGCTACCAAAGTTGAACAAATGAGGGAATGTACAAGGAACAAAGGTTAATATCTTAACGTGGATGGAGCTTTCAGGGAGCAGTAGGGAGAACAACAAAACAAAACTCCAAAACAGCTGGGGTGCACTGGTGGTGAGAGTTATCGATTGGACCCGTCATTCTGGAACATACTTTGTAAATGTTTATCAAAAGCATCACTCATCCACCAAATATTTTAAATATATCTTCTGAGTTGGCAATTCCACCTCCAGTATTAATTCTAAGGGAATAATCAGAGATGTGTACAAATATTCAGTATAAGGATTCTCCCTTACAGCATAATATATTAAACAACGGGAAACAAACTGAACATTCATCAGGAAACGATGACTGGAGAAACTGTAATACATCCATCTGATGCATCCCAACTAGCCAAAAAGAAAACCCCAAGTAATATTTCAAAATTCAGGGAACTATCCATCCTAATACTCTCTATGTTAAAGAGTAGGTTACAAAACTTTAATAGCAAAGGTAAAAACATCCTTTTTAGTAGTATCATTATCTCAATTTGTTAAAAGATGTTCATGAACAATACTCACCAAGAGGGTAAGGACAGTTATTACCTAGAGGTAGGAATATAGTCATCTTTTTCTTTATACTTGATTTCCAAGACTCTTGCAGTGAACATGTATTAGGTTTATAACAAAACACTATTAGAACACTGCAAAATCAAGCCATGAGTGTTTTTGAGCTGAAAAATATCCCAAATAAATCCTGTTTATGCTACCATCGGACTGCTTAGCAGCAATGCCTGAGAGAGGCAGTTTGGGAAAGGAAGGAAAATGGACCAACACTAACAATGAAGCAGGCTTTTCCTGGGAAAAGTAATTGCGAAAGAAAGTAAAAGGCACACGAGGTTCACTCTGCCTCAAATCTCATCAGCCCAGGTCAGCCCCAGTCCCATTAGCTCTCACGTATACGACCCCAGGTAACAAATAATAATAATAGAAGTATACATGTATTTCCTCTGTTGGGCCTCTAAAAATGTCATTTTAGTGCCACCTTCCCACTCCCCAACTCTAGACTCATGACACACTGACCAAATTAGAACTAGGGCAAAAAACCAGACATAACAACCGCCACTCCATGAGGAGTTAGAAAACAGGTTTTTGCGTACATCTACCTCCTGGCACCTGTTTTGTCATGTGCAAAAGGAGGTAACACCAGCACCGCTCAGCTCAGAAGGTAATGACAAAGGTCCCACGAAAAAAATGCTGGTGAAAGTTCTCGGTGAACTAGATCCTTGCTGTTTCCGTGTCATCTGTGGCCCAGCTGTACTCGCTCCACCCGAGAGTCTCTTAGGAAAGCAGATCCCAAGTTCCAAATGTTAAATCCAAATCTGCAACTGAACTGGGTCCCAAGGCCATTCACACACACACACACACACACACACACACACACACACACACACACACACTTGGAGAGGGACTGAGCTGCCGCGCTATTTGAGGGCTGGCATGTGAGCTAGAGGGCCCGGGGGAAAGGGTGTATTGGAGGTCCTATTTTTACCAGTCTTTGTTTTTTCCTGATGTTATTAATGCTCTGTGCACTTCTTACCCGTAGAACTTACGTGGTAGGAAGTACACCACAGACCTGCAGCTCAGTAATTTCCTAACTAGAGGACCTAAGTCTGTCTCTATGCAAATCCCTGAGGTACTTACAGTTGAGGATTACATGGTTGGGTGGGTTTGTATTGTTATTTTTCAATTAAATATTCCTTACAGAAAAATTCAGGATACCTCTCTTAGAGTATTTAAAGGATTGATTGATTATTACTTGTATGAGCGAGAAAAATGACTTACAAATTCTGTTTCCTTAAAATTTAGTCTATTCGCATTGATGGAGAATCATATTCTTTGTTTGAGTCTCAAGTGGGGGAAGAAATGCAAATTCACTGTGTTTCAACTTATTTTTAAATAGGCTTTCTGGCCTTGGAACTTTTTGGAGTATTCGCCAAAATATTTAAAAATACTTACAATTATTATTAGTGTCGTCTGAATTTAGTCCTGAGAGGTCTAACCTAGAAAGTGGTGGTCATAAGGATTTTGTTTATTGATCTGGTCTAGGAGAAAACGAGAGTACCGAGAGCCTCCTTGCCCTTCCCTGAGCCCTGGAGGAGTCTAAGCAACCCGCTGACAGAGGCGCGCTGTCATCCCCCTTTCCAACCCTGCTCCACATATCACCCACGGCCCCCCACCTCCCCGGGCACACACGGGCTCCACCCCACCAAGCAAGGCGTCCCCAGATCCAGAGTTCTGCTTGTGCAGGGATGACTGGGGGGCCGTCTCGTCCAACTAAACTCACATTCTGAAAAACTGTATAAGCACAGTGAGTTTGTCCGGTTGACTTCCATAGCCCTGGCCTCCAGCGTGACGCCTGGTGCTGTAGCAGCTGCTCAGTAAATAGCTACTGAATGTATTAGCCACTATCATGTTTTTCAAAGGCAGCCCCTTACTATATAGCATGAGTCCCTTCCGATGGGAGGAAAGCCAGATGCAGCGGCTCCAAGGGACCATTCAGGCGGAGGCCCTGGCGTAGGAACATCGCAGCCGGACGGGCAGCCCCCCGGGGATGGGGCCCTGAGGTCGGCTCCTCTAAAGCAGCCGCTGCTCTTTGAAGTCGTTGACTTCCTTCTGGATCCTTTAGAAGCTCCACATTTCTTCACAACTCACCAAGTAGGAGCAGCAGGGGATTCATTCGTCCACACATTTGGAAAGTATATATTTACTGAGTTTCTAACCTGTGATGGGTTTTGCTGTAGATTTTGAAGAAACGACCAGGGACAAAACAAAGGCCCCACCCTCTCTGAGCTTACATTTTAGTGGAAGAGACAAATCTTTTAAAGCCAGGTTGTGATCTTTGCTGGGAGGACATAAGGGAGCTAATGAAAAAGACACGACCTTAGGTGGGCTGGTCAGAGAAGGCCTCTCTGGTTCTCGCAGAGCTACACGAAGCAGGGGTGAGCAGCTGGGTCCCTGGGGAGGAGCATTCTAAGTGACGGGGACAGCAAGTGCCAAGGCCCTGGGACAGGGAGGGACAGATAGGCTACACTACCAGGGCTGGCTGGTGAGAGAAGATATAAGATGGTTTCCATTTTTAAGTAGCGCTCATTTTCAAAAAGAGAGAATTGAACTTACAATGTCAGCCCAAGTAAAGCCTGGCACACAGCAGGTCACGGAGTCCTTAACTCTGAGTTCTCCCCATCGAGTGCAGTGCCCACTGGTTTCATATAGGAACTGTCTAGAGATCTTATAGACCACGACTGGGTGGGGAGGACGACTTGGACAGAAGACAGCACACATAGTCCAATTAGACCACTTCCAGAGGCACATTCCCCGAAAGACGTAGACAAGTGGCTCGCACACTGGAGCCTCATAAGGACTTCCTACCCGGACAGATAGATCAGAATTTTGCCATATGGTTTTCAGCATATTAAAAACGTGTTGTGTCTTTGATCTGCTTAATTAGAATGGTAAAACTTGGAGGAAAGCAGTGTCTTGGGAGGATCTAGAACGTTCTGTTTTTAGTTTGGCTCTCTGTGCTGGTCACCTTACATTCGGAAAGCTGCCGCCGGCACTGGCTCCAGTCTGTGCTCTGAAAGCTAGCTGCAAATGTGCTCCGCGAGCAGCAGGCACTCTCAGTGATGGACAGCTGTGCCCAGGGAGAGACAGGAGCCCCAGTTCCCTACCTGCTCTGAGGAGACCGTCACCCTTACCCCACCCTGCAATGTCGCTAGGCAGATCTGAAGATGAGATGTTGCTAAAGTGCTTTGAAAAGTAGGTGCATGCACCCAGCTCAAAGGGAATGTCCTGCAGTACTAAGTCCTATTATTGTGCACCTCAGCTTTTAGGATCCTGGTTTTTTTGAAGTGTCCATAATTTATACCAAGGAGGTAACTGGGTAAATGCAGATATTATACAAAAGGATTTCACTGAAGCTGCGGTAATAAGAGTGAAAAGCTGGGAAGAACCTTATCAATGAAAATTGTGAACAGAACTTCCAGCAGTAGGGAGCTGGGTCCATCCGCACAGAGCAGCCGTTACAGAAGATGCTGTTAGCGAGATGAGGTGCGCTGCACACTGCTGAGAACAAAGTCTAAACTGACGATGACCATTATATTAGCAGCACTGACACAGTGAACTTCCTCTTTTTATTTTTCTGCACCGTTTGGAATTTTTACAAATCGTATCCTTTTTATAAGAAAAAATATTACCTGCATTTTGGGAAAACCAGTACTGAGAGGGCGGAGAGGAACTTCTTACCAACCTTCTCTTCCGTTCCTCACCTGCCACAGAATGCACACTGGGAACCCACAAGCGGCCGCAGGTCTCCACTGCACTCGGTGGGCGGCCCTTGGGGCCGCCCTGGTCAGCAGTGGCCCCTCCTGTCTATAGGCTCCAACCCCTACCCGGCCTGAAAGTGGGGTCCTCCATGAGGCCTCATTTTAATCATTACTGTGTTAGACCTTGCTCCCCTGGCTTGCCCTAGCTGCAGGTGCCACCTCCGCCTGTCCTAAAGCCCCCGTGGGACAAAGGGGGTCTGCCCTCGGGGTCTCCACTCAAAGCCCGCCCTCCCTCTTCAGCGGGACTCCACGCTGAGGGTGGCCTACTGGTCCTGCAGGCTAGCTTGCTATGACCACGCCTACTGCCAGAAATAACGCCACTGCGCGGCTGTCTGGGCTGGGCCCTGCAAAGGAAAAATCCAGGCAGGTGTGGGGACAGCTGCAAAACGAAGGAGGCCTATGCACGGCCGCATTTAGACACTGCAGAGCTTCTAGCGTACACAAAGGAGGGGCTGGGAGGGTGGTGACGACTGCTAGAAATTTTTCAGTATTTCATTTTTCTCCCTTAGGAATGACCTGCTGGTCAGCGCCAATTTATATGAACCTAATCTTTCTCAAATCTCCCTTTCCCAATGAGGTCTGCCCAGATGCCCTGTTTACAAACCCAGAGCCGCTCCTCCATCCCACCCGGCGTCTTCACATTCGCTCTGCTCTTTCCCTTTTACCCTCTGGTGTACTACTTCACGTATTGTGTCTGTTTCCCTCTGTTAGAACTGAACTCCACGCTTTGTGTGTTCTGTTTCCTACAGCCAGACCGGTGCCCAGCACACTGTACGCCTCCATCCACACGGCGCGGGAAGGAAGAGTTTACCCAAAGGCCAAGTCCAGCCACACCATGCTTCTCGTTTCCCTATGGAGTAGCTATTTGAGAAAATTACTTTGCTGTGGATTCTCACACTGAGAGGGGTGGGGAGAAACAGGAAGCGAGTATGGCAAGTGACAACGTGCAGTTGTGGAGAAGCGTAGCTTTTTCCCCCGTTTGGCGGAGCGTAAGGGTGTGCGCACCTGCCGCCTGCGGCGGACGCCCGCCCGGGCACGTGGAACCGCGCGCTAAACATTGCATCTGCGCGAACTCGGCTCCGACGCCAAGAGGAAGAGCAGGATGAAAACAAAGGCAAGAGGCGAGAGTTGCAGGGCTTCGCCCTGACCGTCGGTCATAAGAACGCACCATAAGGCACTGCCACCGGCACCGCAGGCCAGGCTTCTCGCTCAGGGTTTGGGCCCCAGCGCTGGGCCACTTCCCTCCTGTCACCTCTCCCTGATTCCGCTCTGCATTTCATACTTGCCAGGTGGCCATCGCCTCCACTGCTGGAGTGAGGCAGAGGATCTGAGGACTGGGAGACTAGGCAAATTTATCTTTTTGGGGGGCGGGGTCCGAATTTAAATATATCATAGATAATACTGAGTACAAGATGGAATTCCGGGTCAGCTGCTGATGACAGTTTTCATGAGGAAATGGCAGCTACCTGGTTAACCCTACTTCTTCATCTCAGTATAAACTGATAAAATCTAAAAAAATGCCATCTAGAGGAAGGGAGAAAGTACCGTTTGGCACGACTTCCTGGAAAGATGTTACGAACAAACAGGAACTGCTTGTGCCCCAGCACCAGCCTTAGATGCCCACCATCACCAGGGAAAGGGCTGCTCGGAAAACCAGCGCCACGCGCCCCGTCCCGAGCGAAGTCCTGCCGAGCCAAGCGGACCGACAGCGGCTGGAGCCCCAGGCCGCGCCACCCGAGAACCACACGGTCGCTGGCGTTTGGCCTAGTGCTTCAGAATTCATTTCTAAAAGTGGAAAACCATCCTACAAAGATGTAAATATTTTAGTATTTTCCAGAGGAGTCCATAAAACGAGGCATTAAAAACTGCTGTGCTCATTCATGATGTGGTTTTCTCAGGTCAAAATGGGGCCTGGAGGGGCCTCCTGGGGCCACTCAAGAGCTGAAGACACCCTAATTCCTAAGGGAGAACTTCTGAGGTATTATTTGTCTAAAAATAAAACTTTAAAGCAGATACTGTAAAGAGAAAAAAAACTAAATTCCCCATTGGTAACTGTATCAAGGCCCACAGTAGTGACACGTGCATTCACTTCACAAGGTACAAAATTGCAAATCTACCAGTTTTGGGTCATGTCGAATTTTAGGTGAAATGATTTCAATCAGTATGGATTGATTTATCATTTGTCCTCTGCTGCAAATTTGAGAAGGCTTAAAATATTTGATCCAAAATTTTAATAGCAAAGTAATTAATGCCTTCCAGTATTGAGAAATGTAAAAGCCCTTGCTGGCAGTTTTCCACCTGAGGGAAAAGGATTCGCAGCAAACAGCAAATGACGTCCAAAACGTCCCTCAAACCAATTTCGTTGTATTTAGTAATTTCAGCCTTACTTTCAAGTGAAACCAGTGAAAACAGAAAGCAGGTGTCTCTCACTAACCATAGCTCTGGGCTTCATAATTCAAAGCTGGTCTCCTAAAAAAAGTAAGTCTCTAAGGAAAACACTAAAATATGGAAAAGTTTCCCTAATGATCAACTTAGTTAAGAATTTTGCAATTTTCCTGGAGATAGACTGGACTACTGTAAACCCACAACTAGAGATCACTGACTTCTCGGGACCTGCCTACTAGCACCCGGTTGGTAGGATTCCAACCTTTGTCTTAAAGGGGCATGCGCCTAAGTGCATGAAACATATACATTGGCATTATTTAGCTTACATTTTTCTGGAAAATGCCCTTCCACTGAGATGTCGGTGATCACCATACGGCCCAAAACATCATGGATTCCTCCTCAGTTTCTCCTCTTTCAGGATCCTTTCCGCCAGTTCCTTAAAGCTAATTAATAAAAGCAGTCTAAACACACAAGCCTACGGCATATAAGGTCAATCTTAAACTTGATACTAGAAATAAGCAAAACTAGAAACAAGGTATAACCATTGCAGTGCTTCTGGTCATTGATTACTGTAGAATTTTTGCAGGATGAAGATTTATCTGCAAGGTAGTATAAATGATTTCCTTAACATCTGTGTTGTAGTGGATCTTTCCATTAACTGAGGTTTCAGTTCATTTTCACATAAAGTATTGGAAATCTGGTGGAGAGATGGCCAGAATGAGTTCTTGATCAACCCTTGGAGAGACAGGATGACACTAGAGCTGTCCTTCAAACGCTACCACATCAGGTTTGTATAGACGGCTCCCAACGTACAGTGATGCTGAGTGATTACTTAAATTATCCCAAACTTCTCTGACACCCTCATCACAGTCCTGTGAATTATGGGCTGTGGGATAAACAGTTGGAACCTAAATATGTTTAGCCAGTATCAAGGAATAGCAGTTTCCAGCCTTTTGGTATCACAGACCAGTAAAACACTTTTAGACTATTTTTAGAGAACTTGCGGTGGCCTTTTATTTTACCAAATAAGGTTATACAGTAGAGAGAAGGATGAGAAAATTTAAAGGACAATTTTTTTAACTGAATACAAATTTTGAAGTCCCTTCACACTTGTTTTTCTTTTTTCCATTTTGCCTCCAATTGGCCCCCCTCCTCTGCTGGTCCTCCAGGAACTGTGTGGATAGCCTGCTAGTACCCGGCTCCCCTGATGCACACTGACCCACACACCTGCTGATTCCAGATGGGGGTCTTTCTCTTCTCTTCAAACTACATGTCCCACCCCACCCCACTCCTACGGACTCACCACCACTGGTGACTTGGGCAGAAAAAGGTTGCAAACCACTGATCATTCACAGAACTTTTTCCTTTCCTTTAACTTGCACATATTTAACAAAAACTTAATTACTAAAAGCTCCTTCAAGGTACAAAGCTACTTTATTTGGACAAAATTTGCTACATACACAGAAAAGCTGGAGATGTACATCCAGCCAGCCCAATCCCGAGCCCTTGGTAAATACAGCCAAAGGTCTGGAAGCTTACTGGAGACCTGGGCCCTGTTTACAGTATTTCTGCATGTGGAAAACAAACCCACATCAACAGCTTCTAAGAATACTTGTACATTATGTGAAAGGTAAAAACCGTATCATATGCTGTAAAAGTTTACTCAAAAAATAATTTCAAGCTGTTAGGTTTTAAATAATGAGACCACTGAGTTTAATATTTATTAGATCAAGAATTAGAAATTTTATACAGTATACACTCCTTTACACAAAACATATTTGCACGTGTTTCTGAAAACTACGTGTAGAGAAATTTTGATAGTATGACATTTTGAATACATCAGGTTAATTTGGTTATGTTTTTTAAGGGTTACATTTTGTTTTGTTTTGCTTTTTTTAAAATAAGAGATAGTCAATGTAGGGTTCACCTAAAACTTGGCCTATTTTTTGACGAATGCTGCTTTCAGAACATCAGTGAGCTGCTCGGTCTCTCTGCACATGCTCTGTACTAGCCCCCACGGGGGTGCAGCGGTAGGTCTCCATCTCCCTCGTTAACTCATGACTCCAGGACCTGGCGAGCTGGCACAGGAGTCCTTCTGGTTCTCCTGTGCCTCAGCACAAGGAGCTCTATCCCCGGCCCCAAGAGAATCAGGCGGCTCAGAGGGAGCTCAGCACACAGATGTCCAAAGGACAGCCTGTCACCACCAAAGCTACAAAGCTCTGCTTTAAATCCAATGCTGAGAATTTTTCCAGGCAGACCTTAAAGAGCCAAGATCCTGAAGTCTAGATCTCTTTATTATCGTTCCCCCAAGACCATGCCAGGAAGGGCGATGGAAGTGAAAGGGCCCAAGTGGAGTCTTACAGTAAGGCAACCGAAACCTCCCTTCGCAGGCAGAACAAAACCGGACAACAGGAGAGAAGAAGCCTCAGCAGAGCAGTTATAACTCTATCTGGCCTAGTAAAGGGGCTGAAATAGGGCAGCACATAGAAAAGCTGCAAAAGAAATACAATCGAGTTACCTGGGAAGGATAGGCAGGATAGATTTAACAGGATTCAGATCAGTTTTGGAATCTCACGCCCTCCGTTTTCCCCACATGAACAAAGACAGCAAAGAAAGGAGGACAGAGAACAAGGATCAGGGCACGGCTGAACCCTGGCTCCTCTTCCACTCTTCCAAGGGACGTGAAATTGTGATGTGTATGCTGTAAAAGCCCCAAAACACTACATTCCAAAAGGAAACATACACCACCTTCAGATCCAGAATACAGTATGTCTAACCCTCAAAGTGAGTGACCCAGGCTTCCTCCTGCACAGTGCGAGATCAAGAGTAGACTATACCGACAGAAATGTCCTAGAGGCTACAGCTGTGTTTTTCTTACATTGAAGATACATTTGATGAGGTCACCTTATGTCTACAGTCCAGTTCATAAAAGACAGTCAAGTTATGTTTCATTCCCAAGAGCAAAGCAGTCTAAGATGCTTCCGGAGGGCGCCACGGTGTCAGTCTGACGATGCTTTTCAATCTCTCTACTCAGTCTCAAAATAAGTTTCTTCAGATTTCTTGAATTTTCAAGGATGACCTTCTCAGTGAAGCTCTATTTTGCAGAAAAGTCCCAATGAATGACATAACAAGCAGGTGATCTGAGATTTCAGAATGGAGATTAGAGCCCCTCAAATGGAATTTTTTGTCAAAACACATGTTTAGTAAGGTAAATCAAATGCATTCATTCTGTGTCAAAATATGAAACAAAGAGTTTTTTCTCTAAACTTACAAACGGATTAACAAAATTCAGAAATAATCATACATTCAGGAAACAAAAGGCCTAAAGAATGAATTACCTAAGAATCTCAGCAATTTTCCTGAAAATGTGCTACAAATTTCAGAGTCACAAAATAACAGAATCCACAATTTCCAGGTACTATGTTAATCTGAAGTACTCATTTTACACCATGAATCTGGTATCCTAAAACATGCAGAAAAGTCATACATAGGTAGAAAACCTTTATAAAAGATTTTAGAAGAAATATGCTTTTTAAAAACAAAACAACAATCAACTTACTATGAAATACACGGCCCTAAGCCAGCAGAAAGTAGGTAACATCTGGGAGGGCTGTACCACAGCTTAAGCCTCAGGCTCCATTGTTACCACTGGCACTTTGGGGGCAGCCCTTTGCACAGGATTTTTGCTCCATCCATTACATTACATAGCTCTGGACGTGTGGCTTCAGTTCAATGTGTAAGGCGGTAATAAGCATCCTTCAAGATTTGACGCTCCATTCAAAGGTGACAGAGAACTGCTGACAAAGTGACAACAAAGTGAGAAGTAGAATGAAGATGCTCTCAGGTCAGGGCTTTCTAACTGACACCAGCAGAGGTTCCTCTGCCCTCAGCAACTGCAGTCTTGTTGGGCAAAGGATCCACAGCTTTCTTCAGATTTTCCAAAGGGGGTCTAGGAGGCCCAACATAAAAGGACCATTGTTCTGGGCTTTCTGTGTGTCACTACAGACTTACTGTACCCGAAGTTATAAAGATCTGTTCATCCCTGGGTAAACTGAGTCAGATTTCTGAATTCTCACAGCAATGTGCCAGACTGTGAGGTGCATGACCCAGGAAGATATGGATGTTCTCATGAGACACACACTAAAATGCTGTTATAGTATAACTGAAGGCAACATTAAACAAATGTAAGGTTTTATTTAGAAGTTTCAGAAACTGTCAAATACGGATCATTATTCATGCCACCAATTCTCTACTATGCTCAGTATTCTACACTATTTTCTAAAGTACACATTTCATAACATTTTCTCTAATGTCTAAGATATTTATTTTGAATTAAGTTCATCTTTGAGCCACATACCCATTTATAACACACCAGAATAAAATCAAACTCATTGTTAGGAAATAAATTTATTATTTCCCAAGATCACTGGCCAGTATCTTTTAAATACTACAGCATGCTAGTGTGAACTACCCAAATTAACACCAGGATGTTTACTATCTGAGAGATTCCATATACGACTACCTCCTAGTCTCCAGGGCTTTGTGCACCTAAGGTTAGTTATGTGAGAGTTACCCCCACCCCCATTTTTTTTTCTTGTGCTCTTAAATCTTTCCCTCTCTTGGGTCTCTTTCATTTGTACTCAAAGCGTTCAGAATCTAAAAGGTCTTTAAAATACTAATTGCAGTAGGAACCAAGTTTCTTCCTGCCTAATTCCTTCCGGGTTTATCAACAGCCAAGGCCCAGTCAACGCTGTGGCGAGGACTGGCCAGGAAACACTGCTACTGACAAAAATATCAGAGGGAGGGTTTTTACAAAGCCAGTTGTACTGGGAAAGCAGCTACATAGGCAGCACACGTTTAGATTAAACTGTAATTTGATTTTTAAAAATCTATCAAATGTTTTCATTGTGCAATCTATTAAACATATATCAGCCAATCCCTCTTACAGCAAAGCAAAAGGGGGGGTATGTGTGGTGTGGTTTCATTAGCTCCTAAGCCTTCTACCAGAAATGTCATGAAAACTCCCGCTATTGACCAGTTTCTATAATACTGCATAATCGACCAATAAAACACTTGGAATAAACGAATACATTGATACGATACAGGAATAATAACTGAGCTACCACAGTGCTCGCCCTCACTCTCCCCCTAGGATCCTTTTCAAGGTGCTTTTAATGTGGTCTTAAAAATCTGTCTTTCCCCAGTTTTGGTCAAACGAGCCAGGAGGCAGTTACATTAGACCTCAAAATAACCTTATCAGCCCCCGAATGATCCTCAAACATCCTAATCCCAGCAGGAACAGTCAGAGGAAAAGACACCACGGGTAATGGCACTCCAGTCACCTGAGTGCTGTCTGCGCCTCCCATAAAACAGCAGGTTCTCCATCCATTCCTACAGTCACGCGTGCCCTAGTTCATATTCTGGGTCTATAGGAAAATAGCCTATGGTTTTAAAATAGTGTGTTTAGGTACATGGAATATGGCCATCTTTCAATTTTTTAAGAAGAAATATTCCTTCTTGATGATTAAAGTTTTGTTCCATCTTCTTTTCATTCACACACTCTACCTCTTGGCCATTTTACTTCCCACTAATTCCCTCCCCCAACAATAGGGAGGAGGAGAGACAGAGCAGCCCTTCTTCCTCTTCAGAAGCACTTCTACCCGATATGCTGATGTCTAATTCGAAAACGGAGAGCACCCTGCCACAAGGGTACCTGGCTATGATTTGGGGTGAACTTGCATATTCCTACACAGACGATTCTGAGGTCACTTCCAGGTCGAAATTTTGTAATCAGTACCTTTAGGTCTGTCCCTTGATGATGTTTTTCTTTTCTCCCTTCCTGATCAGCAACTACCTCTGATCTAAGTAAGCTACACAGCAAGGCAGGTGGAAAGGAAAAGGAACTGGTCAAATAGGCATGGGAAGATTATATAAACTGTCAGGAAAAGAGGAGGTCCATGAAAACAAAACCCAAATCTTCAAAAGATAGCTGTTGCTGGAGGATGACACTATGACACTAATGATAGCTGAGAATTTGAGACCAGCATGCCAACTCAGGAATACAAAATTATAATACCTATTCTTTTATATACTGTTTATTAAATCTACTGATTCACCTAGTAAATCGTTATATGTACAAAATAATAATATCCAGGGTCCTAAATATTTCCAATATATTCAACTTAGGGATCCAAGATTCTGAACATGCCATCACCAAAAAAAATTGCAAACCTAAAAAACAAAAAGGAAAAAAAATTAAACATATGTCAAAAGAAAGACTTTCTTAGAAAAGGTCAATATTTACTTTTAAGACATTTTAATGTTTCTTCTCATCTTACAGTTCTAAGTTCTTAAGTCTAATATTGAAGTTTCACTTAAAAATAAGGCAGTTTACTTATAACAAATATTAAACTGTACTCATAGACATCGCCAATTAAATATTAACTGGGTCAAATATTTTCACATTTACAATTTCAGGCTTTAAATTAAAGTGGTATTAGTTCTGTATTTTCTTTTAAAAGCTACCATTATGGCGACATTCAATGCACACATGATATTATTGATTTC
Source organism: Phataginus tricuspis (assembly GCA_029783875.1). Classification (NCBI taxonomy): domain Eukaryota; kingdom Metazoa; phylum Chordata; class Mammalia; order Pholidota; family Manidae; genus Phataginus; species Phataginus tricuspis. Next base: position 32,103,275 of record JAQQAC010013566.1, read on the forward strand.
ATTATTATAAAACTCATACTTTTAGAAGCCACATTTTTAGCCAATTACTAGTGGTTAAAATGTTTGTGCTTCTATCACATTAACTTTTAGCACATAAAGTAAGAAAAACCTTCAAGTTCTTCTAAACTCAAAAAGTCAATCTAGATAGGCTTTATTTGAAAAAAATTTTTTTTTTGTCTGGTAAAATAGAAGAAATGAGAATTTCTAAAAATAAAACAACCTGTAATATTTCTCATTAAAACATTAATATACAAAAGTGAAAACTATATGAACAATTCTCATATAAGAGGCTTGAAAAACAGACCAGCCTATTTAACTTTTCCATAGAAAACCCAGAGTTCATAGTTCACATTTCTTCAAGAATAAAACAGCGCATCAGGAGATGATACAGAAAATAACTAAACAAGCTGAATGAAGTCTGGCCTGGCTTATTTAAGTATAAAATGACATCACAGACACAAAATCACTGCACTCCAATCGACCTGAACAGTACCCGGATTTACATGGCATGTGAATCAAGTCATTACAGAAAGCCACAAATACACATAAAAAGAAAACTTTTTTCAAATATAAAGTCACTCTCAAATCTGAGAAAATCCTGTTGTGAAATACTATTTGTAAGAAAATACTGTTTGTACTGAAAAGAGGTGACGCATAGAACTATAGAGACGAGCCCCTGGAAAACATGAAAATAAACATGACTTAAAAATACATATACGCCAATGGGGTCAGTTACTTAGAATATGACCACTGTATTACTCTCTGGAATGGGATAACAGTTTCATTTTTCTGGCATCTCATCAATTAAATAAATGCAAAATTTGGGCTAAATGGAAGTAAATTTGTGATACTATGTTTGCTATTCTTGCTGTTACATGTAACAACATAAAAACCACTTCATGAAATAAAATAGCACAAAGAACCATTTAGTCTGAAAAAACTGGCATAATATAAAATCTGAACTTGAGGCAAAGAACATACTGGGGTTCTATTCTCGGGAAATTAAGCCCAGTAAGTGCCTTATAAGCGTTGCTACATCAATACATTTAACAGGACATGGTCCATCAGAATAAACTTAATGAAGAGAAGCATCCCACCCAAAAAAGTTTTACAATAATGAAAACAAACAGGCTATTGCCTCCAAATATAAAATATATTTTGAACTAAGATACAGGTAATAATTAAAGCAGAGTTAACATTCTTACTAGGCATTTTACATTTTAAAAAGTAAAATAAACCACACATGAAACATCAAAATTCTTTAGGACAGAAAAAAAAAAGTTGTGGCAAGAATCCTTACTTTCTAGTTTGAAAAATGTACTGAGTCTGGGTCCCTTTTAAGAGCAAACCACATCAGCTTTCCAAGGAAGAATGTGACTCTGTCTGCAAATCCCTAATGGCTCAGGTGTTTTCATATAATAAATATAATAACTGTTGAAACAACTCTGAAAGGTTTAATATGTAGATTTATAGAATTCATCCTTTGGTTACACATTTGAACCAGTTAGTTTGCATCTTGTTTAATACCTTTGGCTCACAACTTAATTTATTATTTTTTTAATCTTAAAAATGAAGGAATTGGGGTAGGAGAACAGACATGGAAAAACATGAAGGCCTCTCATTCTCTTGGGTTTTTGCCATTACCATTTTGTTTGAAGTGGTTTCTGGACGAGGAGAGCGCACACCTTCTAGTCAGAAATCAGATGACCTCAAAACAACCTCATTTCAGTCTTAGGCCTCATGTCTTTCGCTTAGAGCTAAAAATAAAAATACATGTGAATGAGCAAATGATCATGGAATGAAATCTCTAACATGATACTAAAATAGAAAATATTCCAAGCCACTTTTATCACAGAAAAATGAAAATGACATATTCCTATCCAGAGCATCACCATCCTATGTAGAATGGGAGGCTCTCCTCTAACCCGGGAGGAGTGGGAGTATATCAGCACTGGGAAAAGGACACCCACGGTTTAATTCCCAGGTGGTTCTACAAAGTGAGGGCAGTATTTTATTTATCTCCTGAGGTCATGAAACATCATTTTTTTTACAGAGTGAAATATAACAATGTCATTATTGAAGCTAATGACATTAGACAGCATCTTAGCTCTTCTTTATGCAAATAAATCAAGGCAAGAAAGGAAAGTGCAATCTCGAACCAGAACAATGATCTGGTCCCCCCAAAATATTTTTGTGTTTAGAACTCCTACTTCTAACAGCAATGAACTTAGTACATGAATATTGACCTGTCTGTGCAACCAAAGTAAAGTATTCACTCATTTAACAAACAGGAATGTTTCTAAGCACTGGAAGAAAACTGCTGAATAAGATAGATGGCTCTGAACCTCAGCCAGAGGAGTCCTAGCCTGCTATTTCCTAATTTTTGTCCAAGTCTAGACTATGACACTAAGGAGACAGAAAGAAAGGATTACCATGTTCCCATGAGAAAGAGGAGGGCAGGATATATTACATGACAACAGAATGAGACTACAGGATTTAAAACAAAATCTACTCAGAAGCCTAAATCTTATGTTGCAAGTAACAGCCAGTCATCAATTGGTCTTTTCAGTGTAAAGCTTATGTTTTCAAAATCCTGTGTTAATGCTAAAAATTAATTCTCCTTCATTTGGAGAGTGCTGGTAGTTTTAATCCCAAATATAAATGTCTCAGACTATTTTGTAAGGATAAATCGGCCAAGCACCTTCAAAAATAACTTAATGTAAGAGTACTAAATTCAACTGAAGCCTTGAAAATTCAGAAATTTTGCTGCCAAAGTTACACTTAAAGAATTGGTCCTGTCTATATACACGTAAAATGAAAACAAGCATCTTATGAGTATTTTTACACCATTCATATACATCCATTAAATTACACAGAATTAGAGAGGCCGAAAAAAAGATGGCGGTGTGAGAGGTGAGAGAGAGAACTCTTCCCAAAACCACATATTATATGAAAATATAGTTAATACAACTAATACTAAAAGACCAACAGGAAAGAAGGCTGCCCCAGACTGCACACACCTGGAGAACAGAGCAGACCTCACGAAACAGGGTAACATACCAAAGCCTTAATCTGGTGGGACCCAAGCCCTTCCCCCACCTGAGCTCACTGGCGGAAGGAAGAGAAACAGAGTGGGGAGGGAGTGGAAGCCTAGGACTGCTGAACACCCCACCCTGGAGATCTGCTTTGAGAGCACAAACCTACATTGCATGCTGCTCTGGAGATTAGTGGGGTTGGAAAGCTAAGACAGGAGAGACTGAGATTCTAGCCGTTTGAGGAGGACAGGGATTCACAACCAGCTGCTCTGGGAGAAAGAAAAGGTGGGCAGTCTGAGAGGCTTCCTAGCAGTGAAAGGCTGCTGAAGGGTTGGGGATTGCATGGAGCTTGCTGCGTGGGAGAAGGGATAGGTGGACAAGGTTGTCTGGGTGCCCAGCAGGTTGGGAACTTTCAGGAGCTTCAGGTGCTCCATCCCCCTGGCTGACTACTCAACTCCAGGCCCCCCACTGTGATACGCAGCCTGCCACGCCTTCCTCCTGGCCTGCTGGCACCTATTTGAAAACCGGCAGTCCCTGATCTGGCGTCAGGCCAGCCAGAGGGAGGCCCCACCTACAGCAACTACAGGCGCAAAGCACAGAGGTTTACAACTGTGTGCTCAGCCCATGGTTCTAACAGTGGAGACAGGCACTGCAGCTGGGAAGAAGGAAACAGCTCTTTCTTCCCCCCAAGGCACGAGCGTCACTCCCCTGTGACCCCTGACATCACTCCAGGGGCTGAGCAGCTCCAGAGACTAGAGCTTCTGGGCACTAGAGGGTGCCACATACAAATATGAAACTTCAAAGGAACCTGATTCAAACCAAAATCTCACAAACACCAGAAAAAGGCCCAAGTGAAACTGAACTCACCAATCTTCCTGAAAGAGAGTTCAAAATAAAAATCATAAACATGCTCATGGAGGTATAGAAAAATATTCAAAAACTCAGGAACAAATTTAGGATGGAGATTCAACCATTAAGAAATTCCATATCTGAAATGAAACATACAATGTAGGGATTTAAAAGCAGATTAGATGTAATAGAAGACACAGAAAATGGAATAGAAATTAGAGAAGAGGAATACAAAGAAGCTGAGGCACAGAGAAAAAAAAGAATCTCGAGGAATGAAAGAATATTTAGAGAACTGTGTGACCAATCCAAATGGAACAATATTCGCATTATAGGGGTACCATGAGAAGAAGAGAGAGAAAAGGGTTAGAAAGTGTCTTTGAGGAGGTCATTGCTGAAAACTTCCCCAATCTGGGGAAGGAGATAGTCTCTCAGGCCATGGAGATGCACAGATCTCCCAACACAAGGGACCCAAGGAAGACAACACCAAGACATATGATAATTAAAATGGCAAAGATCAAGGATAAGGACAGACTATCAAAAGCAGCCAGAGAGAGAAAAAAGATCACATACAAAGGAAAACCCATCAGGCTACCATCAGACTTCTCAACAAAAACCTTACAGGCCAGAAGGGAGGGGCATGATATATTTAATGCAATGAAACAGGAGGGCCTTGAACCAAGAATATCCTACCCAGTTTTATTATTATTTACATTTGAAGGAGGTATTAAACAATTTTCAGATACACCAAGGCTGAGAGAATTTACCTCCCACAAACCACCTCTACAGTGTATTTTGGAGGGACTGGTACAGATGGAAGTGTTCCTAAGGCTAAATAGCTGTCACCATGGGAATAAAACCACAGTAAAGAAAGTAGAACAATTAATTACAAAGCAGATGCAAAATCAAATCAACTACCCACAAAGTCAATCAAGGGATAGACAAACAGTACAGAATATGATACCTAATATATAAAGAATGGAGGAGGAAGAAAAAGGAGGAATAAAAAAAGAACCTTTAGGTTGTGTTTGTAATAGCATACAAAATGAGTTAAATTAGACTGTTAGATATGAAGGGAATTACCCTTGAACCTTTGGTAACCAGAATCTAAAGCCTGCAATGGCAATAAGTACATACCTATTGATAACCACCCTAAATGTAAATGGTCTGAATGCACCAATCAAAAGACATAGGGTCACTGAATGGATAAAAAAACAAGACCCATCTATATGCTGCCTACAAGAGACTCACTTCAAACCCAAAGACATACACAGACTAAAAATAAAGGGATGGAAAAAGATATTTCATGCAACTAATAGGGAGAAAAAAGCAGGAGTTGCAGTACTTGTATCAGACAAAATAGACTTCAAAACAAAGAAAGTAACAAAGAGACAAAGAAGGACAATACACAATGATAAAAGGGTCAGCCCAACAAGAGGATACAACTATTATAAATATCTATGCACCCAACACAGGATCACCTACATATGTGAAACAAATACTAACAGAATTAAAGGGGGAAATAGAATGCAATGCATTCATCTTAGGAGACTTCAACACACCACTCACTTCAAAGGACAAATCAACCAGACAGAAAATAAGTAAGGAGACAGAGGCACTAAACAACATATTAGAACAGATGGACCTAATGGACATCTACAGAACACTCCATCCAAAAGCAACAGGATACACATTCTTCTCAAGTGCACATGGAACATTTTCAAGAATAGGTCATCCATTAGGCCACATAAAGAGCCTCAGTAAATTCAAAAAGAATGAAATTGTACCAACCAGCTTCTCAGATCACAAAGGTATGAAACTAGAAATAAATTACACAAAGAAAATGAAAAAGGTCACAAACACATGGAAGCTTAATAACATGCACCTAAATAATAAATAGTTCAATGACTAAATAAAAACAGAGATCAAGCAATATATGGAGACAAATGACAACAATAATTCAACACCGCAAAATCTGTGGGACACAGCGAAGGCCATGCTAAGTGGAAGTATATTGTAATACTGGCTTACCTCAGGAAAGAACAATCCCACATCAAAAGTCTAAACTCACAATTAACAAAACTAGAAAAAGAAGAACAAATGAGGCCCAAAGTCAGTAGAAGGAGGGACATAATAAAGATTAGAGCAGAAATAAATAAAATTGGGAAGAATAAAACAATAGAAAGAATCAATGAAAGCAGGAGCTGGTTCTTCGAGAAAATAAACAAAATAGATAAACCCCTAGCCAGACTTACCAGGAAAAAATGAGTCTACACACATCAACAGAATCAGAAATGAGAAAGGAAAAATCACTACTGACACCACAGAAATATAAAGAATTATGAGAGAATACTATGAAAAATTGTATGCTAACAAACTGGATAACCCAGAAGAAATGGACAACTTTCTAGAAAAATACAACCATCCAAGACTGACCCAGAAAGAAACAGAAAATCTGAATAGACCAATTACCAGCAATGAAATTGAATTGGTCATCAAAAAACTACCTAAGAACAAAACTCCTGGACCAGATGGTCTCACTGCTGAATTTTATCAAACATTTAGTGAAGACCTAATACCCATCCTCCTTAAAGTTTTCCAAAATTAGAACAGGAGGGAATACTCCCAAATTCATTCTATGAGGCCAGCATTACTCTATTACCAAAACCAGGCAAAGACACCACAAAAAAGAAAATTACAGACCAATATCCCTGATGAACATAGATGCAAAAATATTCAACAAAATATTAGGAAACCGAATTCAAAAATACATCAAAAAGATCATTCATCATGATCAAGATGGATTTATTCCAGGGATGCAAGGATGGTACATAGAGATTCCAGAAACAGATGAGGGTGTCCTGTCAGATACATCAGCATCACATGCCCAATGTGAACACTGGTGCTAAGGAACAGGCCTTCACTGTTCTATGTGTTATTTTGATGATCTTCAGCCACCAGATTATGTCAGGAGGGTGTGACATGTTAGAGCTGTTATTTTACACCCTGATTCTTCATTGCAGTGTGAGCTGCTCAGCTTTATTCTGGATCATGTCTTCATTGAGCAGGGTGATGATGGTAACAGTACAGATGGTCAGCAGGAAGAATGAAGCCAATAAAACTGAAGCTCTGTACAAGGGGAGAAATTTACTTGCAGTGTTTTGCAAGCTAACTGTATATACTGGATAGAGATGAATACAGCAGCAGGTATCTTCAAGCAGTATGTGAAATATTCTAGCGACTATGGAGGTATCATCAAAGAAATCATGAGTAAAACAAAGCAGACAGACAAAATTCAGTGTGCAAAGACCCTTATTCTTAGTTTGCAAAGCTTTTTAGTGAAATGATACAGGAAAAGGGCTATAATTTTGATAGATCATCCTCAACATTCAGCAGCATAAAGGAACTTGCTCATCAGTTTGCTTTAACTTTCGGACTTGATCACTGAACACAAGAGAGGCTATTGCTATGCTACTCAAAGATGGCATAGAATTTGCTTTTACAGAGCCGAATCCACCAGAAGAGAGGCATCCATCTTTAAAATTGGCATTTCTTGATACTCTGAGTGAGTTTTCTTTTAATTTACTCCCAACAAGACAAAAGAGCAGTGTGTGTATACTTGAAAAGTTCATGACCTTTCAGATGTCACTCCAAAAAGATGTGTGGCTTCCACTGATGTCTTACCGAAATTTTTGCTAGCTGGTGGTGATAATGACACCATGTCAGTCATTAGTAGAATCAGCAGTCGGGGGTCAACAGTGCAGAGAAAAAGATCAAAACCAACTACAGGAAAGAAACAGAAAGTGCTTGAAGGCATGCAGCTCACACTCATTGAGGACAGCAGGCATCGTGACAGTATGTGGGTCAGCAGAGAACACACACTGCACACCCTAGTTACGGTGCAGACACCGTGACTCACCTCACCGATTAGACAGCCCAAAAGATCACGCCCTGAGGACAGCTTCCTGCGTGTCTATCCAATGCAGACGCAACATCATCCCACTCCTCTGGATTATGATCGGCGTGGTACAAGCCCGATGGGAGACGGTGAAGAGCCAACTGCTGAAGATGTTACGACGTCCTCAGAAGGGAGGATTGAGATCTGAATGAGGAAATGGGTTTTGACACCATGGATAGAGACTTGCCACCACCAAAGAGCAGACGAGAGAGAACAGAACTGAAACCTGATTTCTTTGATCCAGGTTCAGTTGTGGATGACTCAGTTCTTGGGGGGGAGGGGTCTATGTTTAATACCAGTATGCAACTGGATCTGTGGAGAAGTCATTTTCTAAGTGCAAGAGGAAATTTTAAAATAAAGTGTGATAGCTACAGTGAAATTCTGTACAGATTTTTCTCTAGGGAGAGTATGACGTGCTTATGCTTACCAAGATCAAATGTGCATCGAAGGGCAGTTTAGTTTGCTTGATAAAGGTAAAGGACAAGTAAACAATTTGACAACAAGCTACAGATTTTTCTTAGAAAGTAAATATTTTATTTATGTGCTATTAGTTTCTTTTGAATCATTTCTTTTTTTTTTTAAAGAAGGCAACAATCTGTAGAGGCATTTGGTACAGACATGAATCCTCTTAATTTACTGCGTGTATTAAGTAATGATGACTTCTGCTGGATTTCTGTTTACATCCAGGAAACAAAGTTAGGGATGAATTTATTCCCCTGCCGTGAAATTATAGAACTTAAATGCTTAAAACATCAATCAACAAAGCTTTCTTTTAAATATTATAATTATGGAGAAAAGCAAATTTACAAGCAGAACTTTCACAATTTTTTCATCTAAAATGTATTTTAAGATATTTTTTAAATCCAAGAGCTTTTCTATACTTTTCAGAAATAGCCACATGCAGTGAACTGCCAGAAGGTAACCAGTCTCAAACACGATTATCCCATTATCAACCCTGAAAGTTCTCTTGTCCTTTAAGATAAAAAATGTAACATTGTGATATTCCTTCTAGTAGTATTTTGTCTCCTAATAAAAGAAGCTTATTGTAATATGTTTGCAGAAAAAATTCTGAACAAAAATTCTATATACATATAAATTTGTGGTTTTATAATTGCAGTTTAGCTTTTTTCTTGCTTTTAAATTCCAATTTAAAATTATGAGATTTCAGAAATATATTGAAAGTTTAACAGTGTTTAAAAACAGAAAAGCATGGGTGTTACACTTTAAAATGATTTTTAAATTTGTATTTTATATTGTTTTATCTATCTGTCTTTGCAAGCAGTCTTCAGGTTAAAGATACTTCTAACAGGTTACAGTACATTTCCTCTGTACGTAAATTAGATAGGATAATATAATTCATAACCCATAATATTCTTCAAAAGCTAAACTTTTATCATTTTATGTCCTTTTACAAATAAATTAGTTTAAAACAGAAAGTGGCTACTTGCCATTTTGACATCAATTCATTTTGCCAGGCTTATATACCTAGATATTGTTTAAAACAAAACATTAACGTAAATTTGTATCTATCTTTTGTCAGTTGTCCCTCAGTTCTTAAGGTATATTATTTTAATCATTCCATGTCTTAATATGCTTGCGATATAAGAGTATCTTCAGATGAGTGAATACCAAAGGCTTCCAGAGCTTAAAGAGTCAGAAATCAACAAGAATTGGGCTGTGGTAGCCAAAAACCACAGCTAAAAGATGATGATAAACTACAATTATTAAATCATGGTTAATAACAAATGAAATCAGACTTGTCTAACAGATTTTCCATCAGCAAATATTGTTATGTGCCAACGTATTGCCGGAGGTGTTTTTCACACCACTGAATTTACCAGAACTGCTGAGAGGACTGTATGTATGATTTTAAACTTAAGCTGATTTTTTTCTTCTTACTCTTAAAAGGGGTACTTCTTTGTGAAAGCAGTTCTTACAGCTCTGCTTTCAATATGCTAAAAATGTTTTATATATTAGTCTAACACCTGTTGTCCTCCACATTCTATTGTTCTAATTGTACTGTGTTTTGATTTGTATTTATGTCTTGTGACAGTAACTTTTTGAATAAAAATAAACCTAGTAAATAAACAGTAAAAATAAATATAAATATATACATTATATAATATATATATAATATAAAATATATATAAAAATTAAAAATGAAATTAATGAGATGAAAATACTTCGAGAATGCCTATGCTTTAAATCTTAAAAAAAAAACCTTGTTTTTATTCTTTATGCAAAACCATTTGCAGAAAATAAGGGGAAAGTGAATTTGATTACATTCGACTTCCTCTCCACCCTGGCACTCTTCCCTGATTCCACCTCATCAATATACTATGTGAAAAAAGAGAGTTGAACAGAACCATCACTTAAAATTACTTCCAACCTTGAAATCCTTTATTTTTTCCATTTCCTTTTCTTGTGTCTACCTATTTTTAACCATGGTAAAGATGTGTATTGTTTACTATATTCACAGAAGGGAGTTTTATGTTCTCTATCTTTTATTTCAAATTATGTTAGAATTTCTTCAAAGGTAAAAAGAAACCCCAATTAATTTGCTTCACATAAGGTTCTTTGTGAGTAGCCCTAAAAAAGAACAGTCCCCAAATCTCCTTGGGGTTTTTTCCAGTTCCTCTTGTTCTTCTCAATTACACAAATACTCACTGGAAATTTGGAAAACAATAATTTTTGACTCAAAAGTACCCAAAAAGCCAAGAACTTCTACTAGTAAAAGTAAACAACCTTGAAATGGTCTTGATATTTCTTTTGTAGTTTTAAACCTTATGTTTTTTGAACTTACACACAGGTTGACTTATGCTAATAAAAAAAGAATCATACATTGCCATATCTGACAAGTATATGTGTATATATAAAAAGCCACCGCACTTCAAAATATTCATATTTACTTTGGAAAAATTTTTTAGGACTGCAGGTAACTGTATAAAAGTAAATAACATGAACAAAATTTACTATAACTTTCTACTTAATCTATTCATAAATTGCAAGACTTTAACTTTGTTCATGATCAGCAAGAGAAGAATCTAATTCTACCCATGTAAATACAGTGTGGCATTTCCCTAAAACCTTAGGTTTAAAAATATATAGCATTAACAGCAGAAACAACAGGGCAGTCTGGAAAGCATGGTGAATTCAGGTCAGACAAATCTAAATTCTAGTTTCAGACTAGACCTAAGATCCATTTGATAATCCCTGAGCAAGTTAAGTATTTTATTTCTATTTTTCTCAACTTTCTTCGACACATCCAATCACATTCCCTTTTGTCTCTCATTTTCTCCCACTTTAAAAATAACATTACAAATTTGCCTTTGAAGTTCCTAATAGCTCCCACTAGCAAGGGAAAGGATTGCTAATAAACTTGGACTGATGTTACAATTCCGGCTATACGGAAGCAGTGGGACCAGGCTTCAGCCTGGCTGGGAAGGGAAGAACAAGTCCTGGTCAACAGGGTATTAAACTGAAGGTTGACTGTAACTTAGAGACAAGATGATCACAGGAAAAAGGAAGACAATGGTAACCAAACGTAACTAACAAATAACTATGGAAAGAAAGAAGCCTTTTTAATACCCAATTTGCATTAAGAGCAAAAATAGGCTTTTATTAAAGTACACAGATATTCAAGTAATATCTTAAGAAAAGTCCCCAGCAGTAAGGGCAGTTAAAATATCAGAAGGCACTAGTGATGGCTGTGGGACACTGGCTATAGGAGGAAGTCTTCCCTGAAGAACTTAAATACACAGTGTGCCTACTTGCCCTGTCTATAACGGTCCTCTCGGAAGTATTCTGGAGAAGGCCCTCAACTCTGACTCCATAAAATATCTGGACATATCCCTGGAGACCTACATCATTCAAGGTTGAACATATTTTCTTTAAATTAGACTAATATTCTATTAATTTTTTTAAGTACTTGAACCTAGACATATAATAAATTGTGATCAGGATAAAGAGAGAAATGGAGGGAGAGAATGAAGGTAGAAGGAATGGGGAAAGGAAAAGTCAATGCACCCCATCACTTAAGGATGATCTGTCACTACCAGGATGAGATTTCTTGCACCTGGAAAACTTTACACATTTCTTCCTAATAGAGTATATATCTGACCAATGAGTCTCATTGTTTCTGTAACTTCAGTAACCCTTAATTAGCATTTTATTTCACTAATCTGTTTGCTTTCCCAAGTGAGTGAATAGAATTGTTAGTAGCCCAAAAGACCTCACCAAAAAAGAAAATTACAGACCTATATCCCTGATGAAAGAACGTAGATGCAAAAATACTCCACAAAATATTAGCAAACCGAATTCAAAAATACATCAAGAGGATCATACACCATGATCAAGTGGGATTCATCCCAGGGATGCAAGGATGGTACAACATTCGAAAATCCATCAACATCATCCACCACATCAACAAAAAGAAGAACAAAAACCACATGATCATCTCCACAGATGCTGAAAAACCATTTGACAAAATTCAGCATCCATTCATGATTAAAACTCTCAACAAAATGGGTATAGATGGCAAGTACCTCAACATCATAAAGGCCATATATGACAAACCCACAGCTAACATCATACTTAACAGTGAGAAGCTGAAAGCTTTTCATCTAAGATCGGGAACAAGACAGAGATGCCCACTCTCTCCACTGTTATTCAACATAGTACTGGAGGTCCTAGCCACAGCAATCAGACAAAACAAAGACATACAAGGCATCCAGATTGGTAAAGAAGAAGTCAAATTGTCACTATTTGCAGATGACATGATACTGTACATAAAAAACCCTAAAGACTCCACTCCAAAACTACTAGAACTAATATCTGAATTCAGCAAAGTTGCAGGATACAAAATTAACACACAGAAATCTGTTGCTTTCCTATACACTAATGATGGACTAACAGAAAGAGAAATCAGAAAAACAATTCCATTCACAATTGCATCAAAAAGAATAAAATACCTAGGAATAAACCTAACCAAGGAAGTGAAAGACCTGTACTCTGAAAACTACAAGACACTCCTAGGAGAAATTAAAGAGGACACTAAGAAATGGAAATGCATCCCATGCTCTTGGCTAGGAAGAATCAATATTGTCAAAATGGCTATACTACCTAAAGCAATCTACAGAGTCAACGCAATCCCTATCAAACTACCAACAGCTTTCTTCAATGAACTGGAACAAATAACTCAAAAATTCATATGGAACCACAAAAGACCCCGAATAACCAAAGCAATTCTGAGAAGGAGGAATCAAACAGGGGGAATTACGCTCCCTGACTTCAAACTCTACTACAAAGCCACAGTAATCAAGACAATTTGGTACTGGCACAAAAACAGACCCACAGACCAGTGGAACAGAATAGAAAATCCAAACATTAACCCAAACATTTACAGTCAATTAATATTTGATAAAGGAGCCTTGGATATACAGTGGGGAGATGACAGCCTCTTCAGGAGCTGGTGTTGGAAAAACTGGACAGCTACATGTAAGAGAATGAAACTGGACTACTGTCTAACCCCATACACAAAGGTAAACTCAAGGTGGATCAAAGACCTGAATGTAAGTCATGAAACCATAAAACTCTTAGAAAAAAACATAGGCAAAAATCTCTTGGAGATAAACATGAGTGTCTTCTTCATGAACATATCCCCCCGGGCAAGGGAAACAAAAGCAAAAATGAACAACTGGGACTATATCAAGCTTAAAAGCTTCTGTACAGCAAAGGACACCATCAGTAGAACAAAAAGACATCCTACAGTATGGGAAAATATATTCATAAATGATGCATCTGAGAAGGGGTTGACATCCAAAATATATAAAGAACTCATGCACCTTAACAAACAAAAAGCAAATAATCCAATTAAGAAATGGGCAGAGGACATGAATAGACACTTCTCTAAAGAAGAAATTCAGATGGCCAACAGGCACATGAAAAGATGCTCCACATCTCTGGTCATCAGAGAAATGCAGATTAAAACCACAATGAGATATCACCTCACACCAGTGAGGATGGCCAACATCCAAAACACAAAGAACAACAAATGTTGGCGAGCATGTGGAGAAAAGGGAACCCTCCTACACTGCTGGTGGGAATGCAAATTAGTTCAACCATTGTGGAAAGCAGTATGGAGGTTCCTCAAAAAACTCAAAATAGAAATACCATTTGACCCAGGAATCCCACTCCTAGGAATTTACCCTAAGAATGCAGCAGCCCAGTTTCAAAAAGACAGATGCACCCCTATGTTTAATGCAGCACTATTTATAATAGCCAAGAAATGGAAACAGCCTAAGTGTCCATCAGTAGATGAATGGATAAAGAAGATGTGGTACATATACACAATGGAATATTATTCAGCCATAAGAAGAAAACAAATCCTACCATTTGCAACAACATGGATGGAGTTAGAGGGTATTATGCTCAGTGAAATAAGCCAAGCCAAAAAAGACAAGTATCAAATGATTTCACTCATACGTGGAGTATAAGAACAAAGAAAAAAACTGAAGGGACAAAACAGCAGCAGACTCACAGAACCCAGGAATGGACTAATAGTTACCAAAGGGAAAGGGACTGAGGAAAGTGGGTGGGAAGGGAGGGACAACAGGGTAAAAGGGGTATTACGATTAGCAGACGTAAGGTAGCGGGGGCACGGGGAGGGCTGTACAACTCAGAGAAGACAAGTAGTGACTCTATAGCATCTCACTACGCTGAAGGACAGTGACTGTAATGGGGTTTGTGGGGGGGACCTGATGAAGGGGGTAGTTTAATCACCATAATATTGCACATGTAACTGTAGATTAATGATACCAAAATAAATTGTAAAAAAAGAATTGTTAGTAGCCCAGAGAACTAAGCCAGAGTAGAAAGCCAAGAAGTGACAATTTGATCGAGTTGCTCCTGAGCACAGAATTTCTTTTCTAATTAATCCTTTTAACTGTTATAAACAAATTTAAATGTAATTATGATTGAGTTCATCTAGTCACAATTCTCAATGATGAGAAATTTCATAAGCAGTGTTAAGCAAACTTTCTACCTCCCATAATGTAACAAAGATACTACTGGGTCCCTGGGCCTTAAGAACAGCACAAACTCTAGCTGACAGATTAGACGCAGTGTGTTACGTTCTGTTACAGACAGACATCCAAATGGCTTGGTATTATTCTGATCATAACATTAATAGAGAGTAATACTAACACAATTTTGTGATTTGGAAGAATCTTTTAATTACCAATTTTCTAATTAAAATTAAAATACAGTTGGATTTCCTACGTTATCCAGTGAATTGTAACTACCAACATTCAGTTAAACTCAATGAAGAAACTGAACCTGTATAAAAATAACCATCAGAGTAGAAAAAAGCTATATGAAAATAACGAACAGTTCAATATTAGCAGTTCCTGTAGATAAATGCTCTCAATTGACCCAAATAAGCCAATTTACTAGGTCAGCAGAGAGCATGAAAAACTACTTCTTCTGTTATGACATAACTCATTCATGAAGCAGGTATTACAGAGTAAGAACTTCGGAAAGTGTGTCCAGTTTCAATAAGCTGAATAACTTTAAGGCCAGAAATACTACTACTTTTGCTATTCAGAAATAATCAAAAAATATCTAAATATAGTTCAGATCACTTTGATAATATTATTAGAGAGGAATCTATGTAAGAGTACTAACATATAAGTTGATTTTTTGTTCATTCAAAGCCCTGACATGGGAGTTATAAAGGACAATGATTTTCTTTTCAAGGGTGTGAAATACAAAGAATGGTTTTCTCTTAGTGAGTTGCACTATACCATCAGTTCAGAGTGACTTCGTATAACTGATAGTGGTGGTGGGAGCCAATAATTCTTACGAAGGACAATTGGCTTTCCAGTATCTCAGTAATGGCATCTCTACCCTTGCAGTTGTACAAGCCAAAGCCTCAAGAGGTTTCTTGGACTCCTCTTTCTCTCACACATACATCCAATGTAACATAAATCCTGTTACCCCTTTCCTTCAAAATATTTTCAGACTGGAACAACCTCCTACTCCCTTACCTCTCACCGCAATCACCTGGGTTCAGGCAAACATTCCCTCTGGACTATTACAAACAGTCTTCCTAACTGGTCTCTGTTTGCATGTTTGCCCCTAATTCAAGACCAACTTCAACATAAAACTCAAGGCAATCCTTTTAAAATCTAAGTGTGTAGTAAAGCTGGCTGTGCCCCAAGAGAGGTCCAGCCATTGCCTCAGATTCTGGGAGGTAATCCACATCATATCCAAAGGAAGTGTCCTTGTTTAGGTCAAGGGCTGATCACACTAGATCTTAGGTTAGGGTTGGCCACACCCAACAGCCTTAAAGTAGGGACTGGCCATATCAGAAAGACTGATAGAGGGTGCGGGCTTTGGGTCATGCAGTATCAATAAATCTAGAGACTGAGTTCAACAACATGGTCAATCAATCAATCAATCATGCCAATGTAATGAAGTCCCAATAAAAACTTGGGCCACGAAAACTCAGGATGTTCCCTGGATGACTTCATGCATACTGTCACACATCGATACCAGGAGGGTAACCGGTCCTGACTCCATGGAAGAGAACAGAAACTACGGATTTAGAATTCTCCCAGATGCTGCCGTATGAGTCTCTTCCTTTGGTTGATTTTGATCTGTATCCCTTTCCTGTAGTAATACATGGCTGTGAGGATACAGCTCTCAGTGAGTTCTGCTGAATCCTTCCAGCAGCTTAGTAAACCTGAGGGTGGTTTTGGGAATCCTTTAACTTGCAGTTGGTATCAATAGCAAGGGCAGGCTTGGGGACTGCACCCTGAAACCTGGCAGTTTGGCTTACTCCAGGAAGGTGTGTTTTGTAGTTTTCCTACAAATTAATAGAGCTTCTAGAGTATATGTACTCTCTTTCCTGTTGATTCTGTCTCTCCTATAAATATGGTCTACCTCCCACTGTTTGAGAAAAGACAAAAGTACCCTCCCCTCTGTCCTCTATTCTCTCCACTGCTTCTATCCTTCTCTTCAAATCTTCTCTAGTAAGGCAGTCTACACTCCTTTAGGGACTCAAAATTGAATTCTCAAAATTTCTCATCATATTCTCATAAATCTGCCATATAAGTTTCCACTCCCCCTGGAAGGGAAAGACAAATAGGGAACACCAAAGATTTACTAGCACAGACTCATATTTGTCTGAGTGGCAGTAGAAATGAAACAATAAGAATCTTCTGGCAAGGCCCACGGTTTCACCCTGAGGCCCCCGACCACTGGCACCTGTTTCTGCAGTCTTGATACAGCACACTCCCTGGGACGATAACAAGCTTGTTTTATGCCTCAAAAGAAGTCCTCCTGGCTTGGCTATGGTCACCAGGCCTTGTCTCGCTTCAGGCTTCCAAATTTTAAATGGCACTGTTTAACATTTGGGCAGAGTGAATTCCCTGCCTTAGGAATTAATTAAGGGTCAAGTATTCCAGAGTGGTATTTAAATATGTTTAAAACTGAAAAGAAAAATGTTTTTATATCACTTTGATTTTTTCATTTGAATATTAACATTTCATTTTATAAACAAGGGAGTCCCCAGCAGAGAAAAAAATAATATTTCACAATAGTTGTGTTTTGTCTTCAGGATATGGATCCTTCATGGAACTCAGATTCCTTAAATGAGATTTGAAAACTATACATACTATAAAGCTTTACACCTCTTTTAAAAGAGGCATACGATATGTGGTTTACACCTACTGCAGTGGTCTCTCAGAATGGAGTTTAGCAACCAAATTCTCACAATCATCCCTTGCAGAAACTACTACAGAAAGCTAAACTGGCCCCTAACATTTGCTCAAAACGCCCACCAGCCTAGTTGTCACTCCACCCCACGCCTCTTCAGTGCACAGTGATGTTACTCAAAATACAAGTCTGATCTTCTCTCATCAATGGCTTTCTGGAGCCTTTAGGATAAAGTCAAAAGACCCTTACCACGTGGCCCTAGTCAGCATGTGTTGCTCTCCCCTGCATATGGACACGTCAGCCTTCTGGGTCAGCTTACACAGGACCCCACCCTCCAAGACACTCCTCTCTCTTAACTGTTCCCTCAGCCTCACACAGCCTTCCTCCACTCCCAGATTCTTCTCACCGCTCAGGTGACATATTCGCTTTACTAAGAGGTCCTTGCTAATGCCTTCCCACAAATGAAGTAAGCTCCCCCACACACACCTCAGCCACCCTACCTTTCTGCACCACTCTTGTTTGATTTGTCTCTACTAGACTGGAAGCTTGAGAACAGGATCAGGTTCACTGCTCTATTTGCAGTGCTTTGCACATATCTGGTGAGTACATGAGTCCAAAAGCCCAAAATATACTGACTTTTAAGGTTTCAAAGTCAAATTATTAGTAGAGATTACGCAATTTTATCAAAATTTCTTTTCAAACACATTCTACCATTTGCAACAACATGGACGGAACTAGAGGATATTATGCTCAGTGAAATAAGCCAGGCAGAGAAAGACAAGTAACAAATGATTGCACTCATCTGTGGAGTATAAGAACAAAGAAAGAACTGAAGGAACAAAACAGCAGCAGACTCACAGAACCCAAGAATGGACTAACAGTTACCAAAGGGAAAGGGACTGGGGAGGATGGGTGGGAAGGGAGGGATAAGGGGGAAAAAGGGCTATTACAATTAGCACACATAATGTAGCGGGGGTGGGGGTGGGGTGGAGGGGATACGGGGAAGGCAGTATAACACAGAGAAGACAAGTAGTGATTCTATAATATCCTTCTACACTGATGGACAGTGACTGCAATGGGGTATGTGGTGGGGACTTGATAACAGGGGGAGTCTAGTAACCATAATGTTGCTCATGTAATTGTATATTAATAATAGCAAAAAAATTTTTTGATTTCTTTTCAAAAAGATATCACAAAAGGAAAATGCTTCTTTAAAGTGAAAGTTATTTATTTACCATTACAATACTAGAGTTCTTCAACAAACTTCAGTATACAGTTTTTGAATATTTAGAGTAAAGAGTATATGCTGTCACTGAGGATTTAGAGTGGAAAGAATATAAATGTAAGAGTAATTGCTGCCTAATGAAGTTTCATTTTAAAGTAATTTCCATAGTCAATTAATACCATGCCCAAAGGGCATTATAGCCACTACCAAAACCTCCTTTTGAGGCATAGGGTCAAATCTATGTTCAAACATGTGCTAAATTTTAATGCTTTATTTAGGAGTAATTTCCCTCATAACAAGTTAAATTCCTTCATAAATAGTATCTATTCAGAATAGAAACTAGCAATTAACATTGGGGTCTAAATTAAAAGACAGAAATGAGGTCATCATAAAAATTAGTCCTCTCCACAGCTAAAATTATCTAAGAGGGAAAGAAAAATGTCCAGTGAGGACTAAGTGTAGAACCAGCTGAATTTACTTCTAAATGAGAAACTACTTAGAACAAGATAAACTACCACAGACCCTACCTTCACTTTCCCCAGCTCCCTGAAAAAGATAGAGTGACTGCTCTGTAACAAAACATGAGAAAGAACAGTAGAATTTCTCACATTATAGTTACTTTTGATCCTTTTATTTTGGTATTTTTATTACTTTACATTTTATCATTTTCTATTTTTATCTTACTGATTTTTAAACCTCAACTAAGTTCATCAAGGGCTGGGACTCTCATACTTTTTCCAGTCACCAGGACTTAGAAAAGACCTTGACTATATTAATACAAACACACTGAGCGCAGTAACAGCAAGATGCAAGGTCAGCCCACCACCTGAACTTACCTGTAAGCCAATTCTGATCGATCTGAATATACAAAAGCAATTGTACAAAGAATCTAATTTGTACACTCTTCCTAATGCAGAGCACTCCGTGTTACAGCAACCCTTCCACCTTATACCGCTTACCCACTTTCCTTCCTTGCATTTAAACATAGTCAAGTCTCTCCCAACTTAAAACAAAACTCTGGACCCCACATTCTCTTCTAGCTCTCTCCTTCCCCAAGCCTCTTCACAGCCAAACTTCTTGCAAAAGTGGCCTGCATTTCTCCACCACCTACTCACTTCTTAACTCATACATGCGTGATGCAAGTGAAGTAGTAAATTATTGAGCCATAAAACTAAAAAAGAAAATTATGTGAAAAAATTACAATATAGTCATTTAAACATTTCAAACATTTATAAACTGAGAAGCTTACCCTACCCAAGTCTCTTTCCACTCTATACCTCTGCTACCTCCCCAATTTTATATCCAACCCACCTCCCACTTCATCTGTAGTAGGCAAGATCTAAATGCTCATCATGTATTTTTGCAGAGGTCTGTGTTGGTTGTGTTCTCTCTGCTTAGAATGTTTTTCCCATCTTTTGTTGATTTAACTCTTTCTCGGTCTTCAAAGCCAAATTCAAATGGCATTTCCTCTCTGCAGCGTTCCCTAGCCTCTCACCCAAAGTATAACTACTCCCTTAACTGTGATCTCATAACACTTGACTCAAATTTCCATGACAGCATGCAATACATCATATTTTCTCACTTGCTTGTCCCCTTCAGTTGGACTATATTACTGGAGGACAAAGACTGACTTAATTGAAGACACAGGAGTTTCCAAGATCTGTGAAACCCCTAAAATTGTATGCAAAACTTTTTGGAGGGAAAGTCTGTAGTAGAGATCAGTTTCTCAAAGAGGCATGTGAGCCCAGAGAAGTTAAAAATTACTGCCCCCTAAATTAACACAGTATCTGTCACATAGTAGAGATCCATTTAGTACCTATTGCATTGTCATCAATATACTTACAAAGTGAGTGCAGTGTTAAATCTAAGTATTTATTCTGGGGGAGAGAAGAAACACATCTTGCTTACAGAACCCTGAATAACCTATTAGATACTGCCCCCTCCAGGGGGTGAAGCTTAATCCGCCCCCCACCTCCATGCTCCCATAGGCACACTGTCCTTGGGGGCCGGCTACTTAGCAACTTGCTTCCAAAGAGCAGAGTGGGAAACAAGACATGAAACAGTAACTCTGCAGTGGAGAAAAACCTGCTCAAGCGACAATGGTTGACCTCACTGGTGGTCAGGCTGGTGTCAGGAACCCCACTGTGTCAAGAAGGCACCTCGCCCCTGTAATATTCTTTCCCCAAATCCATAACCTCAGTGTAACCATGAAAAAAACATCAGACTAGCCCCAACTGTGGGACATTCTACAAAACGCCTAACAAGTACTCCCCAAACTGTCAGGGTCATGAAAAAACAAGGGAAGACAGAAACTGTCACAGCCCAGAGGAGACGAAGGAGACATGACAACAACATGCCGTGCGATGCCTGGACTGGGTCCTGGGACAGGAAGAAGACAGAAATGGAAAAACTGGTGAAATCCAATCAGAGTCTAGAGTTTGGCTTACAGTAATGTACCAACGGTGGTTTCCTAGCTTGGACAAGGAGATCATGGTAATGTAAAACAGTAACAATGAGGGGAAACAGGCAAGGAGTAGGCAGGAACTCTCTGTGCTGGCTCCACCGTTTTTCTATAAACATAAAATTATTCAAAAAGAAAAGGTTCATTTTTTAAGAGTCTATTTTCACCCAGTTACAAACCTCTCAGAGTCCCAGTTTCCAAACTTGTAAATAATCGTCAGCAAATAGATCAGCTGTCCCATCTCCATTTGGTTACAGTATACATGTTGTAAAGGGTGCTATACTCAAACTAAAGCAAAACTCTTGTAGATTATAATCATGAAAATTATAAATTACGACTTAGAAGTCAGTGATTGCATCTATTTCTTGATAATGAACTTCAAATATGTCATTAGTGACCTTTTCCATCTGAACTGCTCACTCAACCCCTATGTTCAAGCACCACCTTGTGCCAGGCACCAGGACGCAGTGAGTGAGGACAGACAGACCAACGCACGATGGCGAACAGCTAAGTACCATGACGGTGGGCGACAGGGCGCAATGGGAGCAGACAGCAGGAGCCCCTGAATGTCTGAGGGCCATCAAGATGGATCAGGAAAATCTTTAAGCAAAATACAGAATCAAACCTGAAGGAGGAGAAACATTAGCCAAGAAAAAGGAGGAATGAGTATGCCAGACAAACGGAACAGACCCACAAGGGCCTGCAAGTGAGAGGACTCGGCCAGCTGTTCAGGAGGCTACACGGAATAAATGAGGCATCCCCGTTTTTCAGCTTGCTTTTGTAAAGTTGTACCTAGAAGCCTGACCTGTAGTTTCTTTAGCTTTCCCAACAATTCAAGAGCAATTAAAAACCTTTGTGTTTAGTACATTACTTGCCAGAAGGCTCTCACCAACACTATCTCCCTTATGAAGATAATTAGCCTCCACAGTGTAACATTCAACAAAAAAAAAACTAAGCGTTTAACCATAGGTCTGTCTCTCTCTGCTCAATCCTACCTACACAATTTTCATCCCACCAGTATGTGCAAAAAGACAAGAAAGGCGGGTTTATAAAATGCATAGATGGCAAAAAGTTGACAGACATTGCTAACATAATGCCTTAAATTTTACACTTCTGTTCAAATGTATCAATTACATAAATATAAGCAGAGATGAACCAGGGAGGAAAGAAAGTAAGAGAGGGATTGAGCAAAGAACTAATTACCAAAACACTAATCCCACCATACTGGCGCAAGCCAAAAATATAAAATGAACCTCTCAGCCTTACTCTACCAAAACAAAGGACGACTCCAACAGGAGAACCAGGCGAACCAGGCGAACCAGGCATTGTATCAGTTGCCTGGTTTTGAAGCCCAGCTCATCATGTACTAGCTGTTTGGCACTGGATAAATTACTTACCTCGTTGGGCCTTTCCTCCTTTGTGAAATGCAGATATAACCAGTGGCTACCTAATGGATTTCACCTGATGTTTAAATGGGTTAATGCACGCCAGTTATTAGTGATGTGCACTATACACCACCAAAGGTGTACATTTTCTGTGCCCTCACGGAATAGCCACCCTTTTCCCTCCTCTTCTCAGAAAAGCATGTCAGAGAGTAACAAACATTATTTGAAATCTATTTGCTCTACTCTGTACAATTTAAGTACAATTAAATCATTCTCAAAACTTAGTTTACTACTAGCAATATATTCTGTACAGCCCACAGTAATAACCACACTTCAGTGTGTTAACACCACCCAGGGGAAATACTGATCTAGACTGTGGCAGAAATGGATAGCTGCCTACCTTACATGGCCCACCTTTTTCTTAAAAAACAAAACCCAGATTTTGGTAGGCTATCAGTTAGCCATGCCTTTTAAAAAAAAAGAGAGTTGGCCTATCTTCATCCCTGAACCAGCAGCAGGACATCACCCAGGAACTTGTGAGAAATGGAAATGCTCAGTCACCAGTCCAAACTTACTAAACCAGGAACTCTGGGAGCGGACCCCACAATCCCGCACCACAGGTGTGAGGCACTAGGACACGGTGCAGAGTGGGGAAAGAGACCCACGAGCAATGACAAACGGTCGAATCTGTGTTAAATTCGAGTTTTAACAAGTTCTCTAGGTCACTCTGGCGCACCCAAGTGTGAGAAGCACTGAGCAAGAACCACCGAGCTCATAATGCTAATTGTCTCTCTCTCGTCAGGGTCTGGTATAGGAATGGGCGTGTGACAATGCTGACCTCGGAGGAGCCCTTCTGCAGATGTTTATTTGTAAAATGTTTAGTCATAACAAAGATGCAGACTACACAAAAGATGGGCAAGAACAACGGTGGGGAATCTTGAAATATAAAGACGAGAATGTAAAATATTCAGACAGATAAAAAGTTTAGATGAGGTATCATGACAATCCTCAGGTATTAGAGGCTGGAATACTGAATAGGGGTTAGGCTTTATATAGCTCCAGATAAAGCTAGGAAAGGCAGACTTCAGTGCGAGGAATGAGACCTACTAATGGATACAGCTATCATATACAAACTGGTTCGTGCATTCCAGCAAAAATAGAACAATTGCTTCAAAAATTAAGGGTATGATTCTTGTACTGGTTAGGAAGGTAGATCAGATTTCCTCCAAGGACCCTCCCAAATTTAAGATTCTAAAATACTATGACCAGACTAGAACATAACAAACGTAAGAAGAGTCATTAAAACATATAATCAAGTCAAAACTGCCAAAAGGACCTGATCTAGGCAGAATACTCAAGAGAAATGATCGAGAAATCAAGGATTCAGGATGGCATTCACCAGGGTTACCAGATGGCTGCCACAGCTCTCAGCATCAAATCAATAATCAACAACGTCTAAAGACCACAAGAGAGAAGGTCCCTTCTTTGTGTTCATTTTTTAAAATAAACCAAGTCTCCCAAATATCTGCCTACCTCCTATCTAGTCTCCTCTGGCTAGGATGTAAAGATCTCTCCACCAGCACCACCTACCTTGATATATCTTCCACTCCTTAAGAAGTCTGCTTGGTGTCCATATGCCGAAGCTATCCATAACCCTCCTCATTCTCCACCCCAAGCCTAATGCCTGTCTAGTACCTTTGCTAATGATGTTCCTACAAACCTAGGATATCATTAGCCCTTATTACCCACCCCAAATGTGCAAATCTTGCAAAGTGCAACCAAAATACCAGACCCACAGTTAGGATGGATCAATGATTCTTTTCCCAGTAAATTCCAATTACCATAACACACACACCATCCCCTATCCTGGGATTGCACCCAGTCACCAGAGAAAGATTTAGCTCCCGAATGCTCCTTCTTTGGGAGGTTTTTACTTTCCCCATTACAGTGCAAACATGCGAACATGTTCAGGAGCCCCTACAACGCTGGGAGGGTTTTAAACCCTTAATAAATGTCACCGATGAGCTGATCTCTTTAGAAAGTATCACAGATCTTTTCAGGTGGAGTTTAGTATTTTATAGACTTATATTAATGGTAAAATACTTATAACACTGTATCTTCAACTGCTTGCGACTCAGCATTGAGTAACTTTAAACAAAGGAAAGGAAAAGGAAGGATAACGGGTGATCCTGCCTTTGTAAAAAGGAATTATATTTAGTAATCCAGGTCACAGTAAATACATGGAGCTAAGTAAATGAAAAAAAAACGAAACCCCGAGGAAGGTCTCCGGAAGGCTTGATCTCATCTCACCCGACTCCACTGAATGTCGCATCTGGACAGTACTCTAATTCCATCATATTTTAGATATAAAAACTGACCCAGAAAAATTAAGTGATATGCCCAGGATAAAAAAGGTCCCTCCCTTTTTATTTTCCAAGACAGGAACCCACCTAACTGTAAAAGGAAGCAGTTAACAAAGAAAGCCTCCAGAACTTTTTAAAAGAATGAACAGAAAAGCCAATCCAAGAGTCTGGGGGACAACAAGTTAAGGAGGGAGAAGCAGACAGTACATGTGGGCTGCTATATGGGACTAGACAGGCCTCCCACATAGTAAACCCAAAAAAAAGTCTCCTTCTCTCACTGCATAAGAGCCACAGATACCCCAAACTCACAGAAGCTTTTGGCCTAAATTTTCCAAATGGTGATTCACCAAGGTCACAACTTAAAAGCAGAGTGTTCCTGCTCAACTACAGAAGGAAAAAAATCCTAGTGTTTACTATAATCAGGTACTAGGTGGTTTGATTTCAAATTTCACATAAAGGCAGCTAAAACGGAATTTGAACATGGTTTTATACTGACACGAGACAACGAAAAATCATAGAACATACTTTCTTCTCCATAAATTACAAAAGAGCAACCTCACTTTTCGTTTGTTTGTTTTGACCTTTGACTTCCTAAAAACGTTAAGACATTACCACAAAAGGCTTATTGGCAGGGCTTCCTGACCGACACTTGGAGCCCGAACCCTGTGGGTCCCACTGGTTTCAGCAGCACTTCAAGCCATAATTCGGTAATGGCAGTATCGCACCCCATGCCTGGGTCTGAACAGAACTGGGCGGTCTATGTGTCTCAAGCCTTACAGACGTTTTTACACCTGCATCTCTCATCTCATTTTCTGTCCAGCTGGTCTTTTGGACCATGGGCCTCCAAAAAGAATCATTTTAGGAAAACAGCACTTCTTTAAAGAGAATTGTTTATTCTATCCAATTTGCTTCCCCTTTACGTGAGAACAGTGAAAACAGTATCCTTTAGGTCTATAATATTGTACCAAAAACAAGTGATCATAACCTAAAATTATTTTTTGATAAAATCTGGACCATTTAAAATTATCAAAAGTCGACAATAAAAAATGGTTAGAAAATATTCAATCCATTCTCTGTGAGGGTCTCCTAATAATTACCATTCTTTTAAACACAAGGTGGTTAATAAAAAGAGAGTTCTGGGCCATGTGTAAGAACTGCACAGCATTCATTACCTGGGATTACCCAGACGCCCAAGTCTCTTCCAATACGCACTTCATTCTAATAAATAACTTACTGTTGCAGGAAATGAGACCGGCACAGTAGAGATTCTGTGTCTTCTGTTGCCACTGTCATTTTCCAGGTGCTGACATAGTAGAAAAAGCTCAAAAAGCCCATCTAAATCTGCACCATGTCTTTCTTTGGTTAACTCATTATGGTTAATCAGCCATTTTGGTTAATTAACTAAGTCCTGCATCTACAGGAGAAAGACATCCATGATAAAATGAAACCCCATAATAAAAACTAAGGGCAAAAATTTAAAAATGAATAGTGACTAACAAAACCTATACTGACTTTGTAGAGGCACTTATTCAGGTGCAAGAGAACACACATCCACATGGCCTGCACGGTCTGCTACTCATTTTTTCAGTTTCTATCAACAATACTTAATACAGCACTTATTTTGGGCTAGACATAATCTTAGCCCTTTACATACGCTCTTTTATTCTACCCATGGTGTAGGTGTTCTATTGTTACCTCATTTCACAGTTGAGGAGCTGAGGCAGAGTTCACTGGCGTGTCCAAGGTGTCCAAGTCATTGAACTAAATGAAGGCTTTAAATTTTACTCCCTTCTAATATTTTCTCTGCTGCCCCTGGCCCAGCCTTCATTGAGAAATGCATGCAAAACAAAAGGATAAAGAGACATCAAGAAGAGAACCATTCCTTCAACCGGCTATCCCGGTCCGTTACCGATCTGCGCTTCAGAATGGCAAAGTGAAAATCAGGTTCTGGGGAGTCCCTCTCACCCGAGTCTCACCTGACTATCTCCTGTCTATAATGGGGAAGGATGAATGTGGCCAGGCCAGCACTGCTCCCGACTTGCTTCCCTACCAAGCGAGGTATTCACGGCCAGAAAGCCAGTCCTCCGGCAGGCTTCTGCTTCAATTCAGGCAGGGTACTGAGGTTTCAAAGTGCCTCAAGCAGAGCCAACAGTTCTCTGATCCTTTACAGCATCCCACTCCGCAATTGTGTGTCATAGCAGCCATGCTAGAATAAGGTCAATTACTCTAGGCACTTGCTAGACTTTTCCTTTTTCTCCACCCCTGGTGTTCAGGCTCTTTTCCCAGCACTTACTCCGAGCTCTCATTAGCCTTTTCCCCTTGGTTTCACTGCCCCTACATTTATGTTATTCTAAGTCTTCTCTCCTAAGGATTTCTGTGGGGAAAATGAAAAATCTGAAAGTGAAAAAAAGTAAAAAAGATAAAATGAAAACTCAAGAGGTTCTTGTTTTATTTAAGTCTCTGTCTTAATAGGTATATGGCTTTGTTCCTTTCAAAAGGACCAAGCATTAAAACATAAAGAATATGACCTGGATATAATTAATAAACACACACATATAAACATATATGCCATAATAATGAGGGTCTCTGATTCTTAGGATCTCTCTTTTCTTTGCTAGCCGCTAATTTCTAACTACACTGTTCTGCTCTAACCATGTAATCAACTTTCTCAAAGCCCATTTGTCAGATGTGAAACATTAGAAAGAAACATTAGTCTTAGACATCTGAGACCTAGCTTCTAGAACACCACCCCGACTTAAGAAACAGTATCACTGAAGTTTTGTTTATAAATCTGTAAAACAAAGGTAACCCCACTTTCCCTCACCTCCCCAACATGGGGTTCAAAGATATGTATAAGTACACCAAAGAACTAGAGGTACCAACAGAGTTAAAATATACCTTCAAACCAAAAAACTTCCCTGAAGCAGCATGTTAAGACTAAGTAATCTGACCTTTCCCTTAGCAATAACTATTTTAAGCAGAGACATGCAGATCCATTGACTCCTATACTTCTATGGGGTATTTTCATCAAATTATGTTTCAAGGTGACACCTAGACAAACAAGGTGAGGGGCAGTGAGGGACAGCTGGGAAGAAGGCATGGGTCACACCAGCCTCAGGGCCACTTAGTACAACCCGTAACTTATTTCCAACTGTTCTTCTATTTTTTTCCCCAATTCAGTCTTCAGAATAAATGCAATGTGTTAACTCCTAGGTTGAATTCCTCTGAAAAATTAACACTGAATCCCAATCCGGTGTCAAAACGACTGATCCAGGACAAAAGTGGCCAAAGAAGAGCAGAAAGACATGATACATTCTTTCCTCCAAGGGCCTCCAATTCTTATCCAAATGGTCATTTCAGCTTCCTGGATAGCGCTGGGCTTTGTCTCCTGAATACATGAACACCATCTCATGTAAGGGGCAGTAAGGTCTCAAAAAGCCACATGCAGTGGTCATGGGCTTTGTTCTGCCAAATACGCCTATTTTCCATGTTTGCAAACTGACTGTAAGTGCAGACTATCCAGCAAACAGATGGAGGACCACTTTAGCTGTACTTCAGTTTTGCCAGTAAATGCATAACTATAAAAGTGTGCATGAATCATATATTGTTAAGGGTTTACTATCCAGAATATAGAAAGAACTCCTACAACTAAACAACAAAAGACAAACAAGCCAATTAAACAGGTAAAGGACTTGAACAATTTCCTCAAAGAAGACATACAGATGGCCAATGAGATGAAAAGATGTTCCACATCATTGGTCAATAGGGAGATGAAACTCAGAGCCACAATGAGACACCTTCATACCTACTAGGATGACTGTATGAAAAAAATGGAAAAATAAGAAGTGATGGGGAGAATGTGGAGAATCTGGAACACTGGTATGTTGCCAGTGTGAATATAAAATAGTGCAGCTACTGAGAAAGAGTTTGGCATTTACTCAAAAAGCTAAATATAGAATTACCATAAGAACCAGCAATTCCAGCCCTAGGTACACCCCCAAGAGAAGTGACAGCAGGAACTCAGACAGGTATGTTACACCAGAGTTCACAGCAGCATTATTCACAAAAGCCAAAAGGTGGAAACAACCCAAATGGCCATCATCAGTGGCCATCAACTGATAAACAGATAAACAATATATGCTATACAGCCATACAATGGAATGTTATTCAGTCGTAAAAAGGAGTAACATACTGGTACATGCTACAAGGAAGTGAACCTTAAAAACATGAGAAGTTCAGTAAACCAGACACAAAAGGACAAATCTATGATTCCACGTAAGTGAGGTACCTAGAAGAGGCAAACATAAAAGACAGGAAGTAGCACAGAGATAACCAGTGTCTGGCAGGAAGGAGCAATAGGGAATTATTGTTGAATAGGTACAGAATTTCCATTTGGGAAAATGAAAAAGTCTTGGAGACAGGCGGTGGTGATAGTTACCCAACACTGTGAATGCACTTAATGTCACTGAGCTGCACTTAAAAAATGGTTACAATGGTAAATTTTGTTATGCATTAATTTACCACATTAAAAAAATGGTTACAATGGTAATTTATGTTTTGCGTGTTTTAAAATGATCAAAATCGAGTGGTTAAAATGGTATACATTATATTAATGTATCTTACCACAATAAATTTTTTTTAATGTAAAAACAAAGAGAAGGCAAGAGAAGTCTATGTGATCTCACAGATGATGTAACAAGATTTCTCCCATGGAGGCATAAAAACGAAGCCTGCAACTTCTAGCAGGATCTGCTGTTAGATCTGGGTTGGCGACTAGTACCGCAAGGTAGCCTTAAACAAGCTCCCAGTCATTAGATAATGTCTTGTTCTGAACAAAGAATACATCACAGCGCTAACTCGTTACTCTATACAGTTCCTCAAGACAAAAACACAGAATTATCATAGGACGTGCTAAGACTACTCCTCAGAATATGCCCAATGGAAATAAAAACACACAAAACTTGCACACAAATTTTAGCAGCACTATTTATGGCAAATAATGGAAATGATCCAAGTGTCTACCAACTGGTAAATGGATAAAATGTAACATAGCCACACAAAGGAATCCTATTCAGCCATAACAAGAAAGGAAGTACTGATACAGGCTACACCATGGATGAATCTTCAAACATTATGGGAAAGAAGCCAGTCAGAAAAGACTATATATTGTATGATTCTATTTGTGTGAAATGTCCAGAGTAGGCAACTCTATAGGGACAAACAATAGGTTAGTAGTTCCCAGGGGTTGGGGGAAAAGAGAATGAGGGGTACAGGGCTTCTTTGTGGAGTGATGCAAATGTTCTGAAATTAGATAGGGGTGATGGTTACACAACTCTGTGAATATACTAAACACACAGAATTGTACAGTGTAAGTGGGCACATTTTATGGTATGTCAGTTATAGCATAAGCTGCTAGAAGTAATTGCTGCCTTTGACATCCCGATCCTCATCTCAAGCGCTGAAGCAGAATCTCAGGGGAAACACCAGGAGTATCTGTACACGCAGTACCTTCTTGACACTCTTGTTTGTTAGTCTTTGCAATGTTAGAAAATACTGTTGGATTTGAATAATTTACAGAGGAACATTAAGTATTAACCTGTGCTGTTATAACAGAATATTCTGTTCTATCACCCTTCACAACGGCTAATCCAACTAAAGGATTTTAGATTGCGACCTTGAATTCTTGACTCTTACCAGTTTAGAAATTATGAGGGAAAAAACTGAGAAAATATTTTATCCTCTTTACATACATTATTCTTGAGTTCCCAAAGTCTACATTATCATAAATGTCACATGCCTGGGCTGGTTAAGGGGACCGAACAGCATAAAAAAGAATTTCCTGGAGTGCAGGCCACCAGAGAGGTCAACACTACATGGGGCACCTCCGAACAAAAAGTGTCCGAAGAGTTTCTGCTGGTGCTAGAAAAAGGGCAAACACATACATACACATACACAGAGCTAACTCAAAATATGGTGGGGAGCGGGGCGGGGGGATCAGTCAGGATATAATGCCTGTTTCACTACTAATTACTAAAGATTAAGAGCTACAGCCGTCAAAATGCCACTCCTTCACTAAGGCACGTAACTTTAGGCCAGGCTGGCCATCTTCAGGGGTTTTCCCTCCACGTTTTATGTTCACACAAGAACACTTTCTCAATGACAGCTTCTCACGAAAGTCCCTTGATTATCCTAGTGGCATATGCCTCCCATTCTGACTATTTTCCACACACTCATGCCTCCTTCCCCCAAGTTAAGTGGGTCTGGTTGACTGCAGCAGGGAAGATAATACAGAAAGGAGGGCAGGGTTCTTTTCTATTTCCTTTTCTTCTGAGTCACAGAAAAAGCGTCCACATAAATCAATTTTAAATTGAAAGCTTTTCTTTTTCTTTACTTGATGGCTGTCCCCAGATATGTCTGCCCACTCAGCAGGGGCAAAAGCTAGAACGAATGCAGGCTCCAAAGAGAAATAATCAAGGATAAAACACTACAGCAGAGTCGCAGGGGGCAACATTTCCTTTAGTACTGTAAAACCAGAAGGAAGAGCCCTGCCAGCAGTCTGGCCACAGTGGAATTGTTTCGAGTCATATATTTAATGAATTATACAAAATTTATTATCCAGTATTTCAGTCACTACCATATCTGTAATTTCCATTTACCTCATTTTTGGACCAAAAGGTATGATTTAAAACTGTAACAACTTCCCAAGAACAGAGTACATTTCCAAAAGATAGCATGACATTGTGAAAGGGGGATGCTGGAGCGAGGGCACCCGAGCCTGGACCTCTCCAAAGTTGTATGGCAGGCAGGCAGGGTCCTTACTGCTCTGGGCTTGCTTCCCATGCTGAGAATGGGACACTGCTATTTAGCCCACAGGGTTGCTGTTGAGGATTCAGCAAGCAGCATGTATGTGAATTGCTTAATGCCCCATACTTAGGGGACCACCCTCAAAATAAGGTAGTTGTTGTGACGGCAGCTATTCCGATTATGAGGGCAATGTAGGTCCCGGGCACTGACCATTCCTGGACATGTGCAGTTGAGCAGAGTCTGCTTTACTCAGCTGACCCCCGCCAGTCCCTTAGGGTCAGTGCTGCCTCCGGAGAACGTTACCAACAGCACTCGATGTGGCGGACACAACCACAAGTCACTGCAGGGAGCTCTGCTCCTAAGTCACTCTGACATCTGGTGAGCTGGGGGGACGCAGAGAAAAAAGGGTGGAGGCAGTGCCTTCCTGCTGATGCAGATTTGGGGTGAGGGGAAGAGTTTCACATTTTTTGCACACATATTTAGCATTTTGTCTGATTTGTTTACAATACTGTATTTTTTGCTTTAAAAATGCTGAATACTGAGAACATGAAAAATAATTATTTGCTTTCAAATTAAAACTACTCACTGAGCACAGCTCAAAATGTCTCTCTACAAATCCTATCCTACATGTAGTTCTTCCTAAGGACCTGATGGAAAAAATAATGACAGCTGCCAATTATCACCTCTCAGTGAGTGAAAAACGAAGAGGGGACCTGGGATTGCCTTAGGGACACATGCAGATTCCAAACACTTCCTCTCAATGAGTAAGTCGCTCCTCTCCACCAGATGGCAAGTGACACTCCAACAAAGCCCACACATTTAAAACAAGTGTAAAAATGTTTATTGTACATTCCTTTCCAAAGCAGCTGCTCAAGAGAATGTACTTGTGCGGCAATAAGGAAATCAAAGTGTATGTCCAACTAATGAAACCTTTTACAAGCGGAGCGCTGTACAGGCTCCAGCACTGGTAGCTGCCAGCTGCTGCCTAAATACTATTTTCCAACATCTTCTGAAGGCTAGTAGTTACTCAAATAGATTTTTTAAAGAAAATGAATGCAAAATATTGTAATTATTAGAAGATTATTATAATTAGACATTCTGTTCTTTCCTTTGATTGAAGGAACAAAGTAGCTGTGACTGGAGCAAAGATTACTCAGTGCCGTCCTCGGGTTGCGTATTAATCCATCCGGAGGGGATACTGACTGACCGGGCGGAGACCCTGCCCGTTAGCATTCTTCCAAGCCCAGCTGTCACCCTAAGTCTCCTGAACAAGTCCTACAGCTCTCTTCACCAGCTCATCCCACAGCACCCAGTGGAGTAAAAGAGGAAGGACACCCAAAGGGTCTTACCACCTTCTCAAACACCCCAGAGCCACATTCTGGAAAGGAGAATATTTAACCAAAGTTCCAAAGTAATTTAGAATGATTAAATTGTAAATCCTCTTCCCCCCTTCTGAACTACCCAAGTGACCATGTATTTCACAAGAATACAGGGGGGGAAAAGGGAAACAGAATTCGTTTGCAAGAGGTATTCCTCATATGCCTCTAGTAAGTTCTCAAAAACAGTTTTAAACTTCTCATTATCTACTTGAAAAAATTTCACTTTGCAAGTAGTGTAAACTGTTTAAACCCTGTCCAGATGCCTCCTTCTCCTCCCAGACCAATGACTCCTCCACGTGATCACTGGAACCTCAGCAGTCAGCCAAGAGGACACGAGGCTGTCAGCATTTTTCATCATCTTTTTTGAGTGTACTAATATCATAACACATGTGCAAAAATACAGTTGCGACTTTATCGTTAGAGCAACACTGTTTGCATTTAAAACCTGACAAATTAACACTAACTTCTGACCAGAGAGATAGGCTGCCTCAGACACTATTCTGTGAGTGTAACACAAACGACCTTGTAAAACTCATCTGATGAGGGTCCCAACTTGCGTGCCGACTGTTTCCATGCTGACATTATGGTCACTGCCCTACACACTCAGCATCTTTAAAGCACTTTTACAAGTTATCTGATTTCAAACAATTAAAGAATCTCACAATTGAAATAAACCTGGAAATGATCCAATCTAACTGAACATATGTCTAAATCCTGTTTTGATGTTTATAACTCTTTAAGATTAACAAAATAGGTACCATCATTTTCAATTTACAAAATCAGAAACCAAGGGCAAATTGAGTACAATGGCCTGTCTAACATAATAGATGGTAAGTGAGGATCTGATATATTTACTGTCAAGAGCAAATTCCTCCATGAGAAAACTGAAGCATGATAATGATACTTCGAAGGAGAAAAAAAATGGTTTTCAAATACACTGGTAAACTGGTGTTTTTATTATAATATTTCTTTATTTATGAAATAAGTATATACACTTTTAAAAAAGTTATGTCGACCACATTCCCTATCAAACTCATTCCTGAAACATCAAGATATTGCCCCACAGTCCCCCTGCGTCCCCAAATCCAAGGACTACTTTTAAAACGTGGCTGAGAAGGCAGGTGAGGTCCACTCCCAGGCCCACGGGTGTCACATGCCCCACAGCACCGCGCCCACTGGCACTGGGGCCTACACGTGGTTAGAACATCTTAATAAAGCGCGAGCATCCTTCTCAAAGAAACCCCTCCCACAAGTCTCTAAATCAGAGCGAGACACCTCTCTGGCTGCCTTCCTGGTTACTATTCTTAGGCAGTTCAACACTGGGCAGAGTCTGGCACCACTGGCAGCAAGATGTTCGTGCTGGCAGCAAGATGGGCCCCAGCTGCCCCGTGACAGCCACTTTCAGCTCGGCAAAGACGCAGAGGGTGACTCCCATGGAGCGGACAGGCCTTCTGTGCCCGACGCTGTGCCGGTATCATCTCACCCAACTTTGAATAAGCCTAGCAGGGAGGCAGGGCTCTCATCCCACACTGGGCAAACAAAGGCTCCGCGAAATTTGTTCCAAAGCCTAAGCCCAGGGCACAATGGAAACAAACACGTTTTCTGAAGGGTTAACGTCACGGGTAAGGAAGCCCCACAGCATTTCCACTTGTGAAGTACAAAGTCAGGCGGGACAGGCTTATCATGTCACACGTAACAGGCCAGTTATAAAGACTCCCAACGCATCCCACAGCGAAGCTGCGTATTTACCTGTTTCATAACCTTCATTAGAGCATATTTTCATAAACACATCATTTCCTTATTTGAGGGTTTCCTTATTTTTAGTCAGACTGACACTGGGTCAGTTATAAAAGAGAATTTCAGAAGCCTGATGTGTTAAAGAAAAAAGCATGGGTATCACGGGTTGAACTGTGTCTCCCCCAAAAGATAAGCAGAAGGCCTAACCTCCCGTATCTCGGAATCTGACCCTATTTGGAAATAGGGAAGTTGTGGATATAATAAGTCAGGATGGAATTAGAGTAGGCCGGGCCCTAGTCTAATATGACAGTGTCTTTACAAGAAAAGGAAAATCTGGACACAGACAAAGAGGAAAGAAGGCCACGGGACAACAGGGACAGATAATGAAATTATGCAGCTGCAAGTCAAGGAATGCCGAGGACTAACCGCCGCCATCAGAAGCTAGGGGAGGCCAAGGAAGGATTCTAGCCAGTCTCAGAGGGATCACAGCCCTTCTGAAATCTTGGTTTCAGACTTCTAGTCTCCAGAGCTATGAGAGAATAAAGTTTTGTTCCGTTCACGCCAAGGCAATGCCCAGCTGAGACCCCTCTGGCCCAGAGCCTGAAGTCCGAGGTCCTTCGTAACTGCAAACAGCACAGAACTGGTCCCATCATACTTGTTTTGCAGCAGAGGCAAGAGATCATTACAGCACAGAGAGCAGGGTACCAAGCCACAGAGGCCGGGTGGGAGCCAGATGTTCAACCCAACAGTCAGGAGCCCCAGGAAACCATCCTGTGGAGAGAGGTTATCCTAACGATACTGTCACTGGCAAAACTACTCCAAACAGATCATAAATAGGTATTCCTGTCAAATCACTAACTTCACATGCTCAACAATGTATTAGTCTCGTCTAGCATCATCTGAAAGCTAACCAGCTCTGGGAACAACCTGCAGTGACCCCCAGAATTAATAATGTGAAACTCTGAAAATAACAAATGGGCCACAAAAGTGAATGTATTAAAAATGGATTACTTCATTAAACAATCTTACTTAGGTGGCTTCAGGCAGTTATGAAAGACTACAGCCTGAATTTCAAACAACAAGGAACTTTTCTATATACGCATTAAAGTCGGGAGAAAAAAAAAAAAGACACAAAATATCCCACCACTGACAAATCACACACACAAAAAAAAACCCCACATTTTTAAGTACAAACATCTTAAAGGTTTAAAAAAAGAAGAAACAGGAGAGAGGAGCTTAGGTCAAACAAAAAAAACTTTTGGTTTTACTGTGATTTGGGCTGTAAACAGGACTGAGACAAAGCACTTAAAAGACGGTTGCCCAAGTATCCATTCTCCACTTTCGGACTGGTTTTGGCTCTGCCTGTGCCTGCGGGAGTCCGGTCACCCAGAGTGCAGACACCGGTTAGAGCACACCCATCCGAGCTTGACAGATGGACTTCAGTTGACAGAAGCCTTCTTCATTTAAAAGAAAACAAAAAACAAGTGATTAACTTTCTAGGTTAACTTTCTGATTCCTCCTGTACACCTGAACTTCACTCACCACACATAGGGAAGAGATTTGCATGCTTTCAGTTGGTGTACTACTTCCAAGGCAAGCGATTAACCACCATCTAAGCCAGCCAGACCCTGGGAGCTATCACACGCAAACCTCCCAAGTCGGCTGAGGCTGTTTTCAAGGTAGCATCAGAACAGAATACTTCCATGGTATGTATGTGTGTCTATACTTATATCTGGATCAGACTCTTGTGTCTCCCCTCTCAAAACCCTGATGCTGCAGTCCTATCTCTCACTGGATCCCCATGCAGACTCCCAGTTATCCCCATCTCCTAATATTACTTACCATCTATTGCTCTATTGCACCTGACTTAGCTGCCCTATGTCAACACGGTGTAATGCTTTAATGCCATGTGTTCATTATTTCAAACAGATAGTGTATCCTATTATATATAAATTTCTTTGCAAGAAATAAAGATGAATCAGATCTACAGCTTACTCATAAAGGAGTTTAGCAAAAAGAAAACAGATAATAAATAAGATTTAAAAAATAAAGATACTATGTGCCAAACGCACTTTCCCTGAGAAATTTCAACGTCAAGAGTGATTATTTGGATGGCGAGACCGTGACCCCCTTTCGTGGAAGAGGTGACAAGTGAAGGAAGTCATACAGAGCAGTTAGAACTTGAACAAAGAGCAGTGCAGAGCACTGTCTAGGCTGGGCTTCCTCAACCTCGGTACTCCGTTTCGGAGTGATTCGTCACACAGGCCTGTCCTGGGCACCGCAGGGTGTTCCGCAGCGCCCCCGGCCCCCACACACCCTCCACATGCCGGATGCCAGCAGCAGCTCCAGCTGTGATAAGCAGAAAGTCCCCCCAACGTTGACAAATGGGGGGAGGGGCCGGCCCCAGCTCAGAACCAGTGAAGGAAACAGTACACACACCGGCAGGGGAACGGTGTGGCTGAAATACAGTGTTGTGAGAGCGTTTCTCTATGAAGTAATAAAGTAATGAAATCTGGGGTTAGCAAAGTCATTCAGAACCACAAGGCTCCATTCTTTTAGTCTAAAAGTTTGGGGAGTATTCTCTGAACAAAGAGGTCTTTGGCTGGTAGTAGCAGGTTCAGAGAAGTAAGTAAGACCTGTCAATACGGTTTGGAGAGGAAGTAAAATGGCTGGTGAACATCCTTCTTTGCTGAGGGGATTTTAAAGGGTTACAGCATAAATCATTTATACTATGTTCCTCATCAAAAGGTGGTGAACTCACCACCAATTTATACGTGCATATTTCGTAACATTTTTTTCTTTAAAAATCTCATATAAATATTTTTAGATTTTTGGGGGGCTAAATAATGTTTTGACTTTAAGATGGACTGTATTTCAAAAGACATGCCTGCCTAATTTTATTCTTAAATATGGATAGTCTGTTTTCATACATTTATCAATATGTGAATAAATTTGAAAGTAGCTGCAGTTTTATTAATAGTTTTTTTCACTTACGATGAAAACAATCATTTAATAGATACATATTTGTAACTGCTCTAACATTATGGCATCTTTACATGGAGGACTTACTTTGAACACCTAAGCAAGGCACTTTTACATGTACAGAAAAAGAGCATACACGTATGTTATTTAAATTGGGTAACAGCTAAAGAAGGAAACTGGCTAGGCAGCACCTCTTCAATGCTGGTTACAATTTGCACTACCACAGGCCCACAGAAAAAGCTGTTAATTAATACCTATCATTGAGTAATCCCTACTGTGTATCAGGTGCTATTCTCAGACTTCACATGCATTAACTCTTAATTCTCAAACAGCCCTGGAAGGTAGTAATATCCTCCTCCATAAAGCTGTTCCTTATCTTTCTACCGAAATAAGTGCTGTTTTATCTAGGAGGAATCTCAGGAACAAGAGGGCAAATGACTTGTCCAAGTTCATTGGCCTGAGGACAGCAGATGCTAAGGCCCCGGCTCCACTGGCTCGCACCTCCTCACCACAGGCCACACAGTGGGAAGGAGAGCTCGCAGGAGTCCTCTTTTGATTTAAAACACCACCTGGCCTTTACTGGAGTAATTTCAGATTTAGGAATACTGAGGTTCTCTACTTCAAATCGGACACAACAGGTATCACGGTGGAGAAAAACACTAGGACTAACTTTTCACCTGACCATGGGCACACTGTGCTACGGAAGTAGAAACAACCATTTTAAAGTAGTATTTTTAGATAACAGCACTGAGCCTGGCTGCCAGGTGGCCAGTCTGGCTGTAAGACCAGTACAGGTTATGCCTTCACCTGAATGGGCCGGCTCTGAGGACATAACTGACATTGCTTTTGTTTTTAACTTGTCAACAGTCCTGGGCAAGGAAGAGAAGAAGATTTTGTTCGTTCGTTTGCTCGTGTGTTTAAGTTGCAAATAGGGCTAGGAAAAGATGAAAATATCTGAAGGGTTTGTTGATTTTTAATTGTGGTAAAATCCATATAACATGAACTTTACCTTCCTCACCACTTTCAGGTGTACAGTAGTTCAGTGGAATGAAGTACATTTGCACTGCTGTGTGGCCATCATCACCATCAATCCAGAGTTCTGTTCATCTTTCCAAACTGAAACTGTATCACCTCTCATTCCTCCCTTCCACCAGGCCCCAGCAACCCCCATTCTACTTTCTGCCTCTATGAGCTTGACTGTTCTAGGGACCTCCTGTACATGGAATCATATAGTATTTGCCCTTTTGTGACTGGTTTATGTCACCCAGCATAATGTCCTCATGGTTCATCTATCCTGTAGCATGTGCCAGAATGTCCTTCCCTGTTAAGGCTGAATCATATTCTATTATGTGCATGTGCTACATTTCGTTTACCCATCATCCATCCATGGACACTGGGGTTCCTCCCACCTTTTGGCTATTATGAATGCTGCTGCTATGAACATGGGTGACAAATATCTCTGCAAGTCTGTTTTCAGTTCCTTTGGGTACAGACCCCAAAAGTGGAATTGCTGGATCCTATGTAATTCCATATTTAATTTTTGAGGATCTGCCACACTATTTTCCACCCTGGCTGCACTATTGTACTTTCCCGAAAAACGGCACAAGGGTCCCAAATTCTCCACCTTGCCACCAATACATGCTAATTTGTTTTTTTTTTTTTTGAACATAGCCATCTTAACAGATGTGAGGTGTTACTTGTTGGGTTTTTAAAAAATTATTATTTGAGGTTATAGCTGTGTCAATCAAGAGTATTATCTGAAGTCAGGCAATTTGTTTTCTATTTGGTGTTGAGAAAAGTCCCAAGATCGTGTTGACTGATGTTACTACAATGCCGCTAAGTAAGATTTTTGGAGAGTCCACTCAAATGTGCTCATGAACTGAAAATCAAAAAGGCCCATGAATAAGCTTTTAAACACAGAAGGCATTGTAACATCTGCAGCAGTACTGTGTTCTGGAATCCGTGGCTGTATTTTGATCAAGCTCAGGCAGGGTCGCACAGTGGCTCCGCACAATCCTGGGGAGTCCCCTCTGTTGTCTGGGCGATACCACCTGGCTACAACAAACCGAGTGCTGGAAGGGAAAGACTAGGCCAGCACCAGATAACAGAGGTAAACATATTAAAAGTATTAAAACTATTAGGATCAACTGGCCAAAAAATTTTATCTCATGTAAGTGTACTTGACCTATAACACCATACAGCTTCTGTTAAGAGTTTTAGTATATGGTTTTTATTCTAATTCTAATTAGCAGCTTTATGGTGCAAGAAAAATAGTCTGAGAACATACTAATTACTTATTAGCCATACAGGTCACAGATTTTTGCTTTGTAAAAAGGGAAAAAAAGGAGTCCCTCCAGACCCCTGGCATAGTTGCAACTGGTGGCAATATTATGTAGAGTAGCCTCTAAGTCAATATATATATTTATTATTTTAATGTTTTAATAACCTAATTTTTAAAAGCCAATTAGCCCAGAAAATACAACCTAAATAATATTCAGAATTAAGAGAACAAATATCTTAAAACAGCTGAATGTTACATCTTCAAGGCTAAAGTGGTAGGTCTTTATTTTTTAAGTATTTTGTAAGGAAATTTTAGATTAATTTTAATCCATCCCTAGTGGTTATTATTACACAAATAGAATCCAGTATGTTTTAGTTTTAGTGTCAATTTCCAAATTTAGGTATGAATATATATATATTTAGTAGTCTGTACAGTTAACAGATAAAAAACAAGGTGTGACTTCTGGGGGGCAGTCACTTGCGGGAATGGTACCCAATGAGGTCTCCAAGTATGGGACGCGGTTTTGTTAAAGTAACATCAGTTCTGGTCATATTATCAAGATCCAAAACGGCCCTAAATCAGATGAACTACTTTTTAAGACTTGAAACATTGATAAGACTGAGATATAGGGCTACA
Organism: Phataginus tricuspis; assembly: GCA_029783875.1. NCBI lineage: Eukaryota > Metazoa > Chordata > Mammalia > Pholidota > Manidae > Phataginus > Phataginus tricuspis. The sequence continues at coordinate 32,144,084 of JAQQAC010013566.1, forward strand.
TACTTCTTATTTAATCTGTGAAGAGCATTTTTACCTCAATGAAATGACATCCAAAGATAAATAATTTTAAACTCTAGTTGTATTATTTGATTATATTTTAATTTAGTATAGATCATATTTAAAGTGATTAAACTTAGTCATTATTTTTAGAAGCTAATTTAAATAGTTACTTGTTTTACCTGACAGGTAAAATAGGGGTTGTCTTGTTTCTATGACCCTCAAGAGAAGAATGCTTTTTTACATTTTTAAAGAATACAGTGAGACAGAGTCCTGACATTGCTCACAAATCCTAAAATACTGAATTAAAATATGAAGTTTTAAAAAGAAATTCTCTTTTACACTTAAACAATAGCAATTTACATTTACACACACACACACACACACACACACACACACACACACACACACACACTTCCTTAATTTGATGTCTGCCCGGTCAAGCACAGAATAACTTCTTTCTAAGTGTCTGTCCACCAAAATGCAAACTCCCCCTTCTAGGGTACAAAGCTGTTGACCAGGCATGACTACATTTCCCAGCCTCCTTTGATCTGGCTATGATCACAGGGCCAGGTCTCACAATGGAATGTCAACACAAGTGATGGGTGGCACTTCAAGCTAGGGTTTTTAAGAAGCAATTAGGCCTTCTCCATATTCCCATGCTTTTCACAGGCTGAATGCTGAGGATGCTGAGCCCCTAAAGGATGTCACCGCCACCACCAGCCAGGGCTGCTCACAGTAAACCATACATTTCTGCTGTGTTAAGCTACAGAAATTTTTGTTATTAGTTGTTGAGGAAACAAACTTCAACAGTCACCAAAATACACATTATATATTTGCTGCCTTTCACATTTAACTAACTCCTACTTAATTTGGATGTTCTCCCAATCATCCTTAAAAAAAAAAACCATGAAAACAGATTGTTTATATTGCCGTAAGCTGTCTGTTTATTCTACCCATCAGTCTTTTCCTTGACAACTGGCTACTGTTGCTCTTTTTTCTGTCTACTGTATGCTGAGATGAATTTTAATTTTAAACCTCATTACAACCACATCACAAATGAACCAAAATTTAAAACCATTCCTGCTCCATGTACACAGCTGGAGAGCTGATGTGGCATTGAAGCATCAGCGATGCCAACAACTCTACGACAGCAGCAGAAGTTTAAAAGTGGAGTGAACAGCCCCTCTTCACTTTTTAAATTGTGCATGAGGACCAACAAAGCATAATTAGTCATAAATTTCACTTAAACCTTGAACCACTGTACTAGCTCCCAAACCAGAACTTCCCAAAACAACAGAACCTTCTCATTTTCAAGAGGTGCATCTTAACACAACCACAGATTCACAACCAAGTCAGTGAAGCTGCTTCTGTGACACGGATTCTTCTGCACAGGATGGGCAAAACGGGGGTGCCAACAGTGTAATGGGCAAACGGTGGTGGTTCATGTGGGATTCCTCCCAGCATGTTAGCATTTTAAAGCTATCAAGGGCAATATTTTTCACAAATAACGAGAAAGACATGAGAGGAGGCTGGGGTAGAGTTTGAAGACACTAAGAAAAACAGTGAGAATCTTAACCAAAGTACCTTCCTATAGTGGAGTCTGGTTTAGTGGCTTCAATATCTGTTCGGCTTTCCACCACCTAGTAATGCTGTGAGCACACATGAAGGCTACATCCTGGATCAAAGCTTTAATTTTGGTGAAACTGGCCTCCAGTGGAAGCTAAGATCTACAAGAACCTCCACATGAAAGAAGGAAAAACATTGTCCCAGGATAAAAGACGTAGAACCAGCTGGATATGATGCTGAGCGCAAACATCACCCGCATTACCATGCCAGCGTGCGTACCGGAGTCATCACTGGTTTTGCTAGTGCTCTGGTTACAAAGCCACATGGTTTTAAGTAGTCCAGCCTTAATCCTATTTTTTCCACAGCCTTATTATTTTCAGTGTGTGATTTTGCAGAATGAGAAGTTTCTTGAGAACACAGATATCACATTATGGCAGACGTGACTGCACCACAAACTGAGAGCGTAAACTGCAAATGCCAAGCAAACAGGCAAAACACCCCACCCTGACCTTTCAGGGCCCCACTAAAACTCTTGCAACATTCAAGATCTTGTAACAAATACCATCTCATTCAACCCTAGACGAGTATCTCTCAAAAACAACCTGAAAACTATGTGGTCCCTATGAAATAGCAGAAACCACAAATACAGCCCACAGAACTACAAACATACTCTAATTTCTATTTTCCCAAATTTGCAGTGTAATTGCTTTTAACGTCAGCTTCATTTTACCAACTTCTGTTTAATCTGCAATTGGAGTAGCAAATCCTTTTAGGTAGCTTCTCTTTTCTTCCAGTCCTAAGGCGTACATCATCCACCAGGTCTAATCAAAAGCATTTTGCACTGCTTTAATTTGTGATATGTAACTTCTTTATTGGAAGGTATGTTCTTTTCCTTCAGAGTCAGCTTGGATGAAAACTGCCTGCCAGAAGGCAAAATGGCAGCCCCCTAAATATACTGGGCTATTTATAACTATAGCTCAGTTGGCTGCTCAAACACTTCATTCCTTATGACCAAGCAAAACGACACATCTGGAGTCGTGCTCATTTTGATCCAGTCGCAGAGGATCCAACAGGGTCTGTGCTCTGCTTGCCCGTACACCCTGGGTCCCACCTCGGCCAGCTGCTGCCTCTCCTGGCATTCTGATCCTGAGTGTCCCCCAGCTACAAGGAGCAGAGGTCTTCTCACCCCTGCCACAGTTCATGCCTAGATGGAGCTCAAAGGGAGGTCATTCTGGGGTGGGTTGACTTCTGATGTCCTTGCTGGTCTGCTGCATGAATACCTCACACCCGCATGCAGTAGTAGATAAAACACTGTGATGACCCCTTCCCAGCCCCTTCCACTATCCTGCCCCACAAATCTATCAAGCAAAATGTAGTGAAGTCATTTTTCTTCTCTGTTTCCTTCATTCCTGTGTCTAATGACTCATTTAATACCTATTAGGTCACTTCTCCCCTTTCATTCACCTGTTTCTTTTTAGGAATCCTATCCTTGGCACCAATTCCAAGAAATATAATATATCTGAAAATCTGAGACATGAAATCCACTCTGGATTGAATATCAATTTTCCCAACACAATAATTGCCTCTAACTCGGCACTTCTGAAATACCAACAGTGAAAGTTCATGTTAGTAATGACCTTGAAATACTTCAAAATTCCAAAGAAGCTTCTGAAGCAAAGGAATATTCGTCTATACACCAGACAGTACTCATGCTAAATGTTTTCACACTATTCTCAATCTTAAGTACAGTGTATGGCAACCAATATGCCAGAGTATGTGGCAAACAGAGCTGCTATTTGATTAATACACATGCTCGCCAGTGCACCACTGCTAAAAGGAAGGTCCAATCCGAGATTGTTTAAATACTGGTACTTCCATTAAAATCATCATCAGGGCTTCCTTTATAGATTCCACCCCACTACGGCTGATATGCCTAGTGCTTAAGTTTACAAAAAAATTCCCAAGTGATTCTAACATAAATAACTTCCCTTTGAGAACTACCACTGTAAATATTGGTAGAAATCAACCTACACAATCATAGTTCGCATCCCTGTCTGCATACCGCTTGGGGAACTTCTGAAAATACGGGCTTTTAAACTATACAAATTCTAAGGCCCATCCCAGACCTACTGGACCATAATCTCTTATGATGGAATCCAAATATCTGACTCCCCAGGTGATTACAACACACAGCAAGGTTTAGAAATAACTGTTTTATAACCTTAAGAGCAGCTATTCTTGGTGTTTCCAACAGGCCAACAAAGAACCAACACATAGGTGCAACATTTAGGTGGGACCTGAAGGGATACAGAGTGGACAAGAGGATACTGTCAACCTTACATACTCCTTTCCGTAACGTGGAAATCACAAGGCTGGAAGGTGTGTCTACCCTGAGAGAGAGACTGGGGTACAGTACTGAAAACAATTTCCTAAGACTCAGTAGCCCTACTCAGCTGCTTGAATCACAGGAGCAGTTACACACACAATCAACTAAGCCTACCCTGTTCTCTGCAGTTTATTCACTACATTAGATTAAAGATCAGAGACCTCAAAGAACTTCAGCTTGTATATCAAAGGCCCAAGTGCTTCAAGAATATCACTCCACCACTTTCAACAGGCCAGAACAGCAAAGTCCCAAAGTAAATTAAAGCAATTAGTGGCATGCACCTCCTGATCATGACATGAGAAGTCTAATGTAGAAATCTGCACATACTTTGCCATCAGTGAGAACTGGTTTCAAGACCTTCCTCTACTAGCTACCAGTCAATGACTTATCAGACTACTTAACCTCTCTAAACCCATTTCTTTCTCTGTAAAATGGACACAAAAAACTAATAAAAATTTAAATGAAACAGTATTTGTAAGAACAGAATTCTCAATAAAGTGTCTTTTCCTACTTAGTAATTTCTACATGCCTCCTCCACTCTCCTTTGATCAGTCATATATTCTAACATGTGATACAAACTTTTCTTAGCCCTTACCTCAGTTTATTGCTGTTATATACAGGAACACAGGAGGCATGCTGTAATTTTTTTCCTCCAAATCTAACACGAGGCTTAAACTCTGTCTACTGACAACCTGTTAAAAACTCACTAGTGCCCAGATTCATATAACTTCTTCAAGACAAAATTTTTTTACTCTCAGGTTCAGATTCCAGGACAGCAACATCTCTGAAACTTTAGAAAAGGTAAAAATTACTAAAGAGCTTGTTTAAAATACAAATTCCATTCCCACCACCAATTTCACAACTGATTAAGGCACAGATTCTCAATGGCCAGTAAGACTGCGAGCTAAAAGGCTGTTAGGAAACAGGACATGGACACCTTGCCAAAGCATTACCCCATGAGTTACGTACTGTTTCCAAAGGGGAAAATGCACCTTTATACAAAAAAATCTGGCGGTCAGAATGTTAATCAAAAGATAAAACTTAGCATCACTAATAGCAGGATGAACCAGGTTCCATGTGCCTAGTGATAGGATGCAATTATCATATACGAAGCAATACCTCTGACAAAAATAGGTAGCCAAAATAAACTCCAGCCCCTAGAGGCACCTGAAAGTTTACCCAGGAAAGAGAGGGCACTTGGCGGAAACAATCAGGCAACCCAAAATACGGAACATACAAAAGAACTGACCTAAACTGCAAAAGTCAATGTCATGAGGAAAACAAAAAGACCTGCTCTAGAGTTAAAGAAACAGGAAAGCAGTCCAAGAATTTCAATTATACCCATTTGTAAGGAGGAAAATCTATAAAAGACATTGTTGGGGACAAATAGGCAAATGTGTAAGTGAAGTAAGCCATTAAACAATTTTATAGAATTGTGGAATAATTGTGAATTACTGCTAATTTTCTTAGATGGGATAATGGTATTACAGCCATGTAGAATTATTCTAATTATTTAGTATTTGCAGTGAAGTATGGAGAGGTACAGCCCCCATGACATATGTTAAATACACACACACACGCACTGCTATCTATGTTAATTACTCAATGCCGGTAGATGGTAACAGGTGTTCAATATACTACTCTTTTCTACTCCTCTGTACGCTTAAAAGTTCCCACAATAAAGACTGAGCAAAAAAGACACATTCCCTGGCCCACCTCTCTGATGCTCTGACTCCTTAAGCCTGTGGTAGGCCCATAAATCTGCATTTTAACAAGCCCTGCGGCTACAGGAGGAAGTTCCCTGACCACTCTAAGAAACACAGCTGAGGAGAGAAGGAGGAGTGTGCCTGCTGTCTGCAAGGCCCTGGCCCTAAATTCCCCACCAGCTCTATTTCATTGGCAGGCCTCCCAGACCACCGACTTGGGGTCTTCCTCACCTCGGCCATCTTTCTTCATGCATCCAGGATATTTAAGAGGGAATGAAAAGGGGCCACAATAGTGAAAGAGGAAGTTACTATTTCATGAACCTATGATTCTTCAGGAACATCTGGTCAGGATAAACAGTAATTATCAACTCTACCTCCCTCCCAGGAGTGCTGTGAAGAAAACTTGTTTACTTTTCAGTGAACTGAATATACAGATTTCTTCCTAAAAATGAGTGATGAGTATAGAGTCCATGCTTTATAAATTGATAATCAAGATAAAACAAAAACAGCTTCCTCACAAGAAAAAGACAAAAATATTACATTCAAAACAAAAATTTCGACTGTATCAAACTAAAAAGCTTCTGAACAAAAAGGAAACCATCAACAAAATGGAAAGGCAACCCACTGACTGGGAGCAGATATTCAAAAATGATATATCCAATAAGAGGTTAACACCCAAAATATAGAGAGAATTCATATAACTCAACATCAAAAAAAAAAAATGCAAACAATCTGATTAAATGGGCAGAGGACCTGAATATTAGACATTTTTCCAAAGAAGACATATAGATGGCCAACAGACACATGAAAAGATGGTCGACATCACTAATCAGGGAAATGCAAATCAAAACCACAATGAGATATCACCTACTGTCAGAATGGCTATCATTAAAAGGGAAAGAAAACAACAAGTGTTGACAAGGTTATGGACAAAAGGGAATCCTCATGCACTGTTGGTGGGAATGTAAACTGGTACAGCCACTGTGGAAAACAGCAGGGTGGGGGTTCCTCAAAAAATTAAAAATAGGTCAACCATACGATCCAGCAATTGCACTTCTAGGTACTTATCTGAAGAAAATGAAAACACAAATTCAAAAAAAAATGTACCCCTATGGTCACTGCAGCATTATTTACAATAGGCAAGATAGGGAAGCATAGGAGTCTATCAGTAAATGAATGGATAAAGAATGTGTGTGTGTGTGTGTGTGTGTGTGTGCGCGCGCGCGCGCGCGTGTGTGTGTGTGTGTGTCATAAGTTATAAGATAAATAAGATTTAGGGAGGTAACATAAAGCATAAGGAATATAGTCAATAATACTGTAATAACTTTGTATAGTGACATATAGTCACTAGACTTATTGTGAGAATGACTTTGTAATGTATACAGAATCACTGTTGTACACCTGAAACTAATACAGCATTGTATATTATTCAATATAAAAATTTATTTTTAAAGCCACTTGTTTGATATTTCAGGATAAAAGCAATATGCAAGATGAAACTTTTTGTTAGCACTATGTGAAACACTTTATGATATTATGGTTTGTTTTAGGGTATATTAAAATGATGCAATATACCCAGTTCTACTTACTTCAGACACAGAAAAGAAAAATCTAAGGTCAAATTTTAGGTAGATTTTTACTGTAACAACATTCATTTAATTCTCTAAGCAAATTCCATCTTTCCCAAAAATTCAACTTGAACCAAAAAGGTACCTATACCTTAATCTAAGAAAAAACAACAACAAAAAATCACTTAGAATTCCTTCCTAAAGCAGCTCACAACTGTCATGGAAGTTACCATTTAAAAAAATTTTTACAAACCCTAACTTTTCAAAGTTAGAGAATATATATCAAAGAATAAATTGCAGCAGGTGATTTTGGGGTTCTTCCCCCCCCCCAAAATTAATCTTGGTAAACAACTCAGAAAAACTTCCAAAATATATGACTTAAATATATACACTGAGCTTAATCTAACAGTAAAAACTTTAAAACAATTTTAGCTAAGATTGAGAATACCCCAAATTAGCTAATAAACCAGCATAACAAGTTTCTCAGGATGTCTAATCTGTTATAAATTTTAACTAGAGAGATATATGTAATGCCTCCACAGGTACCAAAGTGACTACAAATAATAAGAATTTTTTAGTTAAGTCAGAACAATACAGAATAATAAATGCTTTAAATAATAATACTTCAAAGTAGTTCCTGGGTTTCCTATACATTTTGAAATACTTTAATTGTTCAAACTAGTCTGAAATCCTTTCTGTAAAACTTCAGAAAGCTAATACCTACAGCACAATGGACTTTTTAAAATTGAAGGGACCTTAAGGAATAATCAATTTAACTCCTTATTTGATAACTGTAATATGAGGAAACTGAGGGCAGAGATGTTTTTATAACTTGCAGATGATAAGCCTGATTTCTTCACTGGAATGTTCCCTTTATGCCATGCTCTATCCTGTGACTTTTCTTTTTTTTTTTTTTTTTTATTATATCCAGTAGCAGTCAATAGTGGATTGTCTTCAGGCAATAATCAAAAGTCATTGAACTTTATAGGAAGCTATATTTCCATGACTTTTAAAAAATTTACCTCTTTCAGAGCCAAATAAGAAATCCAGAATTTCTGTCTAGAAAGTAGGCAAACACCACCATGGGAAGGAAACTTAAGTTTTAGCCACAAACTTGTTTGCACAGTAAAGTAACAGCCCAAGGCAGGGAAAAGGCCAACATTTAAGACACAGTTTCTTTCTTTCTGCATCCACCAGTCCCTAATTTGTCCCTTACATAAGCCAAACGAATTGACCTTATGGTCAAAGCTTGCAAAATCAAAGCAAATGATGTTAAAGACAGAAAGGAACTGCTTGTGATTTCCGACAAGACTAGATTTCCAGAATGCCAGACATCTGCAATATAGATTTTGATGCTTTGTTTGTGGATCATTCCCGAAATACTATTCTTCATCATTAGTTGCAATTTTACTTAAAGTACGCCATTTTTTTTACCACCTCCCCTTGAAAATTCACCATAAATGTCAAGTTTTTACTATTTCTGTTCACTTAAAAATGAGAATCTTCAGAGATGCTCTCTTCATAGTTACTCTCCTTTAGGGAGCAGCTGCCATAGTAACTCTTCTACCCTCACATGAGGTTAATCATGTAGTTCTATGATTTTTCAGGTGGGGAAAGGCAGAAGAGAAGAGGATCGCTACATGGGACAACTTTGTTGTTAAATCTGTCCTATTTTCTTTGATGGTGTCAAAGGTTCTCGCCCACTATAACTATAAAATTATCCTACATTTTCTTCTAGTATTTTTACACTTTAGTATTTTATGTTTACATCTTTAGTTCTTTTAGAAGTTTTATTTATGTAGAGATCAATTTTGTCCCCCAACTGGGTTATCAACTGCCTCAATATTATTTGTTAAATAATTATTTTCCATTCACTAATTAGAAATGTTTTACTCTTTATTCTGCTTCACTACCTATGCCTAATTCCTCTGCCAGGGGCACATTCTTACTGGCTTTATAGCACTACTTTCCCATAGGGTTAAGTCCCAACATTTTTCTTTTTCAAGGTTTTTTTTGACTACTTAAACACATATATTTTTCTCAGATTAACTTTCCTCAAGTTTCCCCTCAAAAAAAATCTCATTCCACTAAATCTATGGATAAAATGGGAAAAAATGATTTTTTTCACAATACTGAGATTCCCAACCAGTAATAAGCAGATATATAAGCCTCCTATATGCACACACACACACAAATACATGCATGCAATCTTTTCGTGTGACTGTGACTGCTACCCTGGTCCCACATGAATGAATTTTCCTATTTGTAAAGTAACATTTCCATTCCTAAATCACAAAATCTTAGAGCTAGAGGAACATTAAAGACCGCTTACTCCAACATCTCTTGTAATCCCAGTTTTGTTTACCTCGAGCCTACTTAACAAAACCATTTCAAACTTAAAATTAAGGAACCTTTTACATGCGACATAATCACAAAAGTACTACTTGGGTCACATAGAAGGCAAAGATGTAGACTACATTTATTGAAGACTGCTTTGTATTTAGGTATCCTTGAAGAATAAGATCCATACTTGGGCTCGAAGTAAAAAACAGAGTACCATAAGCACGCACACTTGAGAAAGCCCAAGGACTTTTAGACACTCACGTTTCAAGGCAAAGCCATCTTGTTATGGTATTTGAACAGGAAGCAAACTTCACAGTACCAAATCATTCCATTCCCAGTTGTTCCATTATGTTTATTAAGGACAAATATCCAACAACAATCTCCAAATGGAATAAGAGTTAAACCCAGTTCCCAAAGTGTTTCTCAAGTCTGGCTGCCCATCCAATCACCCGTGCAGCTTCTAAAAATGAGATTGCTTGGGTCCCACCCTGAAATTCTTCTTCAGTAGGTCTAGCAATGCCAGGGCTTTTTTTTTTTTAAGTTTAATACATTCTATTCTTAACCATAGTTAAGAACCACTCTTCTAAAATATTCAACAAGAACAAAGCCCCATAATATACCAAGTCTCCCTACATATGGGGGATAGGGTGCAGAGAGTAAAAAAAAAGCATTGGTCACCAGCCCAGCAACATTTGCTGATTATATAGAAAGGTGTGTCCCTATTTTATACCAGAGTCTTCTAACAGGAAAAAATGCTAAAACAAAGTTTTACACTGTTCATGGATGGAAGGAGTCATTAGGACACATAAAATGCCTCTTTCTGTTTTCTCCCTTGAAGGCAACCCTCCACCCCACCCCATCTCCCAAGAGAAAGGACAGTAGACTTCCACTTTTGAAAGAGCAAACACTATTCAGATTTTAAATAAATTCTTCACTTACACTGTGAAATAGAGAAAAGTGAAAACACGCCCATAAAAATAAATAGGGAGATGAATGATTTGGCTGTGACATCATCATGTTAGATGAAATTTTTAATCACAGAACTGTTGCTTCATGACTGCAGAGAACTACCACCACACTCAGCAGCCTCTACAGGTAGTAGAGAAGCAAAACAAGGCCGATACACGGAAGGACAAAACGTACAAACAATAATGCCATCTGGAAACTAAATCAAAATATTTCCTAACGTCTGACCCCCCAAGAAAATGATTTCACTTTCTAATAACAACACATTGTACTAAACTAAAGCACTGGTGTGACTCATATTCCTGTTATGAGTGACTCATATACCTCCTGTCCCTGGGAAAAGCACCTGAAAAATAGAGCACATTAAGCGACACGGTAAGTTACAGGTTAGGTAATTAGGGAGCATAAAGCATGCCTTAAATGGACCTTAATCACACACCAGTGCTCTGCAAGAGGTTATGAAATCAAAGCATCCTGCAGACCACTAGTCTTCCATGCTCCAGTTCTGGCCCAGCCAAAAATATTTTCCTCCATTCTGTAAGGTCACTAGGTGAAAGGACTGCCAAGTATTTGCCATTCTGACAGGAAAGGCAGCACACACAGAAGCTCCCCACCATGCTATCAAGGGAAACTAGTTTCTTAAATAAGAATTATGCTTACAAGTCAAATAATTTTACTTTAAAAAAAAGCATGTGAAGAGACCGATATTCATGGTTTCATAGCTGGTATTATACTGTTATAAATGGAATCAGGTTTGACAATGTACAATTCTACTGACATATTTCTTAGGAATGTAGCCCAAAATCATTGATAGAATTCCTCTTAACCTTTATGTCACATGACCACACGAAAAAGCAAAATTTAAGTAGCAAATATGATTAAGGAAACAACTGTAACCCCAAAAGAACTGCAGCAAAAACTGAGATGATGCATGTTTATACACACTGACAAGTTGATTATTTGCCAGGGGATTAAAACAAGAAAACAAAAACCTGTCTCCAAAGCTTTTACATATGAATGACTTCCATGCAACCCACATGCCTAGCAGGTATTAAAGAGCAGAACCTGCTCCTGGAGTATCTCAAGCAAAACCAGTTTACTGAAAAAAATTTAAAGAAGAATAAAATCCTTACTCAGTAAATATTTCTTTTGAAGTATAACTGTGTGAGAACAAATAACTTAGCTGAACTTCATATACTTTTAAAACTATATGAAATATTTCAACATAGTCTCATCTTGAAAAAAATTAAGGCATAGTAAAATCACAGGTATCCCTTTAAAAAATGAAATTACATATATACCACTGTAGACCCTGAAAGTTCAATGACCATCTGGGAAAAAATACACTAACCTATTTTAAATAACTATAAAAGCTAAATTTACATTTAAAATGTACTTTTCAGTTTGTTCTAAAATCTGAACTTTTACTTTGTCCAAATACAATTAAGATTTAGGTCAATGGGAGGAAGATTTTCCTGCCTAAAAATGTGTGAAACTGAACTCCAATTTCATTAGGTCCCCAAAGCTTAACTACTAATAAATATCTAGGCTAGATTACATTACATTACAAACAATTCTCCCAGGAATTTTAACCTGAAACCAAGATTTTGACTGCCCACACTTAGGGATCTAAAAACAGATGGAGAATGGTGAGAGGTAACTTTGGCTTGTTCAGTAGAAGCCTTAGTTATTAAATACATGCCGTTAAAATTTACTAGCACTTCAAAATCTTCCTTTTCCCTCTCCTCACTTATTTCTTTGCATCTCACCAAACTACAAGAAAAAAAAAGGTATCCCCAGTATCAAGCACACAACTTTTGAGTAAGCATGTATTTGGGTGTTTAAGGTTTTTAGATTTACATCTCAAATTCAAAACATATTTTTCAAAATTTTACTTGACCCCAAGCCATGCTTCTAATAGCTAAAAGTTAATCATTTTTTTCCTATTTTATTCCCCCTTTTCTTATAAGCTTATCAACAGGAGACAAAATATCTGCAAGACAACTACAGCTAGAAACAAAAGGTTGCTTGGTTCAATCTAAGAACAGCAGTAAACAAGCCTGGGAGGACCAGGAAGCTCTGAACTGTTCACAATGCCCCTTCGTGGATGTGCATGTGGATTCTGCAGGACAAAGTTCTTACAGTCGCTTTCATGCTTCGACTTTAATTCAATCCCAGTCCTTCTGGAACGTATTTAAAATTCCGAATAGAGATTCGGACAATTTAAAAAACAATGAACTTTGCTCAGTTAGCTGAAATACTGAGGGCCTAAAATCTCCTACCAGGTGTAGCAGTCAGGACCCTCTTTATGTGCCTTTCGAACTCTGTGTAATTTACCTTTAGTGAGGTTTTTTTTTTTTCTTGCAAATGTTCTTACCAACAAACCCCCTGTTTCCAGAACACACTGAAGCTGACTAAAATCGGAAGGCACAGATTTACCAAGGTTTTATTGAGATCATTTCCTTTAAGCCAGTTAAAACCTGGTGGCCAAAGAACACTGCAAGTGATGTTTAAGGAATTCACCTGACACACGGGCAATTTACAAAAGGGAAAGGGCCGCAGGGCCAAGCTTGGAGCTTGAGGAATATAAATCACCTATGCACTAGCCTGGCTACCAAAAACACCGTTCCACTAGAGTATGTGTCCAGGTGGCTGAGTTTCTGGAGGTGAGAGTCAAAAACAAGCGCGTGCACTCTTTCACACAGTGAACAATTTTACCTGTCACTAAGAAAAGGGCACGTCTAATCTAGCAAAAACAACCAGTCCTTTCCTTCAAGGAGGGCAGCGGTTTGGAGACGTTTGCAGGAAGGGGGACGGGGGCGTGGAATAGCGAGTGTTAAAGGAGGAGGCAGCCAAGGGTTTTGCTCAGGGCCCCACACAGGCCACTGCGGAGAGAGGACGGGGGAAGAGGGGAAGACGTCTCACCGGGGGGGACAAAACCGAGTGCAAACCGGATGGAAGAAGGATGGTTCCAGCCCCCGGGAGGCGAGCTGGGACGCAGTTAAAAAGCGCTAGCGGCTCGTTACCTTAGGATACAGGGGAAAGGGCCAACGGGAATACAGAGCTCTGCAGAGCTGGAGGGGAGAGAGGATGAGGCAGGGTCTCTGCTAAGTGCGAACCAAGAATCTTAAGACAGACTAATAGCGGGACTGGGGCCTCCCTGGGCCAAAAGGCGTGGCCAGAGATCCAGATCAAACGCTGGTCTTTCAGAGACACCAGAAGTGCGCGGCAAACCCCTCCTCCAAGACCCTGGGCCAGGCCGGTCCGAGGGGGCCCACCTGCGAGGCACCTCGAGGGCGGAGCGGGCTCTGAGGGCTCCGGCCTCGCCCGCGGGACCCTCGCAGGGCCGGCTGGCCGGGCCCCCGCCCCCGCCCCCAGCCCCGCAGTGCTCTTACCTCCACACCTGCCCCATCTGCAGCAGGTGGATGACCGACTGCCAGATCCACACGGAGAGGCGGCACAAGCGCTGCGCCCCCGGCGTGGCCGGGCCCCCCACGCCCGGGCCGCCGCGGGCCGCGCCGTAGCCGGCCCCCATCATGGGGGGGCCCCGGCTGCTGAGCCCCTCCACGGCGCCCAGCCCGCCGCCCGTGTAGTCCTGCACGAACCAGCGGAAGCTCAGGCTCTGCACCAGCAGCGACGGCACCAGCACGAAGAAGAGGGTCAGCCCGAAGAAGCCGTAGTCCCCCTTGCGGTAGTAGTCGAGGGCCAGCCACAGGTCGGTGCCCACGTCCCCGAAGAAGACCAGCAGCGCCAGCACGATCCACAGGCAGTCGAGCCACGGCCGCTCCACCTGCGGCGGCGAGGGCTGCGGCCGCGCGGCCGAGGGCGTCGGGGGTTCCGGGCCGGCGCCCGCGGGCGGCTGCAGCGGCTGGTCCCCCCCGTCGGCGGCGGCGGCGCTGCGGCGCGGCTTCTTGCCCAGGAGGGAGCGCAGGCAGGCGGAGCGGCAGCCCCAGTAGCACGAGGAGGTGTTGCAGCAGTGGCAGATGTGCAGCGAGCTGCTCTCGCCGGGCTCGTTGCCGTCGCCGCCGCCGCCGCAGCCGCCTCCCCCGGGCTCCCCGTCCTCCTCGCCGCCGCTGCCCACCGCCTCGTCCAGGTTGTGCAGCTGGGCGAAGCCCACCCCCACGCCACCGCCATCGGATTTCGCCGCCATCTTGACTCTCTTCCCAGCTCCGGAGGTTGGGGGGGGAGGGACGGGGGGGAGAAGGCAGGGAACGGGGAGGGGGGGAAACGAATGGAGAGGAAGGGGGGCGGGGAGGAAGCGGGGGAGCAAACGAACGAGGGGGGAGTGGGCCAGGGAACCCCCTCCGCTTCCGGGTAGCTGGCGTCACTTCCGGGCGAGCCCCCCAATCGCACGGCGCCCGCAGCTCCCCAGCCCTACCCTCCCGGCCAAGATGGCCGCCCTCCTGTGCCTCAGCTGCTGGGCGGGGGGCCGGGGGGTTCTCCCCGCCAGGGCTCCCCTTCCCCTCTTCCGTTGACCCCGAAACCCATCAGGTTGACCCCTCGGCGTTTCTGAATCCCGCTGGGCCGAGTGAGGCGATCCAAAGTGCTCCCTGGAAGGGGCAGTGCCAGACGTTTTGGGGTCCCCTTCCTCAGCGTCGCAGCTCACAGCTTTCCTCCTGGAGAAACGCCCCCTAACACCCTCCCGGCTGCTGGCGGAGGGGCGGGACCTCTGAGGGAAGGGGCGGAGCTAGTGCAAAGCAGGTGATTGCTTGTCACTTCCGGGAGATAGGATGACCTCATTGTGTAGTTAGACATTCCCCCCCCCAATCAAAATGGCTGTGTATCACCCCTTTGGCTCTTCTTTTCTTTTCTTCTCTTTCCTTCAAAATTTCTCTCATTCTTTTCTTATTTGGAAGGTCCTGAGAAATTGCACACAACTCACTGATTCTCACTGCTTTTTAGACAGCTCCCTCTTCTTTTACCTCTGTTGACCCCCTGATTTTCTTGTCACTGACAACTTTATCATCTTTTGTAATAAAGTTTCCACCTTTCCCTTAAGAAAACTTAAGGCAAACTCCAGTTTAAAATCGACCTGGTTGTGTCTTGAACGTTGGAGCAAAGATTGAGTCGGTATATTCTGACCTTGAGTGTATTTTCTTCATTGGAATGTATTTCTACCAACTTTTTTTTTTAAGTGTGCTATTTAAAAATTCTGCAGCCTTCATTTAGAAAATGCAGAACTAGCCAGGGTTTCAACTGTATCAATTCCTTGTTCAGGCTACTTGAATGTGTGAAGATTGCCCTTTAGAATGTTCTTTGGTGCCAAGGCTCTGTCAGCAAACATGGCTTTAAATAACTGAAAATGTTATCAATGTGCTATGTCATTAAGATAGGTGCAGGGCACACTACTTAATCTTAACTAACAAATTACAAAAGTGAAGCAGCACTGAATGGATTTGAATTACAATGATCTTCCAGGGAAAGTATATTTGAAGCCAGATGGAGCAAGCTATGGAATTACAGTTGTCACTGATCAGGTGAAAGGAACATTTTGAAAATAAAGGAAAAAAACTTTAAACCCTGAGTGTTCTCTTTCATCTCCGTAGGTTTTTGTACTCATTTTTCTGATTTTACTTCCTCCAGTGAAACCTTCTAATAATGCCAATAACTTTCTTTGGAATGCTGAGGACAAATTAGTTAATAATTGTATGGGCATTGGGGTTCTGTGAAAGAAAGGTACCTTTGAAATGTTCAGTATTGTTATTTTGAGGTACATGATATTTAACATTAAAGCACCTAGTCAAGTTTTTGGGGTGGCAGGGCCAAACAAGGATTCCATTTTTTTTTTACATATATTCTTGATTTAATATAAGAGAATTAATAAGGCCTGACAATGACTCTTTTTTTTGATCCAGAATATTAACAAAATTGTTTCTACCTGAGAAACTTACTTCACAGATATTAGTTATCTTTATTTCATTATTGCACCTATACTTTACAAAATCAAAGAATATTCTCTTGAAATGGCAAGTAACATGTCCGAGTCAAAATTATGAGAACTTTACTTCAAGCAATTTACAAAAATGCAAATATTTATCTTAAATGGTTGAATGAATCATATTTCTAGTAATATGATGATCTAAGTAATCTGAAAATGCACCTGATCCCAAACAGCTAAAAATGTGGGATAAAAATTTAAAGCATACTTTAAACTGCACAGCCAATATTTTAATTATTATGAGAAATATTTAGGGACTAAAATTGGAAAGGGAATTATAAGTAAAGGAGGAAATACGGGAGCTGATAAGTTAGCTGGGTTGGAGTGGGGGACAATTATATAGAGATACATCAAGATGTATTTTTTTCCTTCTTAGCTACCAATTGACCCAACAACTCTTACTAAAAAGACTGATATTATCAATGAACTTGGAGTTAATTTTGTCATAAATCAGGTGATCGTATATGTATAAGCCTGATTCCGGGCTCTCTACTGTTTCATCATATAGCTTTCCTATCATTTAGCCCATAACATACTTTTTAAATCATTGTAACTTTAAAATATGTCTTTATACCTCATAGTGTAAATCCTATAGCATCGATATTCTTTTTTTCAAGTTTTTGATAGTTACTTTTTCTTCCTGCATATCCACGTAAAATTCACAATCAGCTTGTCAATTTCTTCAAAAATAGAGATTGTATTGAATCTACATGAATTTATAGAAGTAAAAATCTTTAAAATAATAAGCTTCCAATACATGAGTATGGTATGTCCTTTATATACTTAGGTCTGCAATTTTTCTCAATTAATGTTTTACATTTTCAATGTGTAATCCTTGCATATTATAGTTGCATTCATTTCAGGTATCTGATGTTTTCATATTATGGTAAATGCTACAATTTTGAATTTGTATTTTCTATTTGTTGCTGGAAAAGAGAAATATAATCACATTTTTTTACACTGGCTTGTATCAAGCAATGTTGCTAAATTCACTTACCATTTACAATAGTTTGATTGCAGGGTTTTTAGAAATTTCTTTATATACAATCAAGTTATCTTCAAACAGCTATATCTATGTTTATGATAGGCAGCTGCCCTAAAAGTTTCATCTCACAACCTCTCTGTCACAGTTTAGAATCAAATTATCTCAGTCTTGATCTACTCTCTGAATTTGTGCAAAATAGATATTATTTCTTTCCTTAAATAGGTAAAAGAAAGGCATTTAGTCCTGAGAATGTGGGAATATTTTTAACAACAGATTTAATTGTAACAACAGATACAATTATTTCAAAGCATAAGACTATACATGTGTTTTTATTTCTTCTTCTACAAGTTTAATAGGAATTATCAAATTTACTAGTGAACAGTTATTTATAATTATCTTTTATTGTCTCCTTGATGTCTGTAAGATTGGGGTAATGTCCTCTTTAATTCTTGATATTGGTAATTTATGGTTTTACCTTTTTTCTTAATTCATCTTGTTAGGGTTAGATCAATTTAAGGATTCCATATTTTAAGACACAACTTTTCATGAGTATTTATGCCAAGGTAAAACATCTAAAGACTTTACAGAAAGCACTCATAGAGAACTTTTACCCCAACTTTTGGAGGGGTGTGAGGAAGAATTTCCAAAAATCTACTTTTGGAAACAAATCACAAAACTTTATCCTTTTATTTCATACTATGACTTAAGCCTCTTTGTTCCTATGGTAGTAAAATTTACAGCCAACAAGTAAGGATTATTTATGCATATAGATGGGATTCTATTTCTTTCTTTACTGATTTTAAATAAAAACACCTTAGAAAATGGCATAAGGTTAGGGTAGAGCTGTCCAGGTTTAGATCCCAGTTCCCCTGAAATAATAATGTGAATATGTGAGCAGGATAGTTAACCTCTTTAAGCCTCAGTTTTCTCCATTAAATGTTGGGAATAATAATATGCCTTCTCTGAAAAGTTGTTCAGCAGATTAAAGTGGTAATCCATTCAAAGCTGTCAGCATGAGACCTGATAGATAGTATGCACTAAAAAAATGGTAACTGCTATTATTATTGTTGTTATTTTATGTTTGCAGAGTACCAACATATAGTTACTTAAATTCCATCATTCACTACATTTGGTGCCTCTAATAATGAATGCATTTTGAAATGGTTCTAAGAAATAGGTACAATTAATTTGTGTTTTTAAATGTGTTTCCTCTGTTTAAGCCTGTGAGGCTCTGAATTGAGATACAAAAGCAGGCAGCAATGACATAGTTATGATTCCTATGTCTCTGTGCCCTGAAAGAACATCATCTACTTGTGAAATTAGCGGAGTAAATTACACTGACTGTATACAGCTGACAAATGAGACTGAGTCAAAAGGGTTTATCACAATTAAAGTTTCAAGTGCATATATAAGAGTCACAGAGTGTCAAGTGATTTCAACTTTACATTTGCTGTTTTAACAATTTTATCATTCTGACTCTTATGGAAGGGATACCTTATAGAACCCAGGAGATTCTAAAATTAAAATCAGTACAATGATAATAAAATTATCATGAAGACTCACTGAAAGGTTAACCTAAATTTGGACTGTGCTACGCATGGTCCTTTTTTTAACCTTGACTTTTAAGGCAGGTAGGTGTACCAAGTCCAACACTTAACATAGTGTGCTGAATGCATAATGAACACTCAATAAGGTTAATTGAGTTGAATTAACTTTTCAATAACTGAAACTTACCTTTTCAAATGTCCCCCCAAAATTGTATTTTACATTTTATAATGTAAGTCTTCATAAACTAATTGATTTATTACAGAGATACCTCAAGTCTTAGTAAGAATGGGGAAAATAAAGGAACGCATTGCCCCCTGCTCTGCTTTCTTACCAGCACATCAGTTAACCCTTTCTCGATGGCTTAAGAAAGCCTTATGCTAAGAAGCTATGACTATAGGCCTCCTGAGAAGCCACTCCAGGACTACTGGACACTTTGGATGGTGGTATTGTTTCTAAGTAACAATTGTTTTCAATCTCCGCTTTTCGTAGTTCAGTCAGTTAACACCTTTGGTCACTGTTACTTCCAGCTTGGGAAGTCAAACTATGAAAAATGTTGTAATTACATGTAAAGTAATAGATTTTTGGAAGCCCTTCTATAGGTAAGACAAATTTAATATATGGAAATTGTGGCGTACATTTTGGCTGTATAGAGAGACCTTTGGGGTTTTTCTTCCCGACTCTGCCATTTTCAGAGAAAGCAAAGAGAAAAAAGTGTTCATTGCTATTATGTATTAAACATACTGTGTTCCATTTAATATTATAACAGGCCAAAAAGGCATGGGGATTAGTAGCCCCATTTTAATGATCTGGAAAACAGCCCTAAGTTTGCCAAATGACTTATCCCAGAGTCACACCCACAGAAGGTACAGCAGCCACGAATTAGAATCCAAGGTCTAATTCCAAAGCCCAAACCACTTACCTTCCCAATGCCCTGGGCCAGGCAGCCATGGTCTTTTGAAATGAAGTCGCTGGAGGGCCCCTTTTACAATGCTAATACACATCTAGGAGATAGAACACTTCAATTCCAACATGTGGATTTGCACAAGCAAAAGCATTACAAAGGGACTTCCTCATTCTTTCTTCACAAAATTTTCCTAAATTGAGCATGGATAAAGCCTCAAAACCAGTAGGTTGATGTCATCCTTATAAATTATATTCCTTGGATCTAATTGTCTTCTATAGAAATAGGATTCTTTGAGCACAGTGGACTAAGTAAGCTCATGGAACTCATTATCCCTAGAAACTCCATTTCTATATTTAATGTTAAGAATTGAAATTTTAGCAAGCAGTCTCATACATGCCTGCTGATATTACAAAATGGTACAGTCTCTATGGAAGAAGATTTGGCATGATCTATCAAAATTACAAATGCAATCACCCTCTAAGACAGGAGTCCCTTTCATGGGAAATTATCCTACAGACAAATATGCAATGTCAGAAATTACATGTGGACATGGTTATTCCTGTAGCATCATTTCTAATAGCAATAAAAATAATGGATGAGGGGGAAAAAAAGTGCCTATCCAAAGGAATGCTAGTTAAATAAATTGGGGCATAGCCACAGGACAGAATATGATGCAGTGATATTAAAATTTTATAATTTTCTTTTTAGTGATACAGAAAGAGTTGAAGACTATTTGCTATACAAAAGTAAGGTGCAAAATAATACAACATGCTACATTTCTGTAAGAAAGGAGGAGGGATAAGGTTATCTATTCCTATTTGCTTACGTTTGTGTAAAGCAGCCCAGGAAAGATACCCAAGAAACAGTGATTATCTATAGGGTAGTGGTAGTGGCCAGGAGAAATGGTGTGAACAGGGGAGGGATGGGAGAAAGACTGTAACTGTTTGGGGGGAGGGGCTTTGGGTGGGGGGAACATGCGTACCCACTCAGGGTTGCAGAGATAGGTAGGAATGAGGGGTAGGCACGCCTGCATTTCTTTGCAGACACTAACACTACTGAGGAGTATTTTGCAAAGGTTTTTGCCTTTTAAGAACTCTGACATCTGTGAATTGACTTAAACCCCTCTTGAATTTCCTTATATTTTTGTCCTCTATATTGTCTAAGTAAGGATTAATGAGCTTCACGGGTTAGCTCCCCAAAGGGCAGAGTACAGTGTGAGTTCATCACACATACACTTAATTTATGTGAAATCAGCTACTCAGGCTTGACCAAAAGAAAATGAAGAGCAAGCAATAACAAATCAAAATATATGCCCCCAATTGAGTGTGAGACAGGAAATGGGAATATGCTATATCCACAATAGACCTTTTTTTCTTAGTTTTTCGTATGATTGTCTTGCCAGACCAAATGTGATTCTAGAATTTAAAGATTTGTGTTTCTCTTACCACGTGGCCCCCAAATTCAAGCCAAGTCCTTTCTCTAGTCTTCAATCCAAGATATAAGATTTAATCCATTGTTGCAAGAAAAACTGGTTGAGTTGGTCTTTTGAAAAATTGTTACAATGTCCCAATGCAAAGAACATTTTGAGCATAAGCAGCTCTAATGCTCAGGGCTGACCTCAGACTCTAACCATTACTGCTACCCCTACCCCGCCCAGTAATATGAAACTCTACAGTGGAGTCTCCTTCAAGTGTTAGACGTGTTTCCTGGTTGTAGTATTTCCAAAGGTGGCAGACACTAGATTAAAATAGTCTAATTTAATTCACCAGGTGTTTATTGAAAATCTACTAGGTATCCAACTTCATTTAGTGCAAAGAAATATGAAATATAGTTTCTACAAACTACAGTCCCACTGAAGACAGAAAACAGACACCAGCAAACACAAGTTAACAAAGCAGCATTATAAATAAGTCATGAAGTGAGGCTAAAATTTCTAGAACAATTAGTGATTGGAGAGAATAACATAGGCTATTCATTCACCAACAAATGTTTAAGCGCTTACTACACACCAGGAATTCTCCTTGGCATGAGAACAACACAGACAGGGTTTCAGCCCCATGGAGCTTATAGTTCAGTGGAAGTGACAGTGAACAAGTAAACAGTTCTACAAAGGAAGAAACAAAAGTATACTTATAAAAGCTTTAAAAGAGTACCTGAAGATCTTTTTGTTTTTAAGTAGGGAATCTATGTAAACATGAGAGGTCAGGAAGCCAACTCTAAGGTGGCATTTAGGTTGAAACTGAAGGATGAGGAGAGACCAGTCTTAGTTGACCATGTGGTGGGGATGGGAGTGGTACTGGGAAAATACCTTCCGGATGGAGGAAATTGCCTGTGTCAGAGCCTGAGCTATGAACTGCTTGACCTATTGGAGAAGCTGACAAGAGACCAGTGTGCAAGCACCTAGTGGGTAACGGGAAGAGTGGACCAGAGGAAGACCATGACCCAGAGTTTCAGTTCTGCAAGACGCGTTCTGGCTGCTCAACCATGTGAATGTGCTTCATGCCACCCAACCATATACTTATAAATGGCTAACATGGTACATTTCATGTTATGTGTATTGTACCACAATACAAAAAATGGAGGGAAAAAATAAACTGTGAGGTTGAGGAAAGAGGCCTTTGAACCATACTAAGGAATTTTTATTTTATTTGAGGTGTAAATCATGAAGTACAGGCAATAACAACCAAAGGATTAGAGGAAGTAGGGGAGAAGAGCTGGAAGGATTAAAGAAGGCATTGTGAGGGAGTGGAGAATTAACCAACACACGTTAGTGCAATGGACAGAGATCTAGGTAAGGCAGAGTGGTGGAGTGAGGCAGGGATTCTCCGGGCTCCAGGCAGGGCATCAGGCTGACCAGAGACAAGGGTTTGTGTGGACAAGTGGTCAGGCTGGAGGGGAAAGATGTGAGAGGGGCTGTGGAGACTTGAAAGTGGACTGAAGCTGTAGACAGTGGCCACCTTTGTCATCAATGCAGTAGGGTGAAGTGAAGTGCAGAACTGAGGTGACCAAGTACCCAAGCACTTGGGGCTGGTGTGCGTGCTATGGGCAATCAGGAGGGAGAAAGAGGGGACATTAGTGATGGGTGGACTCATGGGGAAAAGCTTTAAGGACAAGGGAGACTTTGTGACATCTGGGTCCCATCAGATCTCAACCTTCATCCTTCCAGACACTGGGGTACCAGTCTTTTTAATTAATCTTATACAGAAGTCCCTCTATCCCACTGATGGGTTTTATTTAATGAGTATATATTGGGTCCCCACAACATACTTAAAAATGTTCTGAGCACCCTAGAGAACAAATAATTCCATAAACATCCATGACCTTAAGCCAATTACAGTCTTCTGTGCATTTGGGGCCCTGGGGTCATATATTTTCTAGTGATGATAAAATCATGCCTTTCTATGGCTCTTTCTCTTTTTCTAATAGAAGTTTTTTTTTGTGTGTTGTTGTCTTTTTAATCGCAGGAGGTAAGCTTTATATTTAAATCACAGCTCTGTCATTAACTAGTCATAGGATTTGGGGCAAGGTGTTTTCTTATTCAAGCCTCAGTTCCTCAACCATAAAAATAGGGAGAAAAAAATTTACTTCGTAGTGTGATTTGTGATGGTTTAATGAGATAATGTGTGTAAAAAGTACCTGCTTCAGACTATGTGGTCAATGCTGGCCTTCCCTGCCTCGTGGTGCCAAATCTTTATGAAGGTCTTCCCCAGGCCCCAGCCCCTGGCCCATTGATTTACACCACATTTCTTCCTTGGACTCCAGAACTGCATGGTTACATACCTGTGGAGGCTTCTTGAGAACTTTCCTTTCATACTAGAGACTGTGTGATGGACGAAGCAGTCTGCAGCCCTGAGTTCAAATTCCAGATCAACCCCTTACTGTGTCACCTGGGAAGGTTACTTCAGCTCTCAGATTTATTTTCCTGCTGTGTAAAACAGTGAGCACACTGCTTCCCCACACAAGCTTATTGGGATATCCATGCCTGGTGCACAAAAGGTGCTAAATAAATGAATCCTCCCTCCCTGCTTACTCCCCGTTCTTGTTCCCTGGGCTGCTGTAACAAATTACCACAAACGTAATGGCTTAAAACAACACAGATTTATCATTTTACAGCTCTGGAGGGAAGAAGTCCAAAATGGGTCTCCGTGGGTGTCAAAGTGTCAGCATGGCTGCATTCCTTCCGGAGTCTTCAGGAGAGGGTCCGCTTCCTTCCCTTTTCTAGATCTACAGGCTGCCTGCATTCCTTGGCCCATACCCCTCTCCCATCCTCAAAGCCAGCAGTCGCCTCCCCTCTGCTTCTGCCATCCATCGCCTTTTCTAACTCTGACACCCCTTCCTCCTCCTTTCCCTTGGAAGGCCCCACCCAGATAATCCGGGAAAACCACCCTATTTTAGAATAGTTCCTTTAATTACACCTGCAATTTCTTTTGCTGCCTAAAGTAACATATTCACAGATTACAGGGATTAGAATGTGGCCAAATTTAGGGGCCATTAAGAAATAGAGGGGATTTCGAACACTGAAAATGAATAATCTATGTAACTTTATAAGGTATGTGAAGTAGCATAATTCACATTATGTAGTAGTAAAAGTCCTGGCCTGTATATCAGGAAATTTAAGTCCTAATCCTTGAGTAAATGTGAACTGGTGTGACCTTAAGGAAAAGTCTTCTGTGGTCAGCTTCCTTCTCCTTATCTGTAACATGGGAGTTGTACAGAAAGTGCTCTTTAAATTCACTGTGGCTCACTGATCTTGGGGCTTGTGAGTGGGTCATCAGCGAGAAGTCTGGGTGACCAAGTGAGGTTGGGATTACAACAGTGAGAAAATCGGCAGACGGCATCTACTTGAAGGACTGGGATGATGAGCTCTTGTTTGCATATCACGAAGAAGTTAAAGGGAGTGATGGGCTGGGCTTAGAGATTTAAAAAGCAAAAAGTAGGCCTGAGTTCCAAAGACACCATCTACCAGCTGTATGATGGACAAATCCAGGGATAAGGACATTAATATCTGCCCTACCTTACTCCAAGGCTTCTTGTGAGGACCTCTTTTGTACTTGTATTGGGTGCTTTCTAAATCATAAAGAGATGTAAAAAAAATGTATGGAGCTATTTTTATCCAAGTTGAGACTTCCTTCCTAACCTCCCTGCCTTGATTCTCTCCTTTTCCCACCTAGCCCACTTACCATCATCAGACTAACAAACCTAAAATACTATCATGCTGTTGTAAGAACATGATAGGCTCAATATTGCCTATCATACCAAATCCAAATTGCACCCCTGAGTTTTCAGATCTTCCATAATCTTGTTCCAACCTACCAATTAATAGTAAAAACTAAGTTTCACTGTTGGCCAGAATAAACCCTTATCAGGAAATGTCCTCATTGTCCACAATATCTGTTTCATTCCCTCATTGGAGTTTCTGATCTTGCCTTTTATTCATTTTCAAAGCTCTTTCTCCTCCTTTTTTGTTTATCATTCAATTCGAAAACTCAAATCAGTAAGATGTTAACGAAGATCTACTATAAAGAAGGTGTCATGCCAGCAATGGCTCAATATTACTCTTATCTTTCAAGACCTGTTTTAAATCCCACTTTCTTCAGCAAAAATGTCCTTGACTATTCCTACACAAAAAGATACCTTCTTCCTCTGAAATCCTGTAGCATTTAGAATCTCTACCACACATTTTAATTTATTTATATGCACTCTTTCAGTTCTTGTAATGATTTTCTTTTAATTTAGAGTTGCAGGAGTCATTATTTCATTCAGTCTCTCATTTTAAATAAGAAGAATCTGAGGCTCATTAATTCAAGCACTATTTATTGAATACTTACTATGTATTAAGCACTTTGCCCAAGGAACCCAGTGCCGGGCAAAGCAAAGTCTCTGGACATGTGCCAAGTAGAGCGGCATGAAAGACAGTGGGGCTCGTGAAGCCACCTAGTGTGTCTCCAGCAACGACACAGGGAGGAGGGAAGGAAGAGGAAGATGTAAGTGCAGACTGAGGCTAGTTTTTGAAGATTCATACATGTCAGGCTTAAGACTTTAAGGCTTATGCTATGGGCCAGGAGACATTGTCAGAGGCTTTGATTCAGAGAATTGACAAGATCAAGTCCGTGTTTTAGACAAATGACTTTGATGACAGTGTAGAAGTTAGTGCAAATGTTGACAAGTGGGTGTCCTAAACTGACTAATTTTTTATGTATCTCTATAAACCAGTACTTTTTAGTTCAACATTTATTTAGTGAAGACAGGGAGAAACTAATATACTCTTTTGACGAAAATTATGTGCAGAAACAGATGAATTTTCCTAGCCCAAACAGAATCAATTGTCTTTGAAAAAAAATTGCAGTATAGTTCCTTCTTTTATATAGTTCTTCTTCACTCATGATTTTCTCAACTAAATCACTTTGGAGAACATATTAAAGGATTTAAAATTTAGATACTAAAATGAATGACTTCTTCCAAATAGCACTACACAATGTATGATGGTTCTAGCAGAATACCAGCAGAATGCTGACTTTCAGTTAATTATAATCACACATAATCTTTGGGAAGAAAGTTTAACAGTATATACCTGCCTGATGAGGATTTTTCTCCTGCTCCAAAGTATTGCCTACTCATGCATAAGTAGTGGACAAATGCTAAGATGACTCCCAGTGACTCTCCTCCTGGTGGTCACACCTTGTGTAACATCTTCTCCGTTTGGATGTGGACAGCAATCATGGCTTATCTAACCCACAGACTATAGCAAGTGTGACAAAGAGTTGGTGACTCTCCTTGAGGGCTGGATGAAGCCAGAAGCCAATTTGGAGAAGTCCATGTGGCAAGGTGACCTCTAGGACTGGGGCGCAGCCTCCAGCCAGCAGCCAGCAAGAAGCTGGGGCCCTCAGCAATAGAATCACAAAGAAATGAATTCTCCCAAAACCCTGAATGAATTTGGTACCAGATTCTTCCCCGGCTGAGCCTTCATATGAGAACACAGCCCAACTTACACCTCGACTGCAGCTATGTGAGAGCTGAGCAGAGGACCCAGCCACACTGTGTCTCAACTCCTTCCCCATAGAAACTGAGATAATAAATGGGAGATAAGTAAATGTGTTCAGCTGCTTAGTATGTGGTAATTTGTAACAGAACAATAGAAAACTAATACAGCATGTAAATAGAATCAATTCACATTTTGCTAGTTATTTAGAGTTGTATGAAAACTCAATTAATTGGCACTATATTTCTAATTGATTTAAATATTTTCATGCCCTTTATAGACTGAATCCTCCCCACCGTAGCTGCCCTCCTGGCCCACCCCTTCATCCAGCTGCTGGTTCAACCCTGGATATAAAATGGACACAGAGAGACACGTGAGGGGTCTATCACCATGGTCTAGATGAGATCCTCTAAGCTTGAGCCACAACAGTGGCATCCGGGAAGAAGAAGAGATGACAGAGTAAAAAACAACCCAGAGGCTTATTTTATTTATTTGTTTGTTTGTTTATTTACTTATTTATTTATTTATATTTTTTCCATTTAGAAAAGATAAATATGTTTAAAGAAATGTATGTATGTACATGGAAAAAGGAATATTTTTTAAAGGTTTACAAGAGACATACTTTTTTAAGTACATTTTTTTATTAAGGTATCATTGATATACAATCCTTTAAAGGTTTCACATGAGCAGTACTGCACTTACAACATTCACCCATATTATCAAATCCCACACACACAACCCATTGCAGTCACTGTCCGTTAGCATGGTAAGATGACATAGTCTTAGAGGTCCTTTTCTTTTTAATCTGTTTCTGCTTTGTTTTAAGAGCAAATTTGCCAATTTAAAAAAATAGCCCTCAAAAGAAACTGCAAAGATTATTTGTGCACAGACCATGCAAGAAATGTTGGATTTGGTGTTACAGGTATCCT
Organism: Phataginus tricuspis; assembly: GCA_029783875.1. Lineage (NCBI taxonomy): Eukaryota > Metazoa > Chordata > Mammalia > Pholidota > Manidae > Phataginus > Phataginus tricuspis. The sequence goes on from JAQQAC010013566.1 coordinate 32,171,902, forward strand.
TGAAAAGTGCAGTCAGTATCTTGTACACAGCAAGCACAGATGTGTACAATGAATATATATAACATATTTGCTTGTACATAGCACATCTTATTCTCTTAAGAACTTAGAAAAATACACTGACATGGATGCATATGTACAGGGAATATACAAAATAATATATGGATAGGACTTATTAGCACATGAATGAATAGTGTTAGTATCATTTAGTAATTCTTAAACTTTTTATTCTCAGTGTTCTTTTATACTCTTAAAAATTATTGAATATCCCAATAATTTATGTGGGTTACACATATCTATCATTTTTTCTATATTTGAAATTAAAACTTAGAAATATAAAAAATGTATTATTTCACTTACAAAAACAATAATAAACCTATTACATATTAACATAAATAACATTTTTTGAAAAGTAATTATTTTCCAAGAGAAAAAATATATTTACTGAGGTGAACAGCATTCATTTTATATTTTTGCAAATCTCATTAACGTCTGGTTTAATAGGAGACAGCTGGATTCTTCTCATTGGTTTCTGCACTCAGTCTCTCTTGATATGATGTTTTGGTTGAAATATATAATATATATATATATATATAATATATAAACAAAAAGCAGCTTCATACAGATATATCATTGGAAAGGAGAAGTACTTCTTTCTTTGACACTACACCAAAACACAACAAGTAGTAGTTTCTTAAAAGTTTGGTTGATTTGTAGAATCTGAAACCATCAATGAGCTTTTCATTCATGTTAGAATCTACTGATATTATTTTATGTTTTGATAAAAGCATTACCCTGTGCATCTATAGTATTGTTCAATCATAAATGAAGCTTATAATAATGATCTTAAGGCAGGATTGTTAGGCATCAAAGAAACATTAAATAAAAAACAGAAGCACCAAGAGTATTTTTAATTTTCTAGTTCTTAAGAGGTGGGTTCACAGGTATTCATTTTATATTATGATTTATAATTTACATGTGTATGTTATATAGATTCTTTTGTATGTGTTAGTGCACAATTAAAAATATATAAATAAACATGAAGATCAGCCTAACATACTTGTGACTTATCCACCTATTTCTGTGCTATTTGAAGGAGTAGCAAACACAAACTCTGCTAACCAGAATATCACACTCCCTGAGGATATGCACTGAGATTGTTTTTGTCTCCTGTCCTTTGTAGCATAAGTATAATGAGGAAAAAGAAAGTGTAAGAAGCAAAACAAACCAGGATGAAATGAGAGAAAAGGAAAAACCAACCGAGAAATCCTTTTTTATACTGCAAACAAGGTAAGAAAAGGATCTGGAATGAAGGAAGGCTGACCTTGAAAGGAGGAGCAGACAGAGAACGAGAACTCAGTTTTGTACATAACAGAGACAGAAATAATTTGCACACCGCATTGCAAATTAGGTACTGTGATGCTGAGTCAAGCCAAGAGTGGGCTTTTGAGCCCACTCATGAGCTCTTTTAGACATGCAACTTCAGGCACAGCCGCCATGAGTAACAGGCTCAGCAACTGTCAGGAACATTGCTATATACCGTGTAGAGCTCCTTCTTTGCAACATTTTCAACCAATCTTCATGAAAAAAGTACTATACTGGATGCAGTGCAGGATACAACACTGAGTAAGACACAGCCCTATCCTCCAGGGACCCTCAGATTAGGGAGGAATCAGAAGAAAGACACGAAACGTTGTTAAGTCAGGGATCCACACTGGTGGCCAGAGAGCTGAATTGGGTTGACAAACGTGTTTTGCTGGGCCATTGTGGTGTGTGTATATGTATGACTCTGAAAGGTTCCAAGCACCTTCCATTCTGACCCAGCTTCCACCATGCCCAGAAGTCTTCCCAGAACAGCTCATGCAATTACCCACTGGGGGCTCCCAGGCATTTACGTTTGCCTTCCACTTGTAGAAGCAGATATATTTGATTCTTGGGTTTTTATCATTCTTCTACCAACTTCTTGCATAATAACAGCTAACATGATGATATTTCTGACTAGATGAAACAAGTCCTTCTCAGACTGACAGGTGCACCCCCAGTGTCCGTGCTCTCTCTTTGCTAACAGTGGGCTTGCCTTTGTTCCTGCAACTATGCACTAGACTGATAGTTCTAATGATTTTTCAAGAATAATCCCTAAATCCTTTTCTTGCTCTGTGTGTTAGAGGATTATTTTCTGCCTAGACACGTCACTGGACTGGCCTCCTCGCTCCCCAGTTAATTACTAGTTTGTCTACGTTAACTTACACTTGCCATCTGCTGATAAAATCACAAAGGTCTCCAAGCCTTTTCCATCACTTTCACTGTTTATTGCTGGTTAGTTTTGCCTCCTATCAGCTGGATCAGCTGCAAACTGAGGGATTTGGTTTCCAATTCCTTCTCCAAGTCTCTTCTCCATAGTGGAATTACTCTGTGAAGATTTCCTGTGGGGTGGGGAAAAAAAACATATATATATATATGGTTTTGAACATTTAAAACAAAATCAGTATAACCAAGCTTCCTGGAAAGAATAAAGAAGTGAGAAATGCACGAGGTGATTTTGAACAGCTTTACAATGGTTTGTAAAATAATGAGTTCTCAGACAGATACATGAAAAACAATGAATAACAAATAGTAGAAGTAAAAGCAGATCCCTCAAAATATAATGCAACAAAACCAACATGAAACAAAAAAGCATGGATAATCAGTTTGAATTATAGAGCTCAAATTTAGGTGTGGAAGAAAAAAGGCATTGTTTTCTGTTCCATTAAATAACTGAATTTCTATTCCACGCCCTAATCCTGCAAGACTGGCGAGCTTTCAGCCTCAGTAATCCTGGAGTGACACCCCTCCCCCTATGTGATAAGGTTCTGAGGTCTCATGTAGGGTCTCAGGTAGGGTCAATGCCTGTGTGTTGGTTTGCTCAGGCAGTCATAACAAAATACTACAGACCTTGTGGTTTAAACAACAAAAATTTCTCATAGTTCTGGAAGCTGGAAGTCCAAGATTAAGGTGTCAGGTGGGCTGATTTCGCCTGAGGCCTCTCTCTTTGGCTTGTAGATGGCCATCAACCCCCAGTATCTTCACAGGTCTTCCCTCTATGCACGTCTGTGTCCTAAACTCCTCTTCTTATAGGGACATCAGTAAGATTGCGTTAAGGCCCACCCTAAGACTTCATTTTTCCTTAATTACCTCTTTAAAGACCTTATCTCCAAGTCATGTTCTGAGGTACTGAGTGAATTTGTGGTGGGGGGACACAAACCATAACAGCATAGAATGGGGGTAACTCCTAGCCAGCAGCCAGTCTTCCACACAGAAATAAGAGCCTTTTCTCTGGCCATGAGGTTCCAGGTCCACTCAGGCCAATTGCTTTCTGCTGCTTTTAAGCAGTGTTGAGATATCAGGATGGTTTCAAAAGGCTAGGATCCACCTGTGCCCATGGCCCCATGTCCTGAGCATATCTTGTACCATGTGATCCTCCACCACGACCACCCTGCAGCCCAGGGTGATGACAGAGACCTCTGCTATTCCAACGCTTCAAGTCCTCACTGCTGTCATCCAAATGGGAAATTTTCTTTTTGGTTTTGGGAAGACCCTCTCTGCCTCAGACCCTATAATCCTTAACGTACTAGACTTTTTGAAACAAAAGCCTGGAGATCTGGCAGATTCTTTCTGCCACTGTTTTCCCAAAGGTGATGACGCATCTGCTTGAACTGAAGGAAACAAAACATGTAGAAAAAATTAGGATCTCAAACTACTCTTTTGTTACATATCCAGGGGTGCTTCTACTTTTTCTAATTCCAGTGTTCTAAGAGCTCCATTTAGTATTTTGTAATTGTATGATTTTTTTCAATCAAGAATGTCTTTTTTTCAATCCATCAAGGTCTTACAGAAATGCAATATATTATTAACAAATATAATGACGAGAAGTTTTGGGTATCCACATTGGACTTTATGCTGTGGGCACATGAAATATTTCTTGACCTTGGGGTAAAAAACACAAAAATGAAACAAAACCCAACACATAATTATTGCATTCAAATGTCTCTCTTTTAAAAGACTTTTTTTCTAATAAAAAAAAATGGTATACATTTTCTGGGTTAAAAACTTGAAAAACATAAAGTGAAAATTTATACCCTACCATTTATTAACCTACCACCCAGAGATCACCCCTTAAGTTTTAGATGCCTATTATACATTAAGATAATCATTATAACTAGTTGTTGCCCATTTGTTTATTCATCAATATTGTATTAGATGTTTGGATTGTGTAAGGAAATCCTTGTGCTTTAATAACTCCCTGAGAGCAGAATTTCTTACCACAGAGTTGGCTAGTGTCCTCTGGCCCCCAGCTTAGGCTAGTCCAACAAGCCCATGGTGATTGGACAAATATTTGAGCCCATGACCCACCATTGACAGATATTGGCAGCAGGTCTGAAACAACCTCCCCACCCCCAAGAGGAGTCCAGTGATCCCACAGGTTCCAAGACGCACCATTATGAAGCATCATATCCTACATCCAGTCATGAAAAAACCATGTGCCATGGAGAGTAGTGATGCTGGGGTTCTTGTTCATGAAACCAACGAATGAGCGTAGCAAACACCCAAGGTAGGAAAGCAAGGTACAGGCTTTTATTTAGAAATAAAGTGAGAGGACAGAGCTCCCGGCTCATGCCAGGAGGGGACATGAGAGCCCGGTGCGGTGCGTTGTCTAGGGGTTTTATAGGCAAATGAGGATTTTTTTGAGAACATGAAAAAAAGCTTAGGGGTGTGGACCTGCTACGTGGTGTCTGAACACCCCGAAATTAACTTAACACAAGGAACTCTCTGCTCCGATCTCTCTCTGGGATACTGGGCGTCTTGGTCTAGGAGCATATCAAAAGGTGGCCTGTCCAGCCCCCAAGGTGGGTTGAGGTATTGTCTGTTTGCTAAAGAGTAAGTTAAGAATCTTGCTTCTTAAACTTCCTGGGTGTTAAAATGCAATCTTATCTTTAAGGTAGAATCTTTCTTGCCTTTTATTATGTTGTTTACAGCTGGGTCTGCATGCTAAATTAGTTGCCCAGTTTGCAAAACCACCCCATCAGATCTGAAAGAGGAAAGACAGCACATAGGCCTGGGCCTTTTAGCATGCTAAAGTGACTCTTACACATGATTAGCATAATAAAAACATGTGCTACTCTTCTTTATCTGGGGAACACTCACTGATCTTACTGAAGAATGACCCTAGAGCTTAATGTTTAACACAGAGTCTTGGTAGGGGGTTTTCTTGCATGTAGTTACATTGCTCTGACTGCAAATATCCTGCCTTGCTTTTTCCAGAGGCCCTCACCCTATTCTGTCTAAGCCCATGGTCCCTGTCTCAGTAGGAGCAAGGACTCTGGGGCCAGGCTGCCTGGGCTTGAATCCTGAGTCTACCCCCACATCCTACCTATGTGACCTTGGACAAATCACTTAGCCTCTCTGGGCCACAGTATCTTCAACATTGACAACTACCTCTATGTAGGTTGTGATAAGAATTAAGTGCATTGGTATATATAAACTCTCAGACCAGAGTATGGTGCATGATAAGTATTATCTATCATTTCATTTTAATTTTGAAATTTTGTGCCCCAGATGTTCTGGAGCACACACACACACACACACACACACACACACACACACACACACACACTTTTTGTCTTGTGACCCTCAGCCAAAATGATTATATTATCAATGGCAGGGCCAGTCAGTTGACAAAAAGGAGGCAGACATGCTGAGACAGGGACCTGTGGGTGTAATGAGTAGGGTGAGGGCCTCTGGGAAAAGCAAGGCAGGATATTTGCAGTCAGAGCAATGTAACTACATGCAAGGAAACCCCCTACCAAAACTCTGTGTTAAACATTAAGCTCTAGGGTCATTCTTCAGTAAGATCAGTTAGTGTTCCCCAGATAAAGAAGAGTAGCACATGTTTTTATTATGCTAATCATTTGTAATCATGTGTAAGAGTCACTTTAGCATGCTAAAAGGCCCAGGCCTATGTGCTGTCTTTCCTCTTTCAGATCTGATGGGGTGGTTTTGCAAACTGGGCAACTAATTTAGCATGCAGACCCAGCTGTAAACAATATAGTAAAAGGCAAGAAAGATTCTACCTTAAAGATAAGATTGCATTTTAACACCCAGGAAGTTTAAGAAGTAAGAATTTTAACTTACTCTTTAGCAAACAGACAATACCTCAGCCCACCTTGGGGGCTGGGCAGGCTGCCTTTTGATATGCTCCTAGACCAGGACACAGGCTTCCCAGAGAGAAGTCGGGCAGGAAATTCCTTGTGTTAAGTTAATCCTAGATATTCAGGCACCACTTAACAAGTCAACACCCCTAAGCCTTTTTTTCATGATCTCAAAAAATCCTCGTCTGCCTATAAAACCCCTAGACAACGCACCACACCGGACTCTCTTGTCCCCTCCTGGCGTGAGCCGGGAGCTCTATCCTTTCACTTTATCTCTAAATAAAAGCCTGTACCTTGCTCTCCTACCTTGGGTGTTTGTGAAGCTCTTTCTTCAGCTTAGTGAACAAGGACCCCGGCATCAATACCAGTAAACAGTTGTTGGCAGGCTGTAGCCTACACACTTTTAGATAATAACCTGCGGTGATTGCTGTTTTCTGTTATGCATGGATTGATTTAAAACAAACCATCTCCACAGAGGATTTTCCCCAAGGAGAGAGGACTTAGTTTCCCTTCCTTCTTTTTCCCCTCTCCCATTTCCACATTCAAAATGCTTCATCTCCAGAATAAAGAAAAGCAGCCGCCTAGGCTCCTACTGCCGGAGAACTACAAATTCACTTGGGAATGGGTAGAGTGACTGGCACCTGAGAATTCCAGGATCCACTCTCTTTCATCTCTATTTGTCTCTCCGGATTTATCCATGGGGGTAGGAAACATGTGCCCTGTCGTTCTCAAGTTTCACATCTTATAGTTTGTGCCCCAAAAGAAATGCTTATTGACCTCTTTCGTCCTGAGGCCAAAAATCCTACAGAAAGAACTCCTCGGCTCTGCTTCCATGCCCTCTCCTGAGCCAATCATGGCTGGAGCAGAGGATGGAGTGAGTCAGGTGAGAACCTCACAGGGTTGGGTTTCAAAGAGAAGGGGGACAGTGGGCATGGAATTCCATAAAAGTCCAGAACACACAGTATCATCTAGACTCGTGGGTGGTTGCTCATCTTTAATATTCACTATATTATTACATTATAAAAATCGATAATAAAATACACTCTTAACTTAAAATTTGCCACCCAAGTGACTTTCAAAATGTTTATTGCAAGGTCCTAAGACTCTGATTTCTGTGAAAGCCAGCATTTCCCAGAGGGGAGAGAGGTAAAAAGAGCTGCTCTTTCTCTAGAGAATAGAAATAAGAAACAGCTCTCAAGGCATGTACATTTAAAGATGTCTGATTCAGGATGAAGAGCCTGTGAATGTGATTCATGTCTTCAAACAACAAGGAGCTAGGAAAGAAAGTGCCCAGGGTAAGGAGGTTTTGTTTGTTTATATATTGGCTTACTAGAAGCAGAGACAGGAAAATTCACCTCAATTAAGAACTTACTCTGTACCAGGCATTGGGCCAGGAGTTTAACGTGATTTTTTAATTTTTACCACCCTCCCGAAGACAAGAAATTACCCCCGATTTGCCCATGAGGAAACTGAGATGCAAAGAAGTTAAGTGATTTCCCCAAGTTAATGGCCAATAAGTGGTAAAGCTGGGATTTTAATTTGAGTACATCTGAACAGGGCTGCAGGAGCCCATGGTGTTTGAAGTATTCCCAGCAGGCTAAGTAGAGTAAGAGCACAGGTCAGAGTTGGGGTAGGAAATGGGGGAGGGGGAGAGTCCTTAGTACCATGTGCATAAACTTTCAACTTTGAAAATGTGAAATATGAAGTTAATGAATCAGACTTTAGCTACTTAGAATTATTTAAGGAAGTCACCAGAATCACCTCCACTATCCAGTAGAAAAGGGAAAGCTTATTGCTGGGAGGAAGAAAAGAAAATAGGAGTGAGTAAAAAGGGAAAGTATAACTATTTATGCATCCATTCAATAGCTTAGAAATTTTGCTGTCATTGTTTCTAATGAAGCTCAAGAATGAGTTGAGATACAGATTTATGGGATCCCTTAAGGGTAGGATGGACTTTTTTTAAGGTGTAAAACACCGGTTTGGGTTAGGCCAGAGGGATTCCTTATTGTCTAGGATTTCAGTATTTACTGTTTAATATTTTCAAGGTACTTCAAAGTCTTAGGATAGTTATATGAAAATATAAAAATATCATTGTTGATGCTCTTAAATTTTTAAAAAATATAAGTACAAATCCTATGGAATGTATTAGTCCCTGGTACAATTAATACTTTTAAAGAGTTTGTAATTATAAAAGGATTTTGAGGAAAATGTTTTATTTAAACATGGATAGTGTGGGAAGAGTCTGCACTCCGCAGCTACACCTCCACACAGGGCAGTTCCCCCCGAGGAAGAGCTGAAGCCTGAGTGAACACCTGTTATATAATGAGGGATAGAAGGGTCACGTAAAACCTGGCAGAAAGATGGAGACACAGTGGTAAATGCACACTTACCATGGTGAGCAATTAGTAATGGATATAATTGTCAAATCTCTATGTTGTACCTCTGAAACCAACGTAATATTGTGTATCAACTATATTTCAATTTAAAAGCTAGGAGAATTAAACTACCAGATTCTAAAAATTACTATAATAAACCACATCTTGAAAGTCCCCATTACAAGAAAAAAAAATATTTTGGAACTACGTATGGTGAGGGATGTTATCTAGACTGGTTGTGGTGACCATTTTGCCATATAAACAAATACTGAGTCATTAATAAAATGTCATTTTTTACTAATAAAATGTTATATGAAACAAATAAAATGTTCTGTCAATTATATCTCAATAAAATTTTTTTTAATTTTAAGGCAAAAAATGAAAAACATTAAGACATTTATTAAAATGTTTTCTTAAAACATTTTGTTCTCTAACAGAAAACAGTTAAGGATGAAGGATTTGAGTCCCTGTGTTAAACAACTGCTTCACTGGGTTCTACCATTTTTTTTCAGTCCATATTTTAAAATCTCCAAATAATAGTACCTAATGGAAATGTCCATATTTCCGTTACAGTAACACAAATTAAAGGTTGCCTCCACCTCATCAATAACTCAGGTACTATTGAAACATGTGCTCTGATATAAAGATTTGCTGTGAGCACCAACCACTCCAAGTATAGGATGATGGGGTATTCAGTCCTGTTGAGCCTTGATCCAGGCCTTTAATCCTTCCGGCCCCAGTTTCATTACATAAAAATAATCTTGTCCCCCACTTACATCTTAAAGTTTTTAGGAAGAAGGGGGGATCAAGGACTGCCCGCTTCATCTCTGCACCCCCCCAAGGGGCTTGGTCTACAGTTGGTATTCAAGGCGTGCTTGAAGGGTGCACTGCAGAAAGAAATCCATCTGAGGAATGCAAACTAAAATCGAACATCTGTAAACTTCTGGTCCTCAGCGTTCCTACCCACCATTAAACTTTTATTACCATCTGGAAGCAGTGTTTGTGTTCGAATACTTCGTATTAACAACTATGGATTCAAAAAAAGAGGAGAAAGAAAAAAAACTCATATAATCCAAGGACATACATGTAAATATCAACTCAATTAAAAAAAATTTTAAGGATTAACTATGAACTTCCATTTATCCACTTTTTAATTTCAAAGCAGAAGTAAAATTATTCGGTAAATCTATGAACAATTAAAATAAACTTTAGTTAATATTAAGGCCACTTAAGGAAGAAGTGAGGGGGGAGGAACAGGATGAAGGAAAGGAAGGACACGAAGCCCCCGGGTGGTGCTCTGCCTCCCTTTAAAACTGCTTCTGAAATGCCTGCCTTCAAATACATAAGATGCGAACGCATTGCACATTGCACAAAACTGTTACCAGAAGTTGGACAGAAGTTTAAATTCCTAATTTGGAAGGATAGGCAATGTTGAAGTCACTTCTCCTCATCCTCAGTGGGCGGGAGGGAGACAACTTCACACTTTGGTACTTTGGAAGTGACACTTTTAGTTTTATTTTTAAAAATTTCATGGAGAATTAAGACAACCGCCTGTGTGGCTACCAAGCCTATAACTTTCTGAGACTTACTGACCATGGCGTTATCACACCTTAGGCAAAATGCACCCCATGACCCAAAGAAATTAAGTCAGAGTGGACATCCTTAGGCCTTTTGGTATCCATTCCCAGTCTCCAGGATTGGTAGAACACATAGAGGGCTCTCTCATCACTCTTCTACGAGCATGCTGTCATCGTACCTTTGCGGTGACCCCTTCTCCGCCTCCCCCTCTCCATCCTCCCCTCCTTCACCGTCACCATCGCCTCCTCACTGGTGCCCCAGCCTATCTTTCCACTGTCTCCTCCTCGTCACCAAAGTCCTAGCCACAGTCAGACTCTTCCATGTTCTCCAAACACGCTACTTACGTGTCTCTGGGCTCACTTCCATGACTCATTCCACCTGGAAAACGTCTACACCTCCTCCAAAGGCTGGGGTAACTTCAGTCTCTACAGCTGTTCTCAACCCTAGTTGCACTAGACTCAACTGAGGAGCTTTAAAAAAGTACTGCTGCCCAGGCCCCACCCATGCAGGGAGCCTGATTTAGTTGATTGTTTGAAACTGTGCCGTCAGGGTTGAGAAAAACTCATTTATGTCTTTTTGTGACCTTCTTCTTCTTCCATTTAGGATGAATCATTCCATCACATGAGTTTCTGGAGCTTTCTCTACCTAAGCTCTCCTGGGCCTGGGGCCATTTTTCATCCTTTTTTTTTGTCTGCCATGTCAGAATCTCCTGAAGAGCACATCTAACTCCTAGAAATCTATCTGGAATCTTGAGAGGCAGGACTGAGAGCCGGGTGGGTGTGGCGGACGAGGCTTTTGTCATTTCAGTGTGACCTTGGGCGACTGATTTTCAGTTGAAAACAGCATACTGCTCCAAAGACATGCGTGACTCCCTTCTGTCTTCCTCGGAGTCCATTCTGTCACGCAGTCCTACCACCTCTCCCTCCGCAACCTCCCCCAGTTGCACACCCGTGTGCGTCTTTTGCAGGGCTTGGTTGGCAACCATCTCTCTCAAGGGTCTTTGCTCCTGACATACCCTTTCTAGGGACTTTCAAAGGCTTCTAATTGCTCCCTGAGTCAACCTAAACTAATCAGGGACTTTGCTGTTTTCCACTGATTTCTACCATCCGGATTCACTGTAGCTTCATATTAGTAAAATATTATCTTCCCTCTTGCCTCCATAGCTCTCCGTATTCCCTTCTTACACGTGAAAAAAGGTTGCTTTTCCCCTCCCACCAAACCACATGATGGGTTCCATAAGTAGATAACAACAGAACTTTTTGAAAAATCATTGCTTAAGCCTCTGTAAAACCTTTCCTCACCTCTTATAACACTGTTTTTTTTTTTAGTCATTGAGTGTACCTCTTTGTTATCTGTCTTGGCGTATTTTCCTTTTTATTTTGCTATGTTTCTTTTTGTTTGATGGAACAAAAGAGCAATATGAAATCAGAAGACTTTACCAGCTATTTTCTCAAACGTTTCCGTGCTCCTACCTAAGAGATAGAGACCATCACGATGTAACCTTCACTCAGCTGGGCTCAGTGCTGTAGGAGCACAGAAGATAGAAGTGCAGGGAACGTGCTCTGTGACTTCTAAACTGCTTTACAAATGCGAGACCATTATGTTACTGATATTATTTTCTATCCCCCCAACATCACTTCAGTAGTTCTCCACAGAGCTCAACACCAGCGAAATCCTGCCTTGGGAGCATCTGAAGGTATTTTGCAAGGAAGATGATGCTCCACCTTTATTTATTTAGTTCCGTGCTTCCAATATGTTTCATGTTATTTCCAAGTTATTTATGTGTCCTTTCAAAACTAAGTTTACGAGTCGGCAGCTGAAGCCCCAGGCAGCCACTGTCAGCTCCGCCATATGGAAACCGGGGTCTCCCAGAAAGACGAGTGCAACGTGGGAATAAGAACCCAGAATATGTGCTCCATTCTCTTTGGGTCTTTCTCAGGAGAGGTTCTGCTTCGAGGCACCCTGGGAGCCCTGAAAGAACACCTCCACATGCAGCAGCCAGCCGCCCACCCCTTCCTTCCTTTGGCTCTGCCTCGAACAAGTCACAATAATATTTGGAACTGGCAAAGCAACTCCTTTCCAGGGCGTTCACAGCGCTAATACATTCCCTCATTAACACACACAGCACTCCTGGGGGGAGGTGGGTGGCAAGCAATTTCAAATCCTTTTCTTCTGTACCTACCAAAGAGCCTTTGCTTTCAATAGCTGACACAAAGGAGTGAACCATTTTGGTTATAAGATTATGATTCGCCCATCACCCCCCATTAACACTATTAAAACAACCTTTGTCCTTCTTAAAATCTGTGCAGCCAAGTGTGCGTGGAGTTTAAAAAGAACATAAAGACTGTCCCAGACGCCTGTGTGTGAGACTGGGCATTAGATACAACGTCCTTTGTCTGGCTTTGGAAAACTCCCAAGGGACAAATTGGCTTAAACGGGACACTTCTTCCCAGGCAACCTCCAAAGCCTCACCCCTTTCCACAGCCTTCTATGCCCACAGACGGCCATCTGGATCTCTGTCCTGGTGTCGTGGGGGACATCCAGGAATCCCTCTGCCTCCCTCACCCTCTTTCCCTCCCCGGAAAGGATAAATTGCTTCCATTGAATAAGAGAGGACAAGCAGGCCAAAAGCCTAACTACCAAACTTGGGGCACCCCTGGGCTCCCCATTTCTGTGTGAGGGATGGAGGCCCAGAGCCCTCAGGATGGTCCTCCCAGAGTTTCCTCCATGACGACTCATCTGGTCACACAAGAAGCAGTGCGACAGACACCCCATGGTCTGGGCTTTTACCGAGCCCTCCATCGCGACTTCCACTCTGCCAAATTGGTGGATTAGCTCCTGGGCAGTTTCAAGTTCAGCACATGGGAAAATAGAAGGGAAACAGGAACTAGCATTTATATACAGTCCATCTCTTACCTGTTAGCGTGACAGATGTTCAAGTACCAACAAGTACCTCCTATGTGGCCGGCGCTACATTAGGGGCTGCGTTACCATTTCATTTTCACAAAGGAGGTGTTAACATCCCTGTTTTGCGCTCCACTCTCCAAAGGCCAGTGATGTGTTGTTGCACAGCGAAGCTCCCACTTGGGGACCATACGGTCGGACCTCTGCCGCCTGTGGCCCTGCAGGCACCTAGCTGATGGAGCTGCTGCCATTTTGCAGCTGTGTTATTGGCTCAGCTGCCACAGCAGCAGGAGGAAGCCTGGAAATTCATGCACAGGTTTCAGTGCCTTAAGTAGAATCATCTGTGGTCACATTCCATTGGCCAAATACTCACAGGACCCCACCTAAGTCACTGCAGGGGTACAGGGAGTTGCGTGAAAGCAGATGGAAGATTCCATGAGTAGCTGTGGTCATGCCAGGGTATGAAATGTAAATGTCAATAGCTACACTTCTGTCTCTTTTAAGTACTCACAGCACATTTTTAATGGTTGCATAAAACTCCACTGCATGACTCTGCTGTACCCCATTCATCTGGGCCTCTGTTTGGGGACATTTAAATTGCTTTCCATCAATTAGCATTCTTTGGACATTGAATACGTGCAGGTTGCTGTAGGTGAAGGACCAAGAGGATATTTACACATTCAGAGGGGAAATTGGACACATTTGCAAATAAATGTCATTTTGATAAAAGGCAAATTTTGGTGAATGGGACAAGGAAGTGTTCTGGGACTGCAGAGGAAGTAATCATTTCCTGCCAAGATGCTAGGAAGGGACTTAGAAGGGATTTTCCTTCTCAATTGGGCTGTAAAGATCGATGAGTATTTCCTGACAGGTAAAGGAGAGGGAGCAAAGCCCTCACGCAGTACTGCTCAGAGGCTGCAGGGCAGCCAGGCTGGGTGGCCTAGGTGAGGTTGTGAGAGGGGAAGGTCAAGACCAGAGGCCAGAAATATGTTGGTTCAGACCGAACAGAAGGATCCTGAGTGCGGTGCTTGAGAATGTGGATATTCTGGGGAAATGGGGAGCCACCCACAGAGGGTCTCTGAGCACAGCGACGCCGTGGTGAGATGTATCGAGATTCTCCTAGGGACAGCAGCCCTCAGAGTACTAACTAATGATTTTTTTCTCTTCCTCCCTTTGGGAATTCCTAGTTCTCATGAACATATTTATTTTGCTTCTATCCTGGGGTTTGTAATCAAACATGAATTTAATCTGCCTAAACACACATACCACGGAATGTTTCTATTTTATCCAAAGAAGCCTGTAATCAGGCATTCGCACTCCCTCAGCTTTTTAGGTGTTCTTTTTTATCTTCTTTGAAATAAACATTCTCATAAAATATTGCAACTTAAGAATAAAGATCAAGGAATAGAGTCCCATACTGTAGTTTGGTTCTATCATACTGAATGTGCCTGTGCTGAACTTAGACCCCCTGTTATGACTAAAGACCAGTTTACCACCCACCTGCTGTGTGCTTTTGCCAGGGTACTTAGCCTCTCTGCGCTTCCGTTTCTTGAGGAAACAACATTGGTGATTTGTTTCTTCCCTGAGCAAATATTAACCAAGTACTGTCTATAGGCCAGGAAATGCACCAATTCTAAATGACCTTAGTAAAAACATTTATCCTTTTCTGAAGAGAGAAGGCAGGGAAGGAAGTAAATGAATTTCCGTTGCCTACCTACTGCATGCCAGTGCATCTGCTTGAGGTTGTACATGTGCTACGTCAATTATTTCTAACCCGACTCCCACGAGCAAGGTCCTTTCCCTGTTCTACAATGAGGGAGCCAGGGACATCCATGGTAACCTGCACGATGCCATTTGGGTATTTGGGTGATGAGTGGCAGAGTCAAGTTGGGAGTTGTGCAAACTGTTGGATTCCCAAGGCCCACGTCAGTTGCATTCCACCATGGCATGGGGCGCTGGGGGCAGAAGCTGTGTTTCCCACATGGCCCTTTACTTCTCAAAGCCACCTTTGTGCCTCTTCGTATCTATGTGTGCTAAGAAAGAGTAATTCTTGGCTCTCCTGCCATATTTTTCTGTGTCCCATTCAACTGGGATGGATCGGTCCCACAGTCTGGGGCTCCCAACCACCTCCCGTACCTCCAGATGCCCCTCACTGGCCCAGACAGCCTTACTGCTTCACTGTCTCTGGAAGATTCCTCTGAATCACCCTTCGGTCACTCCCTCTTAATTGCTCACAATTACCCAAGTTCCCAATTCTACAATAGGCAAGGAAAAGGGTAGCATTTTCTAAGACATATGTGTTTAGTATTGCTGGCAGACTTGTAAACTTATTAGTGCCTCTGCACACCATATAATTAAGATCGAATTATCCAAGGCTTTAAAATAGTGCCTGTAGCTATTGTGCTGCTGAAAATGTTAAGGAAAAAATATGTGCCTTTTTTTCACATGTACAGCTCACCGCGCCCCACTTTTCTCTGAAATCCCCATCCTCAAAAGGGGCCATGGGACTGAGTTAAGCGGGGCTGAAGGAGAAGGCTCACTAAACTGAAATGCTTTCTTTTAGAAATGTCATATCAGACGTGTGGGGGCACATTCTAAGACAGCTGCTGCGGCGTCTTCTAGAAGGGTCTACAGTGCCACGCAGGTGGGTAAACAGGAAGCTGGAGGGAAAACCCAAACCGAGGCAGATGCTCAGACGCTGGGCCTGTGTTTTGGTGAAGTTAGGCAAAAATATATCCAGGCTGGTCCTTCTGAAGGAGAGTGGTGCACAGCTGTGCTGTTATCAATATCTGGTGCCATGAGTAAACAGCTACACTCAAGAGCACATGCGCTGAGGGGACCTAGAGAGACAGGCGGGACAGGAAAGGGTTAATCCAGGCACGTGTATGAAGCGCCCAGTTCAAGACAGTGCTGTGGGCTGTCGCTGTGCTTACAGAGCTGAGTATCTGGGGGAGAAAGCAGAGGTAGGCGAGGCAGACAGGCCAGTGTGGGAGCAGAGAAGGCCTGCAGGCAGAGGGTGCTCCGGCGCATGCAGGAGGGGAGAGTGGGAAGGACTTCCAGGGATGGGGAGCTAGAAGGGGTCTTGAGGACTATTAGGGGTTAGCCAGGCAGGGGGAAAGGGCAGCCCAGGCACAAGGAACAGCAGGTGCAAAGCCTCAGAGGGAGCAGTCAGAAGATGAGTGGGTAGTAGGTGTGAGGCCCTATGTGGCCCCAAAACAAAGGTTAAAACACTAACAGATTTTAAGCAGGACATAAATATGAGCAGGTTCCTATTGAACAAGAACAACAATAACTCAAAATGGTTGTAATTGAAAGGCTTGGACGGTGAGAGCCGGGTCAACAGGACCAGTGATTGCCCAAGGGCTTGAGCAGCAGCAGGGCCCCTGGAGCTTGTCAGAAATGCCGCTTCCCAGGCACCTTCTCCTCGGACCTGGTGAGTCAGAAACCCTGGGGGTGGGGCTGGCCCCCAGCAGCTCCAGACCATACAGATGCTCAAGTCTAAGGAGGCCATTGCTTTAGCAGTAAACCCAGTGAGCAAGGGTCCCGTGAACAATGGATCGAGGCAATGGAGGAAGGAATGCAGAAAAGGCAAGAAATCAAGAAGATATGTGAGTACAATCCCTTTGACCGGCTTCATAACACTCTCCCACTTTCCACTATGTCTCATCCCTTCCCTCCGTGTTTTGTGTCCCTGACATCCTGGAGGCAGAGGCCGCATTTCCCTCCAGGCTCTGATAGCCCACGCAGGGTCCCTGGAACAGAGGCGGAGCTCAGGGGAGGGCTGGTGGAGCCATACTGCACAGTCTCCTGTCGCAACTGGTCCTGGGGCCCAGGAGTGGGACAGATCCTCAGGAGGGCCTGCAGGGTCCTTCCAGGAGAAGAGAAGCCTCGGGGAGATGCAGCTGTGTTCACGGCAACCAGACCTCCCAGGACAGGTAGTACGAGAGGCAGAAAAGAGAAGATCCAGAGAGAAGTGGGAAGGGAAAGGGTGTGCTGAAGAAAGAAGAAGGGAGGAGAAATGAAGGGGGGCGTCAAGGAGGAGATGGGAAGGAAGGAGAGAAGAAGGAACAGAAAGGGGAGTGCAGGGAAGGTGGGTGGATTTGAACATGAACTCCCTTCTCCATTCCCGTCCCAGCACTTCCAACCCTGGCAGGCTGCCCCTGCCATCCTCGGTCAGAGTGCCCTCCCCCGTGGCCCCACACCCACGGATGCCCTCCTGCAGGTGGACAAGGCACCATCAGCACCCCCTAGGACCCAGGCAGCAGTCTGGTAGGATGGAGACTTCCCCTTCCTGCATCCTCTCTGCACGGCCACCATGGTCTAGGAAGCTACCTCAACAACATTTGGGGAGGCAGTATTTCATCGTGATGAAGAACATGGGTACTGAATTGTGAGTTCCATCCTTGCTCTGCCACCTACAGGCACATAGAATAGTGCCTGGCATACAGCCGTGCATAAATGCATGAGTGAATCAGTTAATGTCTGAGGACTGATTGTGAAACTGGAGCCAGGGAGACATTCTGAGCCTCAGTTTCCTCACCAGTGAAATGGAGATAGTAACAGTACCTATTACACAGGATCTCTGGGAGAATGAACAACTATGTCAAGTGCTCATCCAGGGCCAGTTCCTCTCAGGTGGTGGAAATGGGTTCGCTACCCTGGGAGTGGAGCAGAACAGCATTTCCACCATCCACTACAACATAGCTTCTTAGTATGGAGTCGGAACTGCCTTCCTCAAAACCATCGGGGCCAGGGGCTGAGTATGTAAGGGTGTCGGAAAGGGACCGTTCCTAAACTGTTTGGTATTTTAAATGAATAAGAGAGAAAGAAAATAAGAAAGAACAGTGGGCTGAGCTACAGAGGAACAGAGAGGAAGGTTGAGCTATGGTTCTGAAATAGCTTAGGAGCTTTGGGTGAACCGGGCTATGTAAACTTGATTTTCAAGTTGTTTGCATTGTTGTAATTTGAAACCCCTGTCTTCCCAAACCCATTGCAAGGGCTTCTATATTTATAATGTACTTAGTACATTTATATCCTTTCTCCAACAAAGAGCAGTGTAAGAAAATACCACAGCCTTTATGCAGGGTTTATTCGTTGATTTCCCTTTCTCCTCGACCTCTCACCTGACTCAGCTGAGTGAATTGCCATATCTTGTCCTCTCAGTTCAACAATGTTGGTCAAATCCATCTCTTCTACTCCATTTCCATTGCTATCGCTCTATTCAGAAATTTGCTAGTGATCACTTCCTTACTTATCTGTCTGTCTGAAATTTCTCCCATCACAGGCTCAAATCAGTCCTTCTACAAGGGTAACTTTCTAATGAAGCCGTAATAGTAAGAAGCAGCACAGCGTGGAAAGTGAAAGTATATGTAGACTCTTGAGCCAGACTTCTGGAATCAAATTCTCAGTCTCCCTTCCTATGAAACCAGACCACAGCTAGGAAGTTAGCAAATCAGCTGCAACCTGTATCAACTAATCAGAACTGAACAAGTTTGTATCCTTCATTTGCATAAAGGGACTTGGGTGGGGCCTTGGGCAGGAACTTATACTATGAAACAATCTCCTTCCTCTCTTTGTTTCCTCCAAGCACTTTTGGTTTATAGTGGAAAGCTGTGTTTTCCTAGTTTGCAAAGTATTTTTCTTATTTTTCTTTTTCAATAAAGTTGTCCTTGATCAAATTTCCTGATTCACAGAGAAATCTGTTGACATTATCTATAGGTACAATGTTGTGTATCAGATCTCTAGAACTAAGTTATCTTGTAAAATTGAAATTTTACACATGTCGATTAGCAACTCCTCATATCTCCTTCCCCCAATCCGTGGCAACCACTTCTACATTCCTTCCTTCTATGAGTCTGAGTATTTTAGATCCTTTATATAAGTGGAATCTGCACATTTTTTTAAAACTCCCTAGATTTGGATATACAGCCATGATTGAAAACCTTTGACATAATATTTCGCTCCTGCCACCAGTATAGTGTCTATCATTTTTTTTAGTGATAGTCCTTTCTGGTCTTCACTGATAAACAGTTCATCACATTCAGGAATGATGTTTTGGTCATGTGGGGACAACAAACCCCAAAAAGCACCTGGCACAGAGTGAATAACCTACAAGTATTTGTTTAATTGGAGTGACCCTTCCAAGAATCATAGAGAGTAGGACTTACCATGGCCACCAGCCAGCCAATCCTATTCAACATAGATTTTCAATTAGGCAAATATTTCTCCAGAATTACACTTTGAGTCAAACAATGCACTGGTGCTGGAGTTGCAAAGAAGGGGAAGGTCAGTCCTGTAGTCCTGTACTCCGACAAGCAGGGACGGAGTTGGACAGGCCTAGAGCACACGTGCCACGCTTCGTGAAAGAACCTCAGGTGAAGCAATGAGTTCTGCTCTGGTGAGCCTGACGCATTTCCAAGAGTAAGTGGTGCCTGAGCCGCATCCCACAGAGCAGCTAGGAGCTTGCTCGGTGGACAAGAAGGGACAAAGCATTTCAGGAAGACGGAAGAGCCATGTGCATGAGTAGAATGGCCTGAAGCCATGTGGAATGTAGGAGGAGAAGGGCAGAAGGGTCAGGGAGAAATGGGTGTGTAAAGAGGGTGGATGTGTCCTGTAACTAATGGGAGTCACCAAAGGCTGAAGCAGGAAAGTAGCAGGGCCCGGTTTGCCATTTTAGAGAGATGGCTTGGATGGCAGGGTGGATGATGGATTCTAAGGCAAACTGAGGGTCGGAGGACCCCTTCGAGAGGAGGCATAATGACCCAGGTGGGAGAAGGCAAGGTCATGCCGGAGGTAAAGGCAGTGGGGAGGGAAAGGTGGGGACAGACAGGTATGTGGGGACTTCTCCTACTGGCAGATCAAGTAGAGAGACTGGAACTGGGAGGCTCTCCACCTTCTCCCGTAAAAACACTGGGGAAAGGGAGGTGAATAAGAGGGATATTGTACAGGTAATGTCTTCTTTTCCAATTTTCTTCCTCAGAACCAAAAAGCAAAATGCAGAAAGAGGGGGTGGGATTCAGTAGGTAATGTGGTGCATATGCTACAGTAACTTGGGAGATGTGACCAGCTCACAACCTGCTCTCTTGTCTTAGGTTAAAATACATTTCAGCCAAAAAGAATTGTTTTAAAACATGGGTGTGAAATAAATGAGTCTATGAAACCATGTTGTCCAAAAAACCTCAGCAGAAGGTTTTTCTTAGACGGCAGCCTTGGGGTAGCACTGCTCGCATTCCTCAACCCCAGCAAGGAACCATGGTTTTGTCACTCAGTGATTTACAAGAGAGGGAGAAAACGCTGCTCGTCTAACGCATCTGAAACTCCACAGCTGGCAGGTGCTTAAGAGCTCTGGACAGATGTCGGTCTGGGGCACCAAAGGTCATGTGTGTACACTGGGAAGTGCATGCACCTCAGTTCCCTGGTACCGGCACAGAGAAAAAGACCTGACATGTATCATGGGGCTCTGCACCTTTCCTTCCTGACTTCTCCTCTGCAGGATATGCAACCGTGTTGATGGTCACTCAAAATCTTCTGTTCACTGGCATTTGGAAGCATCTTAACTGACCTCACGCACTTGGTCATCTCCAAGCAAGACTAAACCCAGCCAGGTGGGAAAAGTCACAATATTTTTTCCTGGCTTCCTCTTCTAGGGTCACTGCAGGCTGGCTGTGTCCTTCAACAAGAAGACCGTAGCCCTTGTCAGCAGCTGTCTGCACAGGATTCTGTCTGTCTCTGGGTTCCAGTAAGCATTCCCTCCACTTGCCCCTCTCCAACTCTACAGACGGCAAGAAGCCCAGCTGGTAGTAGGCGTTGGGTACTGCCCGGTCCCACGTCTCTGCAAACGGCCCTCCCGTTAAAGGCTCCTTGATTATTCTGATTTGAGTGTGCCAAGTGTTTCCCACTGGGATCTTGATGGATATGCTGTGTTCACCTGGGCTCAGCAATTGCAAATCAACCTGCTGCTTTTCAAAAATACGTATCAAAATACTGACATGTACTGAGTTCTTAAGGGGATGCCAATACAAGAGGACAGTCGTTGCCTCCATCATGACCGCAGGCTGGTAGGGGAAGATGGCAGTCACATCGGAGCGTGATAAGGTCTGCGTGGCCCGAGACCACGGGGGCCAGTGGAAGGCACTGGATCAAAGTGACTTCATCTGACCCCTGGCACTGCCACTCACCAGCTGCGGCACCTTTGGCAAGTTCTTCAAGCCTCAGTGCCCTTTTCTACAAAGTACAGGTAATAACCATAGTTACTTTATGGGGGCAAGCTGGCAAGCATATCATAACTTCTCAGAACATCTCAGCCCAGAGCAAACGCTGAATGAATGCTACCCTTCAGGTAAACACAGGGTGCTGAGAACCAAAGATGAGGGTGAGGGGGAGCTTGGGAGGCTGGGATCCTGGGACTCCGTTCTCACCTGTTCCTCTGCCTCACCTGAAGGACTGGGGACCTTGAAACTATCAGGTCTGGCTTCTCGGGAAGAGGAACCCCACTGGAAAGAAGGATGCATGCCAGAAACAGATTGTCTCTTGTAATTTACCAGAGGAGCAAGGCTGGAAAAATGATGCACACCCCAAGCCTTTTTAAAATTAATTTTCTTTCATTAATGGATTTTATATTTGGGAGCAGTTTTAGGTTCACTGAAAAATCGAGCAGAAGGGAGAGATTCCCCATGCACTCCCGGGTCCCCCCACCCAAACCCCACAGGCACAGCCTCCCTCATCATCAACATCTGCCCCCAGAGGGGGCCATTGGTTACAATGGATGACCCTGTTGCCCAAAGTCCATAGTTCACATCAGGTTCACTCCTGGCCTTGGACATCCCATTAGTTTGGAAAAATGTACGACAGCATGTATCCACCATCACAGTGTCATACAGAAGAGTTTCCCACCCCGAAATCCTCTGTGCTCTGCCTGTTCATCGCAACCCCTGGCGACCACTGATCTTTTCACTGCCTCTGTAGTCTTGCCGTTTCCAGAGTGTCCTGTAGAATCCTAAGGTATATGGCCTTTGTAAGATGGCTTTTTCCACCTAGTAATATGCATTTAAGTTTCCTCCACATCTTCACAGGACTTGATAGCTCATTTCTTTTTAACGCTGAATAATATTCCATCTGGATGCACCACCGTTTATTTATCCATTCACCTATGGAAGAACATCTTTGTTGCTTCAAGTTTGGGCCATTTATGAATAAAGCTGCTGCCTAAGGTAAATCTTGATGAAATTAGCCAAGTGAGGAAGGGAAGGAGGTGAGCAGGCAGAAGGAAGAGGCCCCGCAGGGGCAGGGAGGCCTGAGGGAGTACAGTAGGGGGTCCTGCGGGGGACTGGGTGGTCACACAGCAGTTCAGGGGGGCGGTGGTCATGCTGAGAGCAAGCGCAGGGTCATTGTACTTGTCACAGTGTCAATTCCTCTGTGCCCCTTCTCCACACTATGGTACAGGTAGAATTTTGAAAGCCTGTTCTTCCCCACAAAGTGGGCTTTCCCTAAGGAGATGCTGCAGCATGAGGTGGTGACTTGACCAGATAAAAGCCCTGGAGAAAATTGCAGGAAACCCAGCTCAGAAGCCAAAGAGCTGCTAGAATCTTCTAAATCCCTCTCTCCACTTGTCTTCCCTGGAGTTACCTTTTGCTCTCCCCTCCCAGGTAGATGGCTTAAGATGCTTGAACAGATTTTTGAGACACGTGTGAACGTGGCCAGACTACTTCACAGCTCTTTGTGGGTTGCTATGGAATGAATTGTCCCTCTAAATTCATAGGTTGAAGCCCTAACTCCCAAGTGACTGTATTCAAACATGGGGCCTTTAGGAAGGTATTTAAGGTTAAGTGAGGTTGTAAGGACGGGGCCCGAGTCCAATAGAGCTGGCGTCCTCATGACGCTGCTCTGTTCTCCCCATGTATGCACAGAGGAAAGGCCAAGCGAGGATGGGGCAAGGGGGTGGCCATCTGCAGCCAGGAAGAGCTCTCATCAGAAACTGAATCAGGAGGACCTTCTCTGGGACTTACCGCCCCCAGAATAGAAAAAAGAATGGTTATTTAAGCTACATGGTCTGTGGCATTTTGCCATGGCGACCTGAGCAGACTGACCCAGAGGCTTTCCTAAAGGGATTCTTCTGCCCCCTGGCCTGGTGGTGGGGAGCGGGGGGCACTGTGGCCCAGTCCTCCTTGACTCTTCCCTTGGGTCAGGGCAGCCTGACTCTGTCCTGCTGATGTCTCCAGAGGTGGACATGGAGCAATTCCTCAAGGATATCATCCCCACTGACCCGGGACAGAGGGAGCCAGACCCTGTCCCAGGCCGCGGGAGGCTGGTGTTGGTTAGCGACCACCAACCACGGGGAAGGGTGTAAGATTTCGTCGTACTCACGAGCCAGCCAGTTAGTGTTGACACAGTTTTGTGTCCCACTGGCAGAAGACATAAGACTTCTGGGTCAGAGACAAAGGATCCTGTTACAACAGTCCCCCTTTATCTGCAGGGTACATGTCCCAGCACCCCAGTAGGATGCCTGAAACCACGGCTAGTACTGAGTCCTATATATACTATGTTTTTGCCTTTACATACATATCTACAATAAAGTTTAATTTATACATTAGACACAGTAAGAGACTGTAACAATAGCTAATAATAAAATAAAACAATTATAACAATGTCCCATAATGTGGTTTTTCTCTCTCTCTCTCAAAATATCCTATCACACTTCACCCACCCTTCTTCTTGTGAGGACGTGAGGGGATAAATGGCCTCCGTGGTGATGTGGAGCGAGGGGGGTGGCGCAGGCATCGTGACGTAGCATTAGGCAGCTACTGACCTTCTGACGGCGCAACAAGAGGGCCACCTGCTTCTGGACCTCGGCTGACCAAACCGAGGGGCGGGGCCACTGGGGGGTGGGGGTGACTCCTGCACTCACAGCCACAGCAGCCCCCCAAGGATCAGGGTGGGGGGGCTCTCCGGCTAGGGCCCGGCTCCCAGAGAGCTCTGGCCCGGGTCTCCCCCAGGGCTGCCTGCACAGGACCGGGGCCGCTTGGCTGGGAGGAAGCTTGAGCTTTGGGAGCCCACGTCCTCACCAGCGGGCAGTAAACTTGTCTGAAGTTTGTTGGGCTGGGACTGGTGGTGCGGAGAGTCGGGGGTGAGGGGGGTGCTGTCTTTCTCACTTTAGATGGTAGACAAACCCGCCCTTCGCAGCAGAGGGCTGCCCACTGCTCGCTTCCAAGGCGGTCCGCCCACTAATCGCCCAGGTGGGATGTATAGGAGACACGGGTGCCAGTGGCTCTGCCGCCCTGGCTGCACCCTGGCTGGGCTGAAGCCTAAGCAGCTCCGATACGCTGCACTGTTTATTACCCATTGTAAATATTCCTTCCAGATTGTGGAAATTGCCCTGTGACCTAAACTTGAATATAAAATTGGGTCTGATATCCTGCAACTTCTCACAATATGTCTGCTTTTTAAATGTAGGTGTTATTATTATTCAGGTATGGTAAGGCTAGCGGATCAGAAGATTGCCACTGAAATGCTGGTTTGTTACAGTCCCCAAGAGGCGAGGAAGCACCAGGGTCCTCGGGAGGCAGAGGGAGAGGGGGAACCCCATGGCCGAAAGCCTTTGCTGTGGTCTCCACAGCAAGGGAAGCAGGCTTAGGACCCGGCAGTCCGGGTAATCTCAGCAGGCTCTGCGGCGGTCAGGCTCTGGGGATAGTGGCCCGGAGTGTGAGAGCCCAGTAGAGGTGACTGGGGTGTGAGCTTAGACCTGCGGGCCTGCACAGGAAAGCCTGGCTCATAGCTGACTTTTTTTTACTATGTCTAAGAACTGACTAGAGCTGGGAGACACAGTCCGTCCTAGAGAGCAGAGCCTCAGAATAAACAGACAGGCTTAATACACAGTCCAATGCAAACAGCCCCTCACTGTGAAAGGCCAGCTCCAGAAGAATGTGGAAAGTGGGTGGCATACAGCAGCTAAGACACCGCTAGGAGGAAAAAGCACACGTTAGCTGGTCAGTCCATCCGTCAGCAAATGTTCCCTGAGTGGCCGCTGTTCTCCGGGCCTGGTGCTAGACACTGGGAGGCAGGGGCGGACCAGCCGCAGCCCCACCTCCCGGGGCTGGGGCTGAGTTGCTGAGCCCTGTCGGTGAGCAGCCACGTGAAGTCCTGAGCAGTTACCATCGATGATGATGGTGCCGGGAACACTCACGCGTATTGTGACATCGGAGGTGCCTTCCTTTGGGGCATATTTGGGCTGACGACGTAGAGTGCCCCTCACTGTATGGCATACTGAGCAGGAAGGCGGAGCCTGCCTCTCGGAGTTCCTTGTCCCCACCAGAGGCATTTCCAACATTTTCTCAGCGCCCTGAGGATGTGCTGGGATTCTCCCATCTGGGCCTCAGCAGTTTTCTTTGTCAGATGGGATAAACTGTGTTTGTAGCTGGAACAGTCCATCACTGTTGTTCTCTGGTACGTCTGGGGGGAAAAATTATTTTAAGTGTTCCTGTAGCTCAGAAGGGCATTTATCTTGATCTGTTCAGGCTGCTGTAACAAAATTCCATTAATTGGAGGGCTTATATACATCAGATGTTTATTCCTCACTGTTCTGGAGTCTGGAAGTCCAAGATCAAGGTGCCGGCAGATTTGGCGCCTCAGGAGAGCCCGCTGCCTGGTTCCCAGAGGCTCTCTTCTCACTGGGCCCTCACGTGGTGGAAGGGGTGAGGGAGCTCTCTGGGGTCTCCTTATAATCCTCCTGAGGCCCCACGCTCAGGGCCTGGTCACCTCTCCAGAGCCCTGTCTCCAAATACCATCCTATTGGAGGTTAAAAGCGTTTCCACATAGGAATTTTAGGGGAACACGAACATTCAGCCCACAGCAGTATTCTAATTTAGGGGTTCTCCTCACTGTTCACCTCGCTCCCACCCTCTCCCACCTTCTCTAGAGGTGGGGGAGAGACTAGTTTAAGAATTGCCCTCTGTAAGACTGGGCTGAGAGGATGGCTGCAAGTCTTCGACTGAGACATGGAGATAGGTCCAAGGAAATGCAGGCTTCTCCTAACTATGCAAAGAAAAACTTCTGGTGAGATATACATCGATGCCCTCATTCTAGAATTTTAATGCAGTGAAACGTCTCAATTTGGCTTTCTGGCAACTGCTATGGTCATCTTAAGAGATGTATAAGCACATGTAAATAAGATATTAACATCACAAGATTGTCTTAGGCCATTTCCCCATCTGGGTTGGTCCTGTAATTGTGTGGGGACGTACAATTCCTGGCATCCGGGCTGAGCAGAAAAGTGTGTAATGATCAGTCTGGTTAGCAGCCGCCGGCAAGGTGCTTACTTCTGAAAGCCAATTTCAAATTAAGTTACCATCAACTTTTAGTTCCCACAAACACCGAGTCAACATTTTATTTTTGGCATTGTTGCGGAGAGGGTTTCCAAAGTGAGTTAATTATCAGAGGTATCTGGGGAGCTCCTAAAAATTCATATTCGTGCTCTGCTTTCAGAGATGATGACAGTATAGCTCTACAGGGGGCCGCTGGGAAACTGTATATTTCAAAAGCTGTCTGTTTTGCTCAGATACCTGTGATAATAAGTCTGGTTTGTGGGCAACAGGTTTGCTCTGAGAGTTTGGCTGTGTCAGGGCAGCCCCTGTCCCAGCAGCCTCAGCCTCACCTGGGTGCTTGTTAGAGACACAACTCTGCATTTTCACAGGACGATTCCTGGGTGATTCCTTGGAAAGCTTAAGTGTCCCAGGCCTCACAGGAGTCTCAGGAGACAGTAGTGATGATCTCACTGTGGTTCAGGAAAGGTGTCATGGAGAGGTTGGACTGTTAAGAGGGTATAAAAGGCAGAGCAAACCACTGCTTCTGTGTGACCAATGCAAAAGCCAGGAGGTCAGAGAAAGGCGGAGAGGGTGCCAGGAACGCAGTACAAGTGCTCTGTCTCCCAGGCTTACCAAAAGATAAATGCAAACTTGATTTTATTGGCACATTTCTGCAATAATAAATGCATTGTTTATGTAGAGCTTTTGTCACAGATATTCATTGAGAATATTTGCAAAGCATGTTAATACTAGTATTAAATGGGAAATTTGAGTGAACAGGCTATAACAAAATAATATGTATTTTACTGTGTAAAGCCTTGGGCAGTGTACTAACCATGTCTTTTATTATCTGTATTCTGGTCCTTGAACATCTGGGTTCTTGCTGACCCTGGAGGGACTGTCCCTTCCCAGAGCAGCCAATTCCTAGTAAGCAACTGGCCCAAGATCAGAGTTTTAAAATGCAAGCCAACCAGTTCAGAGTCTGTACCCCACAATCACCTCCTTTATAGGCTCTCCCACTCTAGGCCACTATGCACCTGCCCTAATTCCCCTCCCCCCTCCCAGGCCCAGGTACCAGATGACTAAATTCCCTGTGCCCCAGAGCTCCAGAGCCCCTTGAATTATTCAGACCAGGCAATCCTAAGCCTGCTTCCCTGCCTGCCTGTTCCTTCCCATGGAAACACCATGAAGGCTCTGGCCCACATTTCTGCTTTCCTCCCACCCCCTGCCTCCCCATGTGGACCCCCATGGGGTGGTGTGCTCACTCCTCTTGGGAACCCTGAATAACAAGCTGTCATGTCAATGGCAATCATGTCCTGATCTGTAAGCCTTGCTCATGCCACAAATTTTCTATTAATATAAATATTCTAAAAAGAGACAGAACTCTACTGCAAAACATTTGGAAATGGTTTATCATTCTACTTACAATGAATAAGCTTAGATTTAAGAAAAGTCAGAAGGTCAGGAGCCATTACCTAGAAAGACAAGAATGAGAAAGAACAATAGCTAGATAGGGGATAAAAGTGCTAAGTATTAGCAGAGCCAGCTGGTTTGTATATGGTAGGAGAAGGAGGAAAATACCTCCAGTTAAGGAGGCATGAGATGCCAAGATAAGTTATAGATTGTAGAGGAAAATAAGAAAGTAGGATATACTTGCAAATCATACAGGACTTATTTATCTTTACAGTGTCAGAATAATTCTTTGTGCTTATGTGGGATGTAGCAGTGATGAAATATCATAGAAAAGACATCCCAGATCTTAAAATCCCATCACATGTTGAAGTGGACATTCTATGTCAGAATGTTTGGTTGGACAATGGAAAGTCTTATGGGACCTTGGTAGACTGCATTGTATGACCTGTCCTGGACACGGAGGACAGCCCGTGGCCTTTCCACTAGACATCAGTCACACTCTCCAATCATGTGACTGCCAAAACTTCCCATATTGTGAAACCACTAAATTGGAAACCCCCAAGGTCCTTCTAGAACTGGCTTGCCACAATTCTGTGGTTCTAAGATTGCTGGGGCTTCACAGATGAAGTATACTGCTAATGTTCTTTAAAGCTGGAGAACTCTTATTGCTAGACACTAAAGGCTATTACCGCGTATTGAGAAGAAGGTATAATTTGCTTCCCACCTCCCTTTCTGGTGTGTCTAGCTGCTGACAGCCATTCAAGAAAGGAAGGAAGTTTTTCCTATCAGGGAACTGCATCCCGCTTAAGAGAAGCTGGGAGAGCAGCGCTGGGTGGAGAAGCATCTCAGAGGCAGAGCAAATGGGCGTGGCAGCCCCCGCGGAGCATGCGCACGTCTTCTGCCTCTGACCTGGTGGATATTACTAATACTCGTCAAGGTCAAGCTCACACCACTCCTGCGCCTTCCCTTCCTTTAAGGAGGACCTATTTGGGAAGATCTAAGGGCACCTGACAAGTAGCAGTTTTGATGTTAGCTAGAGAAAGGTCTGTGTGAGACCTAGATGCACACCTGAGGCATGGTGTGATTTCACACTCCCTGCCCCCCGTCCCGTGCGCCTTGGTCAGTTTTCGGTTTTGTCAATCAAGGGAAACTGATAACATTTCTGTGCCTTCTTGACTGCATAGCTGCTGCGCCCCTGCCCCTCTGGCTTGCATGGCAGCAAAGTTCCCACGCCAATCAGAGGTCAGCCGAAAAAGCGACGACACTCGCTCTTGGGGGCAGTGAAGGCCAAGAGCTATTACCGTGTATTGAGAAGAGGGTATATGTCCAGTGGTTGTATCTACTTTATTTCTAATTCCTGCAGTAACTTCAATTTACACGTGAAGAAACTGAAGTCCAGAGAAGTGAAGCAATGTTTCTCAGGGTCACGCAGACAGTGATATGAAGAGCATGTCCTCATGGAGGGCACAGGGTGCTCCAGACACACTTCCTGGCACAGTATAGAAGTGGGCTCCTGATTCCTCCCCAAAATTTTTTAAAGTTTTTATAAGTTATTTTTAATTGTAGTAAAATATGCATAACATAGAATTTAACCATTTTTACAAGTATGGTTCAGTGGCATTAAGGACATTCACATGGCGGTGCAGCCATCACCACCATCCATCTCCAGAACTTTCTCATCTTGCAAAGCTGAAACTCTATATCCATTAAACAATAACTCCCTATTCTCTTTTCTCTTCCTCCCCCAAATCTGGTTAGGTGATACTATTATTGTCACTACCCCGTTTTACAAATGGGGGAACTGAGGCCTAGAGAGGCTTGGTGACTTTCTCAGATCATAGCTAGAAGGCGGCAGAGTTGTGATTCAAAGCCAGCCAGTCTGGCTCCAGAAGACAAGCACTTAACAAATCTACAGCCTGGACATCTAACTACTATGCCGCACTGCTACTGACCCTATCCAGAAGGCAGAAAACAGAGGCCTGAGAAATTGCAACAGGTTGCTGATAAGTCCTTGTGAAGGCAAAAGTGGAATTTGCATTCAGATCCCAGGCCAATCAGCCTATGGCTTACTGCACAGTCACTTAGATTAGAGCAGTGATCCCACCCCCTTGAGTCCAGCTCTTGGCTCCCACCTGTATCCCAAGGCAGCTGCAGGCCTCTCTCCTCAGTCCTGGGGCCAGTCACGGGCTCCAGTTTGCCAGTGATGAAGGAACTGGACTCAGGACTTTGACTGGCTAGCAGTAGGCTAGGCAACAACTAGGACACGCTGGCTTGACTCTTCTGCAGCTGGGGGGAAGGGCAGAGGCATGCAGTCAGTGCTGGAACAGCCTGTGCTCCCTGTCACCGCTGAGGAAACCCCTCTTCTCCCATCCGGCCCCGGCACTGCTAAGACAGGAAACTTACCTGTCTCTCACCTCTGTCACCTGTTTAACGCCGAATGGAAAATGAGCTGGACCCTTACCTAGCACCTGCATTCAAGGGGGTAGCATCAGGGAGGTAGCATGGTCCCTCACACACACTTCATGTCCTATCCATATTTATTTCTATTAGCTTTTTCTTTCTATTCCCAGCCCTTAAAATGACCAGGTCCGAGGCAGAACAATTTCACTATGATAGAAGTAGATAAGAGGAATTTTTTTCAGTAATCAGTGAATCAACGTAAGATTGACACCCTTCCTAGGAGACGTAGAACTTAAAAACCCCATCTAATACATCAGCACATTCTGTGAGCTTTACCCACAATAAATCCTGCTACTGACCTCTGCTAACTCCTCTACCAGCAACACCCACATCCAAGCCCTATGGCCTTTGGCTTCATGGGCACCGAGACCCCTCTCAACCCTGTCAATTCAAAGGCACAAGTGACCAGAGTCAGCCTTTGAAAAGTCAATTATATTTTCAAAGATCAGGAATAAGACAAGGATGCCTGCATTCACCACTTCCAAAATTAAAAATAGCACTGGAATCCTAACCAGAGTAATTTGGCAAAAATAAGTTAATAAACAAAAGGCATCCAAACTACAGAGGAAGAAATAAAATGATCTTTCTTTAAGATGACATGATCTTATATGTAGAAAATCCTAAAGATTCCACAAAAATCTATTAGAACTAAAGAACTAATTCAGTAAAGTTGTAGGATACAATATCAACACACAGAAATCAGCTGCATTTCTATACACCCACAATAAACAACCCAAAAAGGAAATTAATTAAACAATCCTATTTACAACAGCATCAAAGAGAATAAAGTACTTAGGGATAAACTTAACCAAAGAGGCAAAAGGCTTGTACACTTAGGACTATAAAACATTGCTGAATGAACTTAAAGAAGACACAAATAAGTGGAAAGACATCCTATGTTCATGGATTGCAAGACTTAATATTGTCAAACTATCCACACTACCCTAAGCCATCTACAGATGCAATTCAATCCTTATCAAAATATCAACAATGTTCTTTGCAAAAAGAAATATCCATCTTAAAATTTATGTGGAATCTCAAGGGACTTCAAATAATCCAAAAAATCTTGAAAAAGAGGAACAAAGCCAGAGGACTCACACTTTCTAATTTCAAAACTTACTACAAAGTCACAGTAATCAAAACAGTGTGCTACTGGCACAAAGACAGATATATAGGCCAAAGGATAGAATAGAAAGCCCAAAACTAAAAACATGTATATATTATCAAATGATTTTTGAAAAAGGTGCCAAGACCACTTAATGGGGTAAGGACAGTATTTTCAACAAATGATGAAGGGAAAAGTGCATATTAACATGTAAAAGCATTAAATCTATCCTTTACCTTACACCATATACAAAATCAAAAATCAATTCAGAGACAAAAACCCAAACACAAGAATAAAATTATAAAATTCTTAGAAGAAAATATAGGGGGAAGCTTTTTCACATTAGATTTGGCACTGATTTCTTTGATATCGTACAAAAAGCACAGGCCAAAAAAAAGATAAATTGGGCTACGTGAAAATCTAAACTTCTGTACATCAAAGTACACAACCAAAAGAGTGAAAAGGCAACCCATGGGATGGGAGAAAATATTTGCAAATTGTATATCTGATAAGGGTTTAATATCCAGAATATATAAAGAACTACAATTTGATAACAACAAAACAAACAACCCAATTAAAAAATGAGCAAAGGACTTGAGTATACATTTCTTCAAAGAAGACTTACAAATGACCAATAAATACATGAAAAGATGCTTGACATCACTAATCGTTAGGGAAATGCAAATCAAAACCACAATGAGATATCACCTCACACCTATTGGGATGGTTACTATTTAAACAAACAAACAAATGAAAAAGCAAAAAATAGCAAGTGTTTATGAGGATGTGGAGAAACTAGAGTCCTTGTGCAGTGCTGGTGCACATGTGAAATGTACACGTGTGAATGTACATGTAAATGTAAAATGGTACAGCCTCTGGAAAACAGTATGGAGGTTCCTCAAATAATTAAATATGGAATAACCATATGATCCAGCAATCCCACTTCTGGGTATATCCTCAGAAGAATTGAAAACAGGACTCAAAGATATTTGTCGACCTATGTTCACATCAGCATTATTCACAATAGCTAAAAGGTGGAAGCAACCTAAGTGTCCATCAGTAGGTGAATGGATAAACAAAATGGGCTACATCTATACAGTGGCATATCATTCAGCCTTAAAAAGTAAGGAAATTCTGACACACAATTTATCATGGATGAACCCTGAGGACATTATGTTCAGAGGAACCTGTCATAAAAAGACAAATGCCATAAATTCCACTTATATATATGAGGTCCCCAGAGCTGTTAAATTCATAAAGACAGGAGGTAGAATGGTGGGTGCCAAGGGCTGGGGGAGGAAGGGGAGATGAGGAGTTATTGTTTAATAGGGAGAGTTTCAGTTTGGGAAGGTGAAAACGTTCTGGAGATGGATGATGGTTATAGTAGGCAACACATGTGGACAGACTGAACTGTGCACTTAAAAACGGTGAAGATGGTAAATTTTATGTTATATATACTTTACAAAAAAAAAAAGAGCCATTGAGACCATCTTGCATGTCTTCTCAGAGTCCCTTGTAGTTTTTCATCTCACTCAGGATAAAATCCATCCAAGTCCCTCAGTGCAGCCACCCAGCCCCCGCTTCCCCTGCGCATGTCCATGACATTCTGTTTCAGGGTCTGTGCACTTGTTTCCTCTGCACAGAAGGCTTTTCTCCCAGCTAACTGCGTGGCTTATTCCTTTATTTCATTCAGGATTCTGCACAAACATTGCTTCCTTTGGCCACTATATTTAAAATACCACATCCTTCAAACCCTGTATCATACTTTATTTTTCTTTATAACTTTCATCAGTACCTGGCATTATCTTCACCATTCATTAATCTCTTTACTGTTTGTCTCCATCCCTAGAATGTGAACTCTACAAGCCAGGGTCTTTGTCCT
This sequence comes from Phataginus tricuspis, assembly GCA_029783875.1. Classification (NCBI taxonomy): domain Eukaryota; kingdom Metazoa; phylum Chordata; class Mammalia; order Pholidota; family Manidae; genus Phataginus; species Phataginus tricuspis. Next base: position 32,205,096 of record JAQQAC010013566.1, read on the forward strand.
GCTCACTTCTGTGTCCCCACCTCCTAGAGTAGTGCTGGCCCACAGTTGATGCTGAATCAGTTAGTGAAGGAAGGGCACCGCAGAACAGACATGTCGGTGACCGCGGTGGAAGAGGTAGAGCTGGGACAGACTGTGTGGTGGAATCACGATCCCAAACGAGCTTGAGAGGTTAGTAGGTGGGGCTGAACTGATACGACGAAGCTTAGTGAGGGTAAGTGTAAAAGGCTGTACTTAGGTCACAGCACAAATAAGCACAGGATGAGGAGGAAGTGACTTCAGAGCTGCGCCATGACTAGCAGAGACTTGGAAGCTACATGTCAGCAGGAAGCTGGTGATGGGATATAGATGTGTCCTGAAGAAACGCTCATGGTCTTAGCCTATGTCGGAAGAGTAAAGTATGGAGCTGCTGACTGTTGCGTAGGACACTCGAAGGGGCTGCCCCATGTGTTCTGGGCTTTACAGTGTGAGCAGACAGAAGTTTGTCAAGTACATTCTGAGCACAGTGACCAGGATGGCAAAGGCATTCAAGCTCACATGCTCTAAGAAAGAACAGAAGGATCAGGAATGATTAGCTCATAGATGGTAGATTTGGGAACAGACAGAACTGAATCAAATCCTAGTTCTGCCTTTTATTAGATGCAGCACATGGACAAAATTCTTAATCTCCATGGTTCTTAGTTGTCTTACTGCCAAGGCCCCAATGTTATAAAAGGTAAAATATAATTGCTCAATAACTACGAAGTTATCATATATAGGGACCCTGACTGTGCCCTCTAGAAAATTTGAAGAGTCATCCATTTAAAATATATATCCAGTTGTATTCACTGAAATTGTCAGTGAAATGTCCTCTATCAAAATCCAAACATCATGTGTAAATTTACCACTTAAGTTTGATGTCCACTTTTTATGAATTTTTATCCATAGGTGGGCATTGGAATTTTAGGCAACATATATATGATCAGAATTAAGACTGATTATAAGTGAGAGAATGTCATTACAGTGGGAACAGATGGAATTATAAAAGCAGAAACAACCCCAATCTAATAACATCTTGTGTGTCTTTTCTGTTAGGTTGTTTATAACCTAAGACAGCTTGATTCTGGACAGTCTTGGTCCGGCAACTGTAGTAGATCCTACACCTGCATCTGGATCGAATTATTCTTGAAGAGCTTTGGTTTAAATTACCCTGCAAGTTGTACCATTCAAGTCTTACATTTGGGACACAGAGTTAATTTGCTCTCTGGCAGGTACTCCAGAGTTCTCCTTGTGGAGTTACTTCAGTGTCTGAGAGAAGACTTAACAAGATTCCACTGTATCTGAATGCTGTTTTCCTCAATTTTTCCCTGTCCCTGGTCTGTAGTTCATGACATGGACCCTCAGTGAGGGGTTGGAGTAAGATAGCAACTACTCGCTGATGAGAACGCTGGGCAACTTTGTCTAGTTTTTTGTGTGGACAGTATCAGAATTAGCAGCTGAGAGTTAAGGTTGCCATATAATTTATCATCCAACCTGGGACACTCTTGAGAGTGAAATGGGAAGGGTGTGAATAGTTTTACTGGGACATTGTATTAGGATTTTCCAGAGAATAGAACCAATAGGCTGTTTATTTGTTGTTTGTGAATGATGAGAAAGTCACTTAATGATTATGGAGGCTAAGAAGTCCCAAATCTACAGTCAGCAAGTTGGAGCTTGCTCAAAATATTTTTTAATTTCTGTTTTTATTTATACTTGATCTGTTGGTTATTTAGGATCATGTTGTTTAATTTCCATTTATTTGTGCATTTCTCAAATTACTTTCTGTTATTGATTTCTAATTTAATTCCATTGTGGCCACAGAACGTACTTGTATTATTTCAATGATTTTAAGTTTGTTAAGGTTTGTTTTACGGTCTAACGTATAGTCTATCCTGGAAAATATTCTATGTGCATTTATGAAGAAGGTACATTTTGCTGTTGTTTAAAGGAGTGTTCTACAGATGTAACATATTCTATTTTAAAAGTCATTATGGAAAATTTCAAATGCATGCAAAAGTAGAAACAGCATATGATGAATTCTCATGTACTCACTGCTCAGCTTCAACAATCTCTATGGCAACTTGTAGAAGTTTTGACAAGTGATAACTCAGTGGTTCCCAATCATGCAACTACGTGGACTGTCTAGCCAGTGATGGCCTCTAAGGCAAGAAGCATCTGGCATGCTTCCAATATGTCTCCTGGTCAGGAAATGAGGGGCAAGCTCTGAGTATTGGGTGATACCCGTTGGACCTCTAAAAATGTTAAAGACAAAGGAGCAACGGAATTGAGACTTGTTAAAATTTCATGGTGTGTATAGTAGACAATCAAATAACAGGCTTTGAGAATCTTGGAGGAAGGATTTTTAATTCAGAATTAGGTTATGTACATTAGGTTGTTTGCTAAAGTGATTGCTTGTAAAATGTTATGTTGTCTAAATATTAGCTAAGGCTTTGCAGTCAGATCTTAGCATGTCTTTGTGATCAGTTGAGGAGGTACTATGTTGTTTTCCATGTGGGTGCTATTAGTTAAGTACAGAAAATGACAGGTCTCATTGCTTGTAAAGCTTGCAAAAGCTCTTATTTCTTCCAAAGTTACACTTATAACATTCCCTTTTATTTCTATCCACATATTAAAATATTTATTTTACTTTCTTTTCAAATATCTGTGGTCTTCTGTGGATGTTACTAGTGTTTCCTCTTCTCCTGACTCCTGCTCATGTGACTTGTTTCCTCTGGTGTCTTATCATTTGTCATTGTGATAAACACCATAGTGTTCCAAGGAGCCTATCTGTAATAATTCTTTGACTTGAGTTTGAGGTACATTCCTTGAGCAAATATTTACATTTGCTTTTTCAGGCACCTGATATATTGTCAATCTAAGATGTCTTTGAACTAAATTATCAGTTTGGCATGTCCAAAATTCTTAAGACAGTATACATTCTGGCCCTAAACTTGTATGAGAGTGAAATGCAAATTCTTAAACATTTGTCTCCTCTTCACACAGAGGTGAGGTCAAGAGAGACAAGTTTCCTCAGAATGTCCTTAAGAAAGGAAGGATATTTTCCCCCTGGATTACCCAATTTCAGGGTGCCAGTCTTATTAACAAAGGTCTCCAGGTAGACTTTCCACTTGTGTGGACACTAGTCTTAGTCCTTCTTCCCCTTAAAATGAACTATTAAAGTGGAAACCCCAAGCCCTCAGATTTCCTTAACTAGTAACTGCTTCTGTATCTTTGCGTACTTCTCTGAATTCATGATTTCCATTATTTTTAATCTTTGAGGATTTTCTTTTATTTTTTGCCAGGCCAGCTATGCATTTACTAATTTGTTGTTGTTAACATTTTAAAACTTTGTTTTTTTAAAAATAGACTATTATAGGTGCTTTATACTAAATGTATTATCAGGGTTTGTAGCAGCTGTATGCTAAAAACGGAAGGTAAATGTTTTGTTTTTTTACATTTAGAGCTTTATTTCAGCCAGGACTTATTTTTTGTGATTAGTATGAGGCAGGGCTAATTTTCACTTCTGTAGGCTCAAACAGTATAAAAAGAAAGGTACAATGGAAAAGGGGCACTGAATGAGTGTACGTTAGCAACTTTGGTGAATTCAGCTTTAGGGGCAAAATGATATACAAAAGCAAATACTAAGTAATAAGTCAATCCCTTTACACCTTCAGTTAATATCTGCTACCCACTCCAGCTCTGATTCTTTTTGACACAAAAGTTCAAAATGCCCTTTATTCTTTTTTATAGTTCTGTGTTCACTGCATTTCCTCTGCTCTCACATACTGTATTTTTCCAGCTGAGCTTTATCTTTGAGGATCTTCTGTTTGCTCTGTTTCATACTGAGGCCCCTCCAGGAAGGTGGGACCTGAATAAAGATGGGCGATTCTGATAATGGATAGATTTTTAGGATTTTGACTGAGTTTGGGTCCACAAAAAGGTAATCCGAGGCTGCTGATAAGAGAGTTGAATAGTTGAATAGTTGATACATAAGTTCAACTCCATCTGAATACAGAAAGTTGGAACCCAGGACAAATCCCATTGCAATCAACTTTAAAGAACTGTCCTAATTCTTGATATATCAACTATATGATAAGTAAATAAGCCACTGACTAGAACCTAAAGGTAGTTTTGTTATAGCAGGGTTTTAATTACAACACACAGCCTTTTTAGGGCTTAGAGAACACTAAATAAAGACATTCTTCTATTTAATGGTTAATATATCCAACTTTGGAATATTCCAATTAGCATCTGAGTAGAATAGAAAAGTTGGTTCTCTCTTCTTTTTGAAGACACTGTATTTTGTTACAACATAAGTATAATTAAGCTGTATCCATGTGATGGAAATTCCCATATCCTATTCTTACCTTTGTCCTGCCTGAAGTGGACGTGAAGGGTGAAGCCTACACCTTCCTTTCCTGGCTCTCTGCCTGTCTGCTCAGAGGTTTCCCATGTTTGTTTATTTCCACTTTGCCGATGTTCATAGGTCATTTGTCACAGTGTTTCTATGAAGTAATTTACAGATATTCCAATGATGATATACTTCTAATTGTGTTTACAGCCACTAATACAATAAGCCCTTTACCCTCACTCCGTGGCCTCTTTATGTGCTTGGCTGAGGACCCAGAAGAGTTACTTCAGAGGTGTCACCTAACAAAAAGGAGATGGCTATTTTTCACTGTGCTTTATTGAGATATTGACATGAAACCTGTGTGAGTTTAAGGTGTACACCATGGTGACTGATGCAAAATGATCGCCATGTAAAGGTAGTTAACACCTCTAAGGGAATGGCTTTTTAAAGCTGCCTTCAAGGCCAGTCCTGGATGTTTTTCCTAAATAATCTTGCCTTGTGTGTCAAGGGCTTCCTCGTGCTTAGATTCAAGCTAAGCATGTCTGGCTAGGGCACGGCCAGGTGGTGGCGTGTACTTGTTCTTGCCTCACGTCGGGAGAGACAGAATGTCCAGGGGCAGCATTGTTGATCACTTGGTTACGGTGATGGTCACCATATCTCTCCATCATAATGATATGCTTTTCTCTTTGTAATTACTTAGTCATCTGTGGGGTGAGACTTGTAGATCTGTCCTCTTAAGGCAGCTATCTCTGAAGAAAAATGATGGGGGAGAGAAAAGCAGAATAAGATGAGACAGGAAAAGATGGTGGAGGAAAACCAAACGGTGAAAAGTAAGGGAAGACATAGGAGGGGGAATTGGAGCAGGTGTATAGTTTATTAAACAAACGAAAGGATTGAAAACAAAACTATATGCTACATTTAAAATTACATATAAAGCTTGCCTTAATTAGCATGAGGAAAGAAGAAATGGGAAGCTGGGGAGGTGTGACCAACAGGGTTAAGAGCAGACTGAGGTTGCTTCCCAACTTGATTGGACACTGACCCTGATTTCGGTTCAGCGACAATAAAATAAACCAACAGTAATCACTGAATTAGCATTGTTGACATTCGCACCCAGTAAATTTTCTGACTTTTTAATTATGCCATTATTTTAGACATGTCTCTTTATTTTAATTATACCTAATTACATGTAATTGCATATTCTTAGTTCATTTCATTATGGCTATGAGCAGGAAAGCACTTCACCAAAAAGAGTGTGCTGACTTTCCCACTGTTCTCTTCATTCCTCTTTCAGTTGCCAGTGTGACGGGGAAGCTGGGGTCATACGCGTATGTTTCCCGCCATCAGCTGCATCCCTGTGGTGTATGTTCTCTGACACTGCTCCTATGGAGAAATGGGGTCTATGGCCTCTCCCCTTGAAACTGGGTGGGTTTTTGACGCTGTTTAAGATTAACAGAGTGCAGTCGAAATGACACTTATGTGGCATCTGAGTCTAGGTCATAAAATTTGATGCAGTTTCTGCTTCGCTCTTGGGATATTCATTCTTGACACCTTCAGCTGCCATGGATGCAGCCCAGCTGCCCCAAGGCCACTGTGCTAGCGGGAGCAACAAATTAACTCCCAAGCTGAACACAGGTGAGACCTTGAGACTGCAGAAAGAGAGGCCTGGACAGCCCCCAGCTGCTCTCTAGCTACCAATCGCTGGATGTCATTTTAAGCAATTATGTTTGGGCTGATTTATTCTATGTGTAATAACAATAGTCCTTCTTCCTTCTAGTTTGTTACTTTCTTCTAAAGTGCTAGGTTCTTGTTCTACTTGGTGTCAAAAAAAGCAATGAAGTGGCTCAGTGATTGAGACACAGGAACCAGACATAGGGAATGTAGCTATTGGAATGTAGTAGCCAGCCACAGACCCAATGATCGTATCGTTGTCCCCAGAGGTCTCCTTTTGTTGCTGTGTGCAATAAACCCTCCTTTGCTTACTTAAGAATGGCTGTTTTCTCCCAACACCCACAATTCAGAGTCTTAACGGACACAAGCAATGCACAGAAAGTCTGATTTAAATTATTATGATGGCAAGGGCCCAGGTTTTGAACTCAAAGTGTTGACTGTATTTGCTTCACTGCTTGGATTTGACTGAAAGGACATCACCATCCCTTGAACCTCAGTTCTTCCCATTTAAGCTGGAAGCAATACTTCTATCTCTTCCATCAGGTCATTGAGAGAGCCATTGTGATAGCATATTTGAAAACATCTTGTGAGTCATAAAACAGTGACCAAATAAGAAGATATCATCACTGAGAAGTTATTCATCTGGGAACCATCTTCCTCCTATTCTCATAAAACAGCTGCTATAAACATCTGCAATAATATCTCAAGTCACTCAGATTGCAGTGGCAGGAGGAGAGGGTGGAATATGTTCAGTATGCAGGGTGTCAACAAATACCCATTGGGTGGCTCTTATGTATTCATGCTAAGCTAGATGCCATACTGCAATCAAGAAGTGGTCCTTGCTCTCAAGGAGTTTACTGTCTAGCAGGACGTTATGGACACACAAGAGTCTATTTCAAGACAGTTTATTGAGAGAGAGCAACCAAGGTGGGCTGAGGCCTCATGGTCGCAATGTAACCTGGTGGTGAAAAGCAGAGTCTGTACCTGACTATTGGGAAACCACTTCCTGCTGTCTGAACTTGGGAAAGTAACTAAGATCCCTGTGCTTCAGTTTTCTCAGTGGCAGAAGGAGAATGCTAACCAATCTCAGAGAATTGTGGAAAGAGTACATGAGCCAATTCATGTAAAGCATTTAGCAGAATATCTGGAACACAAAGTAAACATTCAATAGTGTGAACTCATTATTATTACACGGTGCGGTGGAATCTATATCACGTGGAACCCATAGTTTTGGGGGGTCATTAGGGAACGTTTCGCAGAGGCAGTGACATCTGAGATAGATCTGAAGGATGATAGGCATTAGCACGTCAAGGGACAAGGTACTGGGAGTGAGGTGGGTATATCCCAGGCAGAAAGAACATTCAGATTCTTTAAATAAGTGCTTTCTTAAGCTTTCCCATACATAAAAATAATCTGGGGACTTTGTTAAAGTGCAGATTCTGATTCAGTAGCTCTGGGGTGACACATTTCTAACAAAGTTCCCAGGAAGGTTGATGATGCCAGTTCCTGTTCTACGCTTCCACTTGGTAGCAAGATTCTAAGTGGGTGCAAAAGCTCAAGAAATTATGAGCCATTTAAGGATGGCTGCTGTGAAAATGGCAAGGAATGGGGTCGGGGGAGGTTGTGCTGTGTACAGAGGGAGTTGGAGAGATGAGATTGGCAGTGCTGACCACTGCCTAAGGGGCTAAATCACAAAGGGACTTACAAGTTAAGAAAAGGAGAAAGAAATTTAGAACAGCAAAGAGGGCATTAGCTGCCAAGTGGAAAAATGGGTTGGAGGGGAACCCCACTAGATGAAAGACCAGCTGAGAGGCTTTTCTTAAGTAACAGTAGGTGAGAAATGATGGTGGCCTGAACTATGGCATTGGCCTTAGGGATGGGGAGAAGTGGAGAATTCAAGAACTGTGAGAACATACAGATCAACAATTTGGTGACTGATTTGCTTGGGCATTGAGAGGGATGGAAAACACAAGACACAGCAGGAGGCTGTCAGGTTTCAGCTGTCTACACTCAATATTAATAACAAGGCAGATGGCCAGTAGCCGCTCATCAACGGCTCACGTAGGCAGCGTCCTTCCACCTTACGTTCTCTGGCTACTTTGGGCAATTGTTAACCTGCTTTCTTCAAACTACCTTCAACCTGCCTCGGTATCTACTAACTCCTCAAGGCCTGATAGAGAATCACAAAACTAGGAAAGTAACTCTACTTCAAAATTTAGCACTTCACTCTTTTTTTGGTTTACCAGTTGTGTGAAATGTGTTGGCCTTCCCACATTAGCTGTTACTCTGGGGGAAAAGGCTGTGTCATATCTATTGTTTCCATTACCTACAGTGCTAATTATCCAGGAGGTACTTAATACATGCTAGGTATTTGATAGAATAACATCTAAATGACTACTGTATCAGTGTCGCTTTTCCTAAAAATGATAAAAATAACATCTGTAAGGTGTTGTTTGATATGAGTTATAAATGACAGCCTCTTTTTTGGTTTATCAGAATCCTTTTAGACCCCTGTATCCAGGCAGTTTGAATAATAACTTGTTTGACTATAGCTTCATTGATTTTAGTAGAAGCTAATCCTGTTAATGTCAAACTCTAGTGCCATCTAGTGTCCACATAGTAAGTTCATATTGTTCGCCCACCCCCTGTATTATTTTACTACTGAATGTTTTCTTTAGATCTCAAGGACATTCGATCAGTTGAGCTTCAACGGCGGGTGGATGTAATTTTCTAATAGTTTCCAATGTGATGCTGTAACAGTCCAGCATGGTATTGACAACTTTCTGTCATGGGCAAAAAATAAAAGAAAAAAAGCTTTTATGGAATAGTAAGTTTTTAAATTTAGTGTCACAATGGTTTTTTTCATAGGCTTTCATTGAGGAAAACTAAAAGAAAAAGGTCATGAAACTTCTGAAAAATCTTCCCCCACCTCTAGTAGCTATCATTAAACTGGAGATCTATCTTGGCAACACTCCATTCAGAGTGTAAATCTTACTCATCCTTCAAGGTCCTCCTTTCAAATGATACCTTCACTCTAAAACTTTCCTTGATTATTCATTCTGGAGGCAAATTCGCCCTTCCACAACTGTTAATTGTTACAATGAACAACACAGTGAAGGACAATACAAATTCCAGTTAAAAAATTGCTTTATAAATAATTTTCCTGTACCTTTCCTTCTCTGTTGGCTTTTGTTTTTCTTTTGCAGACAAAATAAAATTAGATTCTCAGCTATAATAATCTTATGAAGTGTTTAGTTTTAAGAAGGGAGCACTTTAGGAAGGGCAAGGGCAGAAGCAGGGACATGTTTTGGGTGGTCTGATGAAGACTTGACGTGATTTATTTTGTCTTGATGACTGTGAAACCCCAACCAACTCTCTGTTCTTAGGTACTAGATGTTGAGGATGTCAAAGGTCAATGAAGTGACAGTAGGTCAGGATTCCAGTCCCTGCACATTTCCCCTCTAACTCCCTATTTTAGAATGAAAATGTCAGTTTAAAAAGGAAGGCATCAAGGAAAACAAAATTATTTGAGTGAAGGTCTGACATAATTTTGGTGTCTGGGGGTATTTCAGTTGGATTATATTTAAGGAGGAGGCTGTGTGGTGGTGACCAATGCCCCAACGCCTTGGATTTCATAGATCTACATCGAAGTCCGGTCTCTGCTACAAATCAACTGTGCTTTGGCGAGTCACTTGAGTTTCTTCACAGGACAGGATTATCTTTTTTGCATCATATGTATTCCTACTTAGATCGCTCTCAGGTTTTTATGCTCCTCCTCTTTCTTGATCGATGTCCAGCACCTCGGCCCCGTGCCCTCTGGAGTCAGCGGCGTTCGACCCCGTGTCCCTGCCTTACAACCGGCGGCTTCCCTGGGTCACAATACTGATTCGATCCCACACTTGTCTGCTCTTCAAGGCGCCTGGGTGAAATCGCCATTGACGGCAGCCCCACGCTCTGAAGGGCCCTTAGAAGGATTACTACTCAAGTGGAGGGAAGGAGGGACTTCTTTTCGTCGTCCCATCTTCCCCGACCTCTTCTGATACGGAATATCCGGAAGGGTGTGGAGCGCGTGAAGATAAAGAGGTTTTCCCCGGTAGGAACACAAACCTTCGAGTTGGTCGGTGTTCCCGGAGGCATTCTCAGAGGACCTAGAAGGGAACCGACTTCCGGCTCGGACTTCCCTGGCTTCCGACTTCCGAGCTCCGCCGCTTCCGCCCGGAGTTGCTCTAGCCTCCTGCAGCAAGCTGCTACTTCCGCCAGGAGTGCCTAGCGGCTGGGACTTGGGAAGTGTCCCTGAAGCGGCCGCGTCCTTCTCCCTTCTGCCTCCGCACCCGAGGCTGGTGTCCCGGGGGGGCGGCGGCTGCTAAACCTGTCTCGGGGAGCCCTCTCTGCCCGAGTCCTAGGTCTGGGGGAACAAGGAGGTGGGGAAGAGACGAGTCGGCCTGGCCCAGCCCCGTCTTCGGCGGCCACAGGCCTTGCCGCGCCCGCCCCATCCCGGGGTGGGGCCCGGTGTCCCTGGCCCGGTCCCCGCCCCTCCGGCCTGCCCCGCTCCAGGTGGTTCTCCGGCGCAGCCCTGCGGCTGTGTGCCCGGCTAGCCTCTCCAGGACTCGGCGGTGCCCGTCCTCCCGCCGCTGGGGAGCATGGAATTTGCGGAGCTGATTAAGACCCCGCAGGTGGACAATGTGGTGCTGCACCGGCCTTTTTATCCGGCCGTCGAGGGGACCTTGTGTCTGACCGGCCACCACCTGATCCTGTCCTCCCGGCAGGACAGCACGGAGGAGCTGTGGCTCCTCCATTCAAACATCGATGCCATCGACAAGCGGTGAGTGCCTGTCCCACCCCTGTACCGCAGGGAACCTGGGGTCCCCTGGGTGGATGGCGGAGGCAACGCGTCCCATTACCCAACCAGCCGGCAAAGCGAGCCCTCCCCGGCCTAGATGGAGGATTTGAATTTTAGAAAGCAGAAAGCATCCAAGTGAGATGCCGGGTTTCCATTAAATCTCGGTGGAATTCCCAGAGTTATCACATGACTGTTATCATCTTGATTATCATTTTTGGTACATAACACTAGTTGGGTGGATTTTCAGTATTTTTAAATTTCTTCTTCTTGCACTGTATAGTCTTTGAATATTAATTGTCCCTCGCAGTTTACAGCTGTAATTGAATGTGACTTAGGTGAAATCTTTCTTTGCCATTTTTGAGAAAAACTCAAAGAAATCAGTATGTGTCTAAATTCCACAAACCCCTCCCCACCAAATGTTCAGTTTATCACAGTTCTCCTTATTTCCTACCTTCCGGGTCATCAGTTTAATATTTCCCACTCTGGGAGGTTATAATGTCTTTTATTTATCTTTACTCAGTTCTGCTCTGGAAAGAACAGTTGGCTCTTAAGTAAAAGTATTAATTAATTAACCTCTTTTTTTGCACCCCAGATTCTGTCTTTCCAAGGTAGTATGTCAGAATCGAAAAGTTGTACTTCCATCTGCAGTCAAAATTCCCATTTCTCCACTGGCTCTGTGTACTTACTCTGGCCAAGAGAATATAAATTGATCATCCAATTTACATTGAAGTATAAGTGAATGACAACAGCTTTTTCTATTACTTCTCAGAAGAGTTTGGATATGAAGAAGATGCCTAGAAAGGATATATCTTAAAAAAAAACTTCTAATGGTAGAGTTTGAAACAGTATGGGTGAAATGGTGATAGGTTTTAGTTTTTGTTTTTTTTCAAGCAGAGGGCTCCTACCGGACTCCTCAGATCACCTTCTCCTGTGTAAATGTTTTCAGTGTTCTCTCCTTGTCTGCACAATAAAGCCAAAACACCTTAGTCTGTTATATTTATGGCACTCTCATGTCCTGGCCCTAACCGACTTTTTCCACCTTAGTTCTTGCAGTTCCCTTTCATGAACCCTTTCTACTAGCCGGTCCTCACTCTCTGTTTTTGTTCATCCACGTCTTGCATTCTTTCATGTTTGTGTCTCGGTGATGCTCTTCCTTGTGCCTGGAGTGCCTTGCTCCTCCCAAGTTTATTAAACATTTATTGAATATTGTTATATTCCAGACATTTTGTGAGGCATTAAGGACACCAAGATGAATAAAATATAGTTCTTGTCTTTCAGGAGTTTATATCAGGCTATCATGCAATTGTTCTTATCTATCAATATTTGGTTTAACCATTCAACTGCCATTTCTTTCACAAATTCTTCTGTTAATCCCACACCTGGAAATAATTCCCCTCACCTTGAAGTCCTTTAGTTCTTTTTACCTGTTTCATAAATATATTAAAATTTGTATTTTCATAATTATATATATGTTAGCTCCTTGAAACCAGGACTCAACATTTGGTTAATTTTTAAAATTAAAACCTCAAAACTCCTAATTGAGGCTTGGGTGGACAGGCACATAGGAAATAAAAGAAGAATTGACCACCACTGACTGGTTAGTGGTACCAGAGAATACAAGTGAGAGTTTCTTCAAGCCATCAACTTTCTTTTTTTGCTATTTATCTCTTTTTATGGTTGCTTTTCACACTTTTATTGCATCATATTTACCTAGCACTCAATACATGCTGGGCCTGGTAGAGCTCGAAGAAGTATGAGCCTTTAAATCTGTTTGGGGAAAAATGACAAACTGTATACACATTTAACATTTTCCCAGGATGCAGCATGCTATAATGGAAAGAGCATGAGCTGGATGGTCAGATCAGAGTTTGTTTAACCATTGTTCTCAAGAAACATGTGTTTCCCTTGTCTTCTGTGTGCTGAGCACTGTCTGGGCTCTGCAGAGACAGGGGTGACCAAGATAGGTGAGGAGCTGTGTGCTGGTGGAGGAGATGGCAGTCAAATCAACACATTTATTGGTTATCTGACATAGCAGTGTCAGGTAGTAAGTGAATTAAAGGAATATGAGGGGATGGAGATTGCCAGGAGGCAGTGTATGTAGAAAGAATTTCAGAGAAGACCAGTGACATTTGAATGAAGGGAGAAAGCTAGCAAAGTGAAAATTGGCAAAAAGAACATTCCAGTCAGAGGGAACAGCAAATGCAAAACCTGAGGCAGGAACATCTGTGGCAAGTACAAGGAGGAACAGAGGCCAGTGTGGCTGGAGGGTAGTGAGCAAGGAATAGAGGTTAGGGGGACAGCGGAAACTGCAGTTGAAGAGATAAGCAGGGGCCAGATGGCATAGGGCCTTATATACGCCATTGTGATGTTTTCATGGGAGGCCCTTGGAGAATCAAAAGCAAGGAAGTAGCAGCCAGTAGCCTTTTTAGTAGATGATTCTGGCTGCTGGCAAATAGTGGATTGGAAAGGGGCAGGAATTGAAGCAGCAGGTCCAGTTCGGAGAGTGCTGAGTAGTTCACATAAAAGGCAGTGGTGACTTTGGACGCATTAGTGGTGTGGTCAGAAGCAGTCAGATTTGGGATTATTTCAGAGGCTGGCTGCCACGCCTTGCTAGTGAATTATGAATGGGGTGTGAGAGGAAGAGCAGTTTTAAGGGGGAGCGATTCTGCCTCTTGTCAGGTAGGTGTCATTGTGCAAGCTTCTTAGCCCCTCTGAACGGCAAAAGAGGAAGAAAAGCTCTCACATATCTAGTAGTAGCTTATATTTGAACATTGCTTTCCAAACTTACAGAATGCTTTCATGTTACATGCATAATTTATTTAATGCTTTCAGCAGGCAAGGTTTACCCAAGTTTTACAGTTAAATACTGTTGACCCTGAATAACATGGGTTTGAACTGCATGGGTCCACTTAAATGAGGGTTCTTTTTTTAATAAATATATTGGAAAATTTTTGAAGATTTGTGACATTTTTTGTATCTTACTTTATTGTGATAATGTGGTCCAAAACACAGATAACATACAAAATGTGTTACAGTAAGCTTCCAGTCATCCGTAGGCTATTAGTAAATTTGGGGGGAGTCAAGTTCTATGCAGATTTGGGAGGGAGAGGTCTGCATCCCCAACCTTCATGTCATTCAAGGTTCAACTGTATTTGTTTTTTTTCCCATGGACCTGTGATGTTGTAAATTAATCCTACTCAGCTGATGATGCCTCAGTTTCATGATTTGAGTCTTTACAAGGTTTTCTTGTTTTTTAATTTTATTCTTCTTCAACCCTAATTTTCGCACCCATTTTCCACTTCATCCTCAGCTCTTACAGGCAGCTCTGTTAAGTGTTGCTGTTTGAATAGATGTACATCTATAAATTACACAGCACTGTTGTGTGTTGATATGTGCACACATGCTTGTGTGAATGTAATTTACCTGTGTAGGATTCTGTTGTAGATATTGTTCTACTTCTCAGCAGTGTAACTCAGTACTCTTTTTCAAGATGTCTTCGCATTGCTGTATGTACAGCCATTTCACTGCTTCTGACTACAACATAGAATTCCAGTGTCTACAGCACTGTATTTATCTGACCCATTGTATAACCTAAAGCTACTTGCTATCACAAACAACTCTGATAAACATGCTCTCATTATAGTCTTGTGCAAGGTTTCCTTGAGATTGTGCCTAGGATGGGATTGAGCCAGAAAGCAGATTCATTTCACAAAGTAGTTCCTGATGGCTCTCCGAAATGACTATTCCTCTTTGCCCTACACCACAGTCCCTATTCCTGCCACATTCTTACCAACATTTGGTATTACTGTCTTTCTAATTTTTGCCAGTCTGATAATTGTGAAACAGTATCTGTTAGTTTAAACGTGTAATTTTCTAAATACGGGTGCATATTTTATGTACTTGTTAGCACTTGAGTTAAATTTTTTTTCCTTTCTGTGAATTTTACCTGTGAATTTCCTTGGCCCACTTTTTAAAATTGGGTTTGTTATCTTTCTCATGGTGATTTTCACCAGTTCCTTGTTCACTTCCAGGTATTAATTCTTTGCTTAGACATTGCAGATGTTTTCTCTTAGTCTCCCTCCTATTTGTTAGCTTTGCAGTGGTGTCCTTAATTTTAGTGCAAAGTTGATCAATTTTTTACTTTATGGTTTGAGCTTTTTAAAGTCCTACTTAAGTCCTTCCTTTTCCCAAGAACTCTATCACTATAGTCTCCTACATTTTCTTCCATATTATCTTTACAGTTTTACCCTTCATATTTAGGTCTCTAATTCATTTGGATTCTTTTTCTCAAGTGTGTTAAGAATGCAACTTTGTTTTCCTCTATATAGCAAGCCAGTTTCCTATACCATCATCAAACAGCCCATCCTTGACTGATATATATCAAATGATTTTTTGTATATGTATGTACAATATATACAACTTTCACTGTGTTCCATGGGTTTTGTAAGATTGTGTTTTTCTTTCCATTTGTCTCTAAGTATTTTCTAATTTCCCTTGTGATGTCTTCTTTGATCCATTGTTTGTTTAAAAGTGTGTTAATTTCCACACTTTGGGGAATTTTTCAGTTTTCCTTTTGTTGTTGATTTCTAACTTTATCCCATGTGGTTAGAGAAGATACTTTCTATGATATCTGTCTTTTTTAAATCTGTTGAGACTTGACTTGTGGCCTAACATATGGTCTATCCTGGAGAATGTCCCATAGGCTCTTGAGAAAAATGTGTATTCTGTTGTTGGTGATCCATTTCTCCCTTTAACCCTGTTAATCTTTGTTTTACATATTTAGGTGCTCCGATGTTGGGTGCATAGATATTCATAATGGTTATTTATATCCTCTTATTGGACTGACCCCATTATCATTATGTAATGTCCTTCTTTGTCTCTTGTTACTTTCATTGTTTTGAAATCTATTATGTCTGATATACGTACTGCTACTCCTGCTTTTTTCTCCCTATTATTTGCATGAGATATCTTTTTCCAATCCCTTCATATTTAGTTTGTGTATGTTTTGGGTCTGAAATGAGTCTCTCATAGGCAGCATATAGGTGGGTTTGTTTCTTTATCCATCTACCAGTCTTTTTCTTTTGATTGGACCATTCAGTCCATGTATATTTAAGGTAATTATTACCAGGTATGTACTTATGCCATTTTATTAATTGTTTTCTGTTTGTTTTTATAACTCCTCTCTGTTCCTTTCTTCCTCTCTTATACTCTTGTTATTTGATGGTTTTCTTTAGTGCTGTGATTGGATTTCTCTTTTTTAATTTTTTGTGTATCTATTAATAGGCTTTAGGTTTGTGGTTACTGTAAAGTTCAAGGATAGCTTCCTGACTATATAATAGTCTATATTAAGTTGATGATTGCTGTATTTCAAATGCAGTCCAAAAGTACTTCTTTTTTCTTCTTCCTCTTCCACAATTTATGTATTAGATGTCATAATCTGCACCTTTTGTGTGTCCCTTGACTGATTTTGTGTTTAGTTGGTTTCACTACTTTTGTTTCAGTTTTGTACTTGGTAAGTAATTGGTCTACTATCTTTATTGTGGGTTTATTGTCACTGGTGAAAACTATTTAGCCCTTGGGGACATTTCCATCTACAGTAGTCTTTTTAACATTTCAGTTTAGTGGTTATAAATTCCATGAGCCTTTGCTTATCTGGGAAATGTTTAATCTCTTGTTTGAATTTGAATGATAATTTTGCTGGTAGAAGATTCTTGGTGGAAGGTCCTTCTGTTTCAGTACATTAAATATTTCATGCCACTCCCTTCTGGCCTGTAAAGTTCCTGCTGAGAAGTCTGCTGATAGCCTAATGGGGTTTCCCTTATAAGTAATCTTTTCCCTCTCTGGCTGCCTTTAGTACTCTCTCCTTATCTTTAATTTTTGTCATTTTAATTTTTATATGTCTTGGTGCTGTCTTCCTGAGGTTCCTTTTGTTAAGGGCTCTCTGAACTTCTATGATCTGAGTGTCTGTTTCCTTCCCCACATTGGGTAAGTTTTCAACAATTATTTCCTCAAAGATACTTTCTACCCCTTTTCTTTCTCTTCTCCTTCTGGCACTTCGGTTACACAAATAGTTTAATTGGAGTTGTCACACAGCTCTCATCATTGTTTCATTCCTAGAGATTCTTTTTTCTCTCTGTCCTTCAGCTTCGTTGTTTTTCTCTTCTCTAATTTCCATCTCATTGATTGTCTCCTTTACTTGCAGCAATGTATTATTCATTCCCTCCATTGTGTACTTCATTTCAGTTATTGTATTCTTCAGCTCTGAGTGGCTCTTTTTCAGCTCTTCTCTCTCTTTGTTGAAGTCCTCCCTGAGCTCTTCAATACTTTTCTGCAGATCAGTGAGCATATCTGTGGCCTTTATTTTGAAATCCTTATCAGGAAGATTGGTGATCTCCCTTTGATTTAGTCCTCTTTCTGGTGTCTTATTCTGTAGTTTTGTTTGGAACATATTCCTCTGCCTCCTCATTTTGTCAGGCTTTATGGGTTTCTTCCTTTGTATTAGATGGATCTGCTATACTTCCTTGTCTAGTAAGGAATGGCTTTATGAAGATGTCTTGTGGTGCCCAGAAACTCAAGTCTCTTTACTCTCCAGCGCCTGGTTCTCCTTTGCTGTGGAGCCCCGGTTGCTGTTGGTGGGCAGTGGGTGGGGCTGCCTTTCTGTATGTCTGCTGGCAGTGGTTTATCTCAGACCACTGTGGCAGCAGTTTACTTCAGCCTCTCTATGTGATCAGAGCAGTGACTTCTGCTGGGATTTTTGTGGGCAAGGTCGCCCTCTGCCTGCTCTGCAGCAATGTCAGGGCTGCTGGGTTAATGGAGTCTGTGGGGCAGTCGCCTGGGGCAGGCACATGGTGCAGTGAGTTATGTGATAGTGAGGCTGTGAATGAATTTCTTGGGTGCCCCTTGGCTGTGGCAAAGCACACAACACCAGGCTTAGCCACCCATGGGGAGGAAGGAGCACCTGGAGCTGGCTCCTAAATGCACTCTCTAATTGGGCTGAGACAGGGCCAATAAAGCTGGGAAAGCCTCCCTCTGCCTAGCAGGCAGCCAAGTCTGATGCTGCTGGGCAGGATGGAGTGACATGCCAGTGGTGCACAGGGAAGTGCCTGGGGGCTGAGCCAACAGTGAGGGGAGTGGGGTGTCTGGGGCTCCTGAGAGTGTCTGACCTGTTGGGCCAAGAGAAGGCTGGGAAGGTATCATCCATCTGCCTGCTCTTTCTCCTGCAAAGAGAGCTCCACCCAACCCTTGCCCCTCTGACACCCCTCCCACTGCTGACAAATATTTCAGACTGCCTCCTCTGTGTTGGGTCTCAGCAGGACCTGTAGAGCATGCCTGTCTTCCACAAGTGGCTGGAGCCTCAGTCTGCCAGAGTGTTAAAACTGTTTCTGGTGTCCAGCCCCATTAATCACCAGTACCCAATGTAATGTGATGTTCCCAGAGCAGATTTCCAGGGTCACGTGTGCAGAGTTCCTGAGTGCCTCTCCCCTCCCTGCTCCATTCCTCTTCCTCCTGCTTGTAGGCTGGGATGGGGGAAGGGCTTGGGTCCCATTTGATCACAGCTGTGTCACTTTACCTTTTTCTATGTGGCCTTCTCTTCTTCCCCAGGTGTAGGTGGTCTGTTCTGCAGTCTTCAGGTTGTTCTCAGGTTCAGTTGTATTTGCTGGAGTTGCCACCTTGGTGTGAGTGTAGGAAGAGATTTCCGCCTTGCCTTCCTACTCTGCCTTTTTCCTCCCTTCCAAAAATACATTTTATAAGAGGTATTTTTGTGTTGATCACCTCTGGCTATCTGGTGGAATTTTCTGCTAGGATTTCACCTGTGTTGATAATGTTTGCCTGTCCAAATTAACAGTTGAGTGGTGTGAGACATGGGAGTGCTTAGAATTGAGGTGGAACTCAGGAAGAGTAGGTGGAGGAGTTGTCTTCCTAAACTGGGAAAAATAGAAGTAAAATGATCTGCTTTTGCTCATCTAAGAATTCTTAGTTTAGGGCATAATCAGAAGTATCAGTGGAAAAGAATTTGGGACTATCAGTGGCAAAGCAAAAGAAAAATCAGAGCTATCAGCAATTGCAGACAAAACAAAACAATAAAAGGAAGACAAAAGTTGCAACTGAGGTAAAATTACATTTGTAGAAAACTTACTGATACAAAATTTATGATTAATATGGAATTGTTTTAGTATAGCCTTGAAAGTTAATAGTTTCTAAAGACAGAAAATGACATACTTATATTTAAAACCAATTGCTGCAAACTTAGCAGTAAATAAAATCTGAAATGAACTGTTTTCCTATGTTTCACAAATATCTCTATATAAACATTTAACACATTAATTACAGATCTTTTTCCTTCTTCTTTAAAGTAAGGCCCCAAGTAATTTCCACTAAATGAATTGTCTAGTATGAATTACTTTATGAATTTGAAAAAAGTTTTAAATACATCTATTTAGAATAATTTATGGCCCACATTTTAATGATGCAGGCTTGAGTCTTAACTAGACTAACTGGGGAAAAGAAGTTGAATATAGATGGCGATTACAATTACATTCTCTTTTCAAAGAAATAATCATACACTTCAAGTTAAAAATGTATATGATCCTCAGCATAATTTGTAATGTTTTACAGATTTGTGGGATCACTGGGTACCATCATCATAAAATGTAAAGATTTTCGAATAATTCAATTGGATATTCCTGGAATGGAGGAATGTTTGAATATAGCCAGTTCCATTGAGGTAAGTATTTGAGGAGCAGAATCTGATGAAAATAAGTAGAAATAAAAAGAACCTTATATTCTGACTCAGTGTAGCTCTTCTGTTTCTTCATTAGATATTTGGGCATCGTGTATGGTTCATATATTGACGACTGATGGGAAAAGCCTTACCCTGATTGACTGTTATAGGCATGTAATAGGATTTTATTGACTTATAGAAGTTTTTAATGTTACTTATTCTTCCAGGTTTGTCCATGTTGTAGCATGTGAGAATTTCCTTTCCTTTTAAGGGTGGATAATATTCCACTGTGTGTGTATGAAAAAACTTTCACAATGTGTACATGTGTCAGATCATCCCTTTAAATATCTAACAGTTTTATCAACTTATACCTCATTAAAGCTGAAAAAAATTCTAAATGTTGGAAAGAATAGCCTAAAAATAATTTAATTAAGTCATTGTTGACTGCTGACAGCTAGGGCCCTGAATCAGATGAGGACACTGGCGTTTCTGCTTTTGTTTGTTGTCTTTGGCAGCCAAAGATAGTATAGAAGCAGGTGATAGATTATACAGCCAAGCTTCTCCATGTTTCCTGTGTTGGGTGCTTTGAGGGGAAGGCTTTATGGTTTATGGACAGATAGAAGAATAACTTTGGATGGGGATTTTTTTTTAAACTGCTAAACTGCGTGTCCAGTCTATTTTTTAGTAAGTCATGTGCCCATGACTTATTTGTGAGCCTGATCCTTCTGTGACCTAGAGAGAGGTGGCATCATTCTGAGTGTTTGCGGTATGAGCATGATGTTGGTCCCCTACCTTGTTCTGGGTGAGTGTCTCCATAATAACTGAAGTTTGAATTATGCTAGTTGATTTTGATGCCTTTTTTCCAGACATAGAAATGCTTTTCATAACTCTGTGAGAAGATGGAATTGCCATGGAGGACTGTGATGGAGTATGTTCTGTCTGTTGGTTCCTCCCATCTGGTCCTCTAGTTTTTCCTGGTGTTGTCATCTAGAATTCAATTGCTCCAGATGAATGTACGCACATTTTGGGACCACAGTAGTATTGCTCTGGCTTGAGAATGGTTCAGTGTAGCATAAAGATATGATGATATCTGACCAAATGGCATATCAGTCTAGGAAGGGAGGGAAATGAACATTGGTGGAGCATATGTAGAACATATAATAGACAAAATTATTATACGCCAATCACTATTCCAGGCCTGTTACATACATTATCTCTCTTAATGTTCCCAATATCCCTATGAGGAAGGTACTGTTATTTCCCCCATTTTATAGCTGAGGAAAGTGAGGCCTGGAGGGATTACATTACTTAACCACTATTACACTACGATCTAGAATTTGAGTCCAGCAGTGTGATTTCAGTCTGACTATGGCCACTATACTAACAGATACTGATTTTAAATAATTTACAGATGCTTATATAGTTCATAACTGGATTTTGAGCCAAGGCCTTACTAATGGAAACCTGTTAGTTTTCTGATCCCCAGAAATATTTGGACCTTTTTATTAGCCTAGTGTTATGAAGGAGTTACTTCATTTTTCTCCTAGAATGGGAGTGCACATTTTTTGTTCTTTTTCTTATTCAGCAAATGCTAATTGAGTATATATTATGTGCCAGATATCTTGTCAGATGCTGGAAGCATGGAAATTAGCTTCAGTAAGCCATAATTGTATCTAGTGATAAATATAGCTAGAGAAATATATTGGGTGCCCATCATTTTTAGGCCATTTTTATTTAATACCAATTTGGCAGTTAGAAAGTGTTTCATATTGTGGTATATTCGTTTTTTCTTTCTTTATTTCCTTTTTACCCCCTAGGCTCTGTCTACCCTGGACTCCATCACTCTGATGTACCCTTTCTTTTACCGGCCCATGTTTGAAGTCATAGAAGATGGCTGGCATTCTTTCCTTCCTGAGCAAGAATTTGAACTCTGCTCTTCAG
This sequence comes from Phataginus tricuspis, assembly GCA_029783875.1. Taxonomy (NCBI): domain Eukaryota; kingdom Metazoa; phylum Chordata; class Mammalia; order Pholidota; family Manidae; genus Phataginus; species Phataginus tricuspis. The sequence goes on from JAQQAC010013566.1 coordinate 32,226,636, forward strand.
CTGTGAGTAACTTTTGAGAGAACTGTGGGTAATGATAAATAACCCAACACCTTGCTTTATATGTGAAAATGATCACTTCCTTTTGACACATAATAAGGTGCAGTTAATTGATCCCTGCCTAAACATATCTATTAGCCATTCGTGCTGCAGCCTCTACCATTCAGAGATTTGTATGACTTGTCTCCGTGATCACTGCAGCTTAAATGATTTTTCTTTTAGTGGATTAACTGTATTCTACAGGTTACATTTAAAAATTTTGAGAATGACATTGGTAAAACATTAACATCTTCATGAAGATAGTCCTGATGTTCTGAGTTAATTTTTGAGTGTTTTAAAAGTATCTCCATAGAAAGAGCTTTATTGTAGTAGTTCAGTTCTAAGCCGCCCCCCAAAATGGCTGTTGCACCCACCATGCACCTAAGACGGTACTAGAGAAACGTTTGTTGCTTTGGGATAACTTTTGTGTGTTTTTATAATTTTGGTTATTAGGACCAGGTTACTAGAACCAGGCTTTCTTTCTCACTCTTCATCATTTTACTTTTTACTTCTTCCATCATACCTCTGTACATGGGTCCTGAGAGGATCAAGAAGTAGGGACCAGGGTGCAATGTAAAGCAAAGGTGTGCAGCAGCAAAGCGAGAAAGAAACGGGAATTTTGCATTCTTATATATGGAGCATTTTTATGTAGTTCATGAATAAGTACCTGCATTTACACTTATATTCAGTATCTTTATCATACAAGAAAGTGCATAGTAAACATTCTCAAATGCATGATGCGTTTTTCTTGTATCAATTAACTACCACCTAACAGTTGCATTAGAGAAATCTTTCATTATTTCCTAGGTAAAAATTGGCAGTCAGAATGTGATCAGGAAGGGACATGCCTGGATGATTTGTTTGGTTACCCAAACTGTCTGTGCAAATGACCTACCCATGATTTGGAGTTAGATGCCATAAATGAACCAACCTAAGTCTACATTCTATAAGTCAACATTCAGTTCAGTCTTTTCTGTGCAGAAATCCCCTGTGCTAAATATATGCATGATGTGATTGTCCAGCCTCTGCCAGAAATATCTAGTGAGTGCAGGAGAATTTACAGAATCACACAGGAATGTCCCATTTGGGGGCAGTTCTGATACTGAACTGAACTCTGTCTCCCTGTATTTAGACCCAATGTTTCTGATGTTACTTTGTGTTATTCAGGTTATCTTATTCCTCTGCCATGAACTGTTCTTCAAATTAAGGACTTTTATGTCCCCATTAAGCTTTTTTTTCTGTAGATCAATATTTATCAATACTCACTTCAGTCTTTCCTAATAACACTGATCTTGGGCCCCACGCTATTCTGGTTGCTTTCCCAAGCAGGGCTTTCAGTTTGTCATTGGTTCTTTTAAAATGTGGTACCCAAAGCATTTATTGGAGATTGGAACTATTAGTGAAGCTCTAAGGCAGCCTGAAGTTACATTAGCTTTTTTTTTTGCTATCATTAATATACAATTACATGAACAATATTATGCTTACTAGACTCCCCCCATCATCAAGTCCCCACCACATACCCCATTACAGTCACTGTCCATCAGCATAGTAAGATGCTATAGAATCACTACTTGTCTTCTCTGTGTTATACTGCCTTCCCCGTGCCTCCCCCCCCATATTATACGTCTAATTGTAATATCCCTTCCCCCCCTTATCCCTCCCTTCCCACCCATCCTCCCCAGTCCCTTTCCCTTTGGTAACTGTTAGTCCATTCTTGGGTTCTGTAAGTCTGCTGCTGTTTTGTTCCTTCAGTTTTTTCTTTGTTCTTATACTCCGCAGATGAGTGAAATCATTTGATACTTGTCTTTCTCCGCCTGGCTTATTTCACTGAGCATAATACCTTCTAACTCCATCCATGTTGTTGCAAATGGTAGGATTTGTTTTCTTCTTATGGCTGAATAATATTACATTGTGTTTATGTACCACATCTTCTTTATGCATTCATCTACTGATGGACACTTAGGTTGCTTCCATTTCTTGGCTATTGTAAATAGTGCTGCGATAAACATAGGGGTGCATATGTCTTTTCAAACTGGACTCCTGCATTCTTAGGGTAAATTCCTAGGAGTTGAATTCCTGAGTCAAATGGTATTTCTATTTTTAATTTTTTGAGGAACCTCCATACTGCTTTCCACAATGGTTGAACTAATTTGCATTCCCACCAGCAGTGTAGAAGAGTTCCTTTTTCTCCACATCCTCGCCAACATTTGTTGTTGTTTGTGTTTTGGATGTTGGCCAACCTAACTGGTGTGAGGTGATATCTCATTGTGGTTTTAATCTGCATTTCTCTGATGATTAGCGAGGTGGAGCATCTTTTCATGTGCCTGTTGGCCATCTGAATTTCCTCTATGGAGAAGTGTCTGTTCAGCTCCTCTGCCCATTTTTTAATTGGCTTATTTGCTTTTTGTTTGTTAAGGTGCGTGAGCTCTTTATATAATTTGAATGTCAACTCCTTATCAGATATGTCATTTATGAATATATTCTATCACACTGTAGGATGCCTTTCTGTTCTATTGATGGTGTCCTTTGCTGTGCAGTAGCTTTTGAGCTTGATATAGTCCCACTTGTTCATTTTTGCTTTTGTTTCCCTTGCCCAGGGAGATATGTGTATGAAAAAGTTGCTCATGTTTATGTCCAAGAGATTTTTGCCTATGTTTTTTTCTAAGAGTTTTATGGTTTCATGACTTACATTCAGGTGTTTGATCCATTTTAAGTTTACTTTTGTGTATGGGGTTAGACAATAATCCAGTTTCATTCTCTTACATGTAGCTGTCCAGTTTTGCCAACATCAGCTGTTGAAGAGGCTGTCATTTCCCCATTGTATATCCATGGCTCCTTTATCGTATATTAATTGACCATATATGCTTGGGTTTATATCTGGGCTCCCTATTCTGTTCCATTGGTCTATGGGTCTGTTCTTGTGCCAGTACCAAATTGTCTTGATTACTGTGGCTTTGTAGTAGAGCTTGAAGTCAGGGAGCATAATTCCCCCTGCTTCATTCTTCCTTCTCAGAATTGCTATGGCTATTCAGGGTCTTTTGTGGTTCCATATGAATTTTAAAATTATTTGCTCTACTTCATTGAAGAATGCTGTTAGTATTTTGATAGGGATTGCATTGAATCTGTAGATTGGTTTAGGCAAGATGGCCATTTTGACAATATTAATTCTTCCTATCCATGAGCACGGGATGTGTTTCCATTTATTGGTATCTTCTTTAATTTCTCTCATGAGTGTCTTGTAGTTTTCAGATTATAGGTCTTTCACTTCCTGGTTAGGTTTATTCCTAGGTATTTTATTCTTTTTGATGCAATTGTGAATGGAACTGTTTTCCTGATTTCTCTTTCTGCTAGTTCATCATTAGTGTATAGGAGTGCAACAGATTTCTGTGTATTAATTTTGTATCCTGCAACTTTACTGAATTCAGATATTAGATCTAGTAGTTTTGGAGTGGATTCTTTAGGGTTTTTTATGTACAATATCATGTCATCTGCAAACAGGGACAGTTTGACTTCTTCCTTGCCAATCTGGATGCCTTTTATTTCCTTGTATTGTCTGATTGCCATGGCTAGGACCTCCAGAACTATGTTGAATAAAAGTGGGGAGAGTAGGCATCCTTGTCTTGTTCCTGAGCGTAGGTGAAAAGCTTTCAGCTTCTCACTATTAAGTATAATGTTGGCTGTGGGTTTGTCATATATGGCCTTTATTATGTTGAGGTACTTGCCCTCTATACCCATTTTGTTGAGAGTTTTTATCATGAATGGATGTTGGATTTTGTCGAATGCTTTTTCAGCATCTATGGAGATGATCATGTGGTTTTTGTCCTTCTTTTTGTTGATGTAGTGGATGTTGATGGATTTTCGAATGTTGTACTATCCTTGCCTCCCTGGCATGAATCCACTTGATCATGATGGATGATCTTTTTCATGTATTTTTGAATTTGGTGTGCTAATATTTTGTTGAGTGTTTTTGCATCTAAGTTCATCAGGGATATTGGTCTGTAATTTTCCTTTTCTGTGGTGTCTTTGCCTGGTTTTGGTATTAGAGTGATGTTGGCCTACTAGAATGAGTTTGGGAGTATTTCCTCCTCCTCTACTTTTTGGAAAACTTAAAGCAGGATGGGTATTAGGTCTTCACTAAGTGTTTGATTAAATTCAGCGGTGAAGCCATCTGGTCCAGGAGTTTTGTTCTTAAGTAGGTTTTTGATTACCAGTTCAATTTCATTGCTGGTAATTGGTCTATTCAGATTTTCTCTTTCTTCCTGGGTCAGCCTTGGAAGGTTGTATTTTTCTAGAAAGTTGTTTCTTCTAGGTTATCCAGTTTGTTACCATATAATTTTTCATAGTATTCTCTCATAATTCTTTGTATTTCTGTGGTGTCCATAGTGATTTTTCCTTTCTCATTTCTGATTCTGTTTATGTGTGTAGACTCTCTTTTTTTCTTGTTAAGTCTGCCTAGGGGGTTATCTATTTTGTTTATGTTCTCAAAGAACGAGCTCCTGCTTTCATTGATTCTTTCTATTGTTTTATTCTTCTCAATTTTATTTATTTTTTCTTTAATCTTTATTATATCCCTCCTTCTACTGACTTAGGGCCTCATTTGTTCTTCCTTTTCTAGTTTCATTAATTGTGAGTTTAGACTGTTCATTTGGGATTGTTCTTTCCTGAGGTAGGCCTGTATTGCAATACATTTCCCCTCTTAGCATGGCCCTCATTGCATCCCACAGGTTTTGTGGTGTTGAATTATTGTTGTCATTTGCCTCCATATATTGCTTGATCTCTGTTTTTATTTGCTCATTGATCCATTGATTATTTAGGAGCATGTTATTAAACCTCCATGTGTTTGTGGGCTTTTTTGTTTTCTTTAAGTAATTTATTTCTAGTTTCATACCTTTGTGGTCTGAGAAGCTGGTTGATACAATTTCAATCTTTCTGAATTTACTGAGGTTCTTTTTGTGGCCTAGTATATAATCTATTCTTGAAAATAGTTCCATGTGCACTTGAGGAGAAGTGTATCCTGTTGCTTTTGAATGGAGTGTTCTGTAGATGTCTGTTAGGTCCATCTGTTCTAATACATTGTTCAGTGCCTGTGTCTCTTTATTTATTTTCTGCCAGGTTGATCTCTCCTTTGGAGTGAGTGGTGTGTTGAAGTCTCCTAAAATGAATGTATTGCATTCTATTTGTCCCTTTAATTCTGTTAGTATTTGTTTCACATATGTAGGTGATCCTGTATTGGGTGCATAGATATTTATAATAGTTATAACCTCTTGTTGGACTGACTCTTTTATCATTATGTAATATCCTTCTTTGTTTCTTGTTACTTTCTTTGTTTTGAAGTCTGTTTTGTCTGATACAAGTACTGCAACTCCTGCTTTTTTCTCCCTATTAGTTGCATGAAGTATTTTTTTCCATCCCTTTACTTTCAGTCTGTGTATGTCTTTGGGTTTGAAGTGAGTCTCTTGTAGGCAGCATATTGATGGGTCTTGTTTTTTTATCCATTCAGTGACTCTATGTCTTTTGATTGGTGCATTCAGACCATTTACATTTAGGGTGATTATCTATAGGTATGTACTTATTGCCACTGCAGGCTTTAGATTCATGGTTACCAAAGGTTCAAGGGTAATTCCCTTACTATCTAACAGTCAAATTTAACTCACTTCCTTTGCTATCACAAACACAACCTAAAGATTCTTTTTTTTTCTCCTTTTTCTTTTTCTTTTTCTTCCTCCTCCATTCTTTGTATGTTGTGAATCATACTCTGTACTCTTTGTCTCCCCTTGGTTGACATCTATTTAGCCTTAGGAATTCTTCCATCTGTAAGAGTCCCTCCAAAATGCACTGTAGAGGTGGTTTGTGGGACGTGAATTCTCTCAGCTTTTGCTTATCTGAAAATTGTTTAATCCCTCCTTCAAATTTAAATGATAACCTTGCCGAGTAGAGTATTCTTGGTTCAAGGCCCTTCTGCTTCATTGCGTTAAATAGATCATGCCACTCCCTTCTGGCCTGTGAGGTTTCTGTTGAGAAATCTGATGATAGCCTGATGGGTTTTCCTTTGTATGTGATCTTTTTTCTCTCTCTAGCTGCTTTTAAAAGTCTGTCTTTACACTATTTACAATAGCCAAGAAATGGAAGCAACCTTAGTGCCCATCAGTAGATGAATGGATTAAGAAGATGTGGTACATATACACAATGGAATATTACGCAGCCATAAGAAAAAAACAAATCCTACCATTTGCAACAACATGGATGGAGCTGGAGGGTATTGTGCTCAGTGTAATAAGCCAGGCCGAAAAAGACAAGTACCAAATGATCTCACTCATATGTGGAGTATAAGAACAAAGAAAAAAAAAATGAAGGAACAAAACAGCAGCAGACTCACAGAACCCACGAATGGACTAACAGTTACCAAAGGGAAAGGGACTGGGGAGATGGGTGGGAAGGGAGGGATAAGAGGGTAAAAGGGGCATTACGATTGGCAGACATAGGGTGGGGGGGGCACGGGGGGACTGTACAGCTCAGAGAAGACAAGTAGTGATTCTCATCTCACTACACTGATGGACAGTGACTGTAATAGGGTTGGTGGGGGGGACCTGATGAAGGGGGTAGTTTAATCATCACAATATTGCTCATGTAATTGTAGGTTAATGATACTAAAATAAAATAAATTGTAAAAAAAAAAAGTCTTTATCCTTGATCTTTGCCATTTTAATTATTATATGTCTTGATGTTGTCTTCCTTGGGTCCCTTGTGTTGGGAGATCCGTGCACCTCCATGGCTTGAGAGACTATCTCCTTCCTCAGATTGGGGAAGTTTTCAGCATTTATCTCCTCAATGATGCTTTCTATCCCTTTTTCTCTCTCTTCTTCTGGTACCCCTATAATGCAAATATTGTTCCATTTGGATTGGACACACAGTTCTCTCAATATTCTTTCATTCTTAAGAGATTCTTTTTTCTCTCTGTGCCTCAGCTTCTTTGTATTCCTCTTCTCTAATTTCTATTCCATTTATCATCTCTTCTACTACATCTAATCTGCTTTTAAATCCCTACATTGTATGTTTCATTTCAGGTGGAGAATTTCTAATGATTAAATCTCCATCTTAAATTCGTTCCTGAGTTCTTGAATATTTTTCTGTACCTCCATAAGCATGTTTATGATTTTTATTTTGAGCTCTCTTTCAGGAATATTGGTGAGTTCAGTTTCATTTGACCCTTTTCTGGGGTTTGTGAAATTTTGGTCTGAACAATGTTCTTTTGTCATTTCATATTTCTGTGTGGTGTCCACTAGTGCCCAGAAGCTCCAGTCTCTGGAGCTGCTCTGCCCCTAGAGTGAGTTTGGGGGTCATTGGGGAGCAGAGCTGGTGCCTGGGAGAAGGAAAGATCTTTCTTGATTCCTGTCTGTGGTGCCTGTCTCTAGTATCACAGCCAGTGGGCTGAGCACACAGGTGTAAGCCTCTGTGCTGGGCGTCCCTATCTGATGTAGGTGGAGCCTTCCTCTGTCTGGCCTGACGCCAGCGTAGTGACTGCCCATTTGCAAGCTGGTGCTGTCAGGCCAGGAGGAAGGCTCACCAGGCTGCGTATCACAGTGGGGGTCCTTGGAGCTGAGCAGCCAGCCAGGGGCACGGAGCCCCTGAAGCTCGTCAAAGTTCCCAACCTGCTGGGCAGAGCGCACTCAGACAACCTTGTCCGGCCCTCCCTTCTCCATGCAGCAAGCTTCATCCAATCCCCGCCCATTCAGCAGCCCTCTCGCTGCTAGGAAGCCTCTCAAACTGCCTGCCTTTCCTCTGTCACAAGCAGTCGGATGTGGATCCCATCTTCCACAAACGGCCGGAATGTCAGTCTCTCAGGCACTCCGCCTTTCCCAGCTCCCCAACCTGCAGAGCACCACACAGTGTAGGTTTCTGCTAGCAAAGCAGATCTCCAGGGCTAGGTGTTCAGCAGTCTCAGGATTCCACCCCCTCCCCACTCCGTTTCTCTTCCTCCTACTGGGAGCTGGTGTGTGGGATGGGCTTGAGACCCGCCAGATCAAGGCTTTTGTACCTTACCCTGTTTCTTGAGGTCTGCTCTGTTCGTGAGGTCTGTTTGCAGTCTGATTCAGCCTTTTTTCCTGTTGCTCTTTTAGGGTTAATTGTATTAATTAACTATATTTTCGTACTATTTGTGGTTTTGGGAGGAGTTCTCTGTCTCACCTCTCACGCCGCCATCTTGAATCTCCCTGCATTAGCTTTTTTAAGAATTAAATTGGTAGTGAAATAAACTAAAATTCCTATTTCACATGTATTACTAAGGAATCCTCCCTGTGTTATTTATTTATTTATTTATTTATTCATTCATTCATTCATTCATTTTTACTTAAGATTCAACACAAAATTTCCTTTTTGGTTTAGCTAATTATTTAAGCAGTTTGTATATTTGCAGTTCTGTTATTTCCGTACAAAGTTTGTAATCCACAATTTAATAAGAACATCTTTAGTGCCCTGACTTGAGCTATTTACTTACTATTGCTTGATTATAGGAAGCATGGTCCCCTCTTTCTGTTTGTTCAAAGTCTAATAATTATCTAAGTAACCAAGTACAATAAAATAAATGCTGGCAAACGTATCCAAAAGGAAAAGAGGAGATGACATTATTAGATTTGTGTTACAGAAAATCAATTCTGATGCAAAAGACTGAGAAACTGCTTAAGAGTCTACAGTGATAATATAAAGAAGACAGTTGGATCAATAGTAAAGGGATTGTAGTGCAGAAACTTCCAGAAAGTAGAATTAAAAGGAGTTGGTGAGTCACTTACTGAATGTGAGAAGTAAAACAGGCAGTAACATCTAGATTGATACCCACAAGATGGGAAAGACAGAATTGCATTTGATAGGGAAAGAGCTGACTTCAGTTTTAGGGATGGCAAATCTGAGGGCCCAGTATGGTAGATGTCATTGAATATACACAAGAGATACTTTAGAGTTTACTTGAGAGATCTGAAAAAAATGAAAAAAGAAATTTTGAGAGTAATCAGTTATATATGTTGTGGAAACCATGGGGAGGAACTGAGATTGCCCAGGGAAAACATCTAAAGTGAGAGCAGGGCCAAGGATTGAACTATTTAAGGGGAAAGTGGAGAAAAAAGCCCAGGAAGAGTGAGTTTTAAGTAGGAGGAGGTCAACAGGGTGGAAAGCTTCTTAATTAATGTTTGTTTATTATTTCTCTCCTGGACTAGGATGTAAGCTGCTAGAATGTAAACTGTACAATGGCAAGAACCATGTCATTCTTGTTCCCTAAGTATTCTAGCATATAATAAGCAAGCAGTAAATACTTGTTGAGTGAGTGAATATAGGAATATGTATTTATACAGGATAGGACAGGAGACAATACGGCCTTCTATGTATCTTTAGCAATCCCGAACCGCATAGACATTACTTAATATTCCTTGAGTAAGACTTTTGACAATCTGAAAAACTATATTAGCCTGTCGTTACTTCTCTCTTATATCCAAAGAGATGTGTGGTATTGAGAGGACTAGGTATTAAAATATCTGTGTATTGCTTCCCAGATATATCATTGGTGCTTGACTTTCTGGGATTCAGTTTCTATGTCTACAAGATGTGTTGGATGAGATAATCTTTAGAGATCCTGCCACTTCTAGCATTCTTTTATTCTAGAATACCATGAAAGATTATTTCAGATACTTGGCTGAAATGCATATATGCGGTATATCTATACTCATCCAATCTGCCACTGTAGAAATTATATGCCAAAAAGATGATAAGATTCTGCTTCTGGTGATTGGTAGGTAGCTCCTGCTTGACAAGCTCTCCTGCAAATATCAATGACAAACTATGAATAAAATACAAAACTATACTACCTGAAAGTTCTAGTAAGTTCTAGACCTTACACTATCCACAAAAAATTAACTCAAAATCTATTTTTAGACTGAAACATAAGAGCTAAAGCTATAAAACTTCTTGAAGTAAACACAGGAGAAAATCTTTATGACCATGGATAGGCAAAGGTTTCTTAATCTGACACCAAAAGTGACTGAAAGCAGATTAGTGATTTCCTAGAGTTGGGTGTGGCAGGGGAGATAAGGACTCAAAAATAGAATAGGGATTTGAGTGGGAGATGATTAAAATGTCTCTTATCTTGATTGTGGTGGTCCTTTCATGGGTGTATACAACTGTCAAGACTCATGAAATCACGCACTAGATCTAAATGGATCTAGCTTATTTTTCATATAAATGATAAAAATCTCAGTGAAGTTGATTAAAAAGACAAAAGAACTTAATGTAAAGGTTAATAGCTGATTAGAAATAACTGAAGAGAGAATTAGTGATCTGGAATATAGATTTGAGTATTTACTCAGAATACAGAACAGAGTAACAAGGAAGATGGAAAAAATTACAGAGAAGTTAAGATACAAGCATGGGTGATAAAGGGAGAATATCCACTATTTATTAAATAGGAGTTCAAGAAGAAGATAATAGAGAAAATGGAAGAAAGTGAGTATTAAAATAGATAATGATTGAGAATTCTCCAGAATCAATGAAAATCATGGGCTCTTAGATTAAGGCATCCCACAAACACCATGCAGAATAATTAAAAAGAAATCTTTACTTAGATGTGTAGGTGTCCAGCTATTGAACAATAAGACAAAGAGAATATCACAAAATTAGACAGAAAAGAAAAATTACATACATGGTATAACAAAATTAGAAAAAAATTCGATAAAATTAAAAATCTATTCATGGTACAAGCTCTTAGTAGAATTGGATTTGAAGGGAATTTATTTAATCTGATAAAGGGTAGCACCAAAACCTAAAACATAGAAAAAGCAAATCTTTTATTGTAATTCCCTGTAAGTTCAAGAGTGAGACAAGGATGCCCACCACCACTACTCCTAGCCAGCTCAGTAATACAAGAAAAATAAAAGATGAAAGGATTGAAATGAAAGAAGCAAAATTGTTATTACTTGTTGATTATATGCTTGTTTACATAGGAAATTGAAACAATCTTGAGATTGTAGACTTTTCTCTACACCAATCACGATTTTTGAAAACACAACTAAAATGCAAAACTTTATTGAAAAAATTAAGAAAGCTTGAAAAAGTGGAGAGACACTATCTCATGGGCAGAGAGATTGAATATTTTAAAGACAGAATTACCTCCAAATCAATATATAAAGCCAGTGCAATCTTATTAAAACCCCAGTAGATTTTTACATGAAATTTGATAAAAATTACACGTAAGAGCAAAGGACCCACAGAAGCCAGATTACCCTTGAAAAATACAAGGAGGGAGTAGACTTAGCCTACTAACATAAAGCCTATTCTAAAAACTATGGGATATAGTACCAGTAGACCAGTGGAGGAGAGTACAGAGCCCTAATGTATGGAAACTTAATAATGACAGACATGGCTGCAGGCCAGTGGAGAATATTATTCTACAGAAGTGGGAAATCAATATGTAATACCTAATAGTGAAAAAATCAAGAAGTAATAATATAATCATGTTGTTTATATATTTGTAGGTAAATACCAAAAAAAAAAAAAACCTGAAAGTTGAAAATGGTTGATCCTGGGGCAAAGGAATTAGGAGATATGTAGCAGGAGAGAGGTAACTTCCTTTTTTAAAAAATAATGAATCTACTCCCAAACTCATTCTATGAGGCCAACATCACTCTAATACCAAAACCAGGCAAAGACACCACAAAAAAAGAAAATTACAGACCAATATCCCTGATGAACATGATGTAAAAATACTCAACAAAATATTAGCAAACTGAATTTAAAAATATATGAAAAAGATCATCCATCATGATCAAGTGGATTCATCCCGGGGATGCAAGGATAGTACAACATTTGAAAGTCCATCAACATCATCCACTCCATCAACAAAAAGAACGACAAAAACCATATGATCATCTCCGTAGATGCTGAAAAAGCATTCAACAAAATTCAACATCCATTCATGATAAAAACTCTCAACAAAATGGGTATAGATGGCAAGTACCTCAACATAATAAAGGCCATATATGAAAAACCCACAGCCAACATTATACTTAACAACAAGAAGCTGAAAGCTTTTCCTTTAAGATTGTGAAAAAGACAAGGATGCCCACTCTCCCCACTTTTATTCAACATAGCTCTAGAGGTCCTCGCCACGGCAATCAGACAACACAAAGAAATAAAAGGCATTCAGATTGGTAAGGAAGAAGTCAAACTGTCCCTGTTTGCAGATGACATGATATTGTACATAAAAAACCCTAAAGAATCCACTCCAAAACTACTAGATCTAATATCTGAATTCAGTAAACTTGCAGGATACAAAATTAATACACAGAAATCTGTTGCACTCCTATACACTAACAATGAACTAGCAGAAAGAGAAATCAGGAAAATAATTCGATTCACAGTTGCATCCAAAAGAATAAAATACCCAGGAATAAACCTAACCAAGGAAGTGAAAGACTTATACTCTGAAAACTACAAGATACTCATGAGAGAAATTAAAGAAGATACCAATAAATGGAAACACATCCCATGCTCATGGCTAGGAAGAATTAATATTGTCAAAATGGTCATCCTGCCTAAAGCAATCTTTAGATTCAATGCAATCCCTATCAAAATACCTGCAGCATTCTTCAATGAACTAGAGCAAATAGTTTTACAATTCATATGGAACCACAAAAGACCCCGAATAGCCAAAGCAATTCTGAGAAGGAAGAATGAAGCAGGGGGAATTAAGCTCTACTACAAAGCCACAGTAATCAAGACAATTTGGTACTGGCACAAGAACAGACCCATAGACCAATGGAACAGACGAGAGAGCCCAGATATAAGCCCAAACATATATGGTCAATTAATATACAATAAAGGAGCCATGGATATACAATGGGGAAATGACAGCCTCTTCAACAGCTGATGTTGGCAAAACTGGACAGCTACATGTAAGAGAATGAAACTAGATTATTATCTAACCCATTACACAAAAGTAAACTCAAAATGGATCAAACACCTGAATGTAAGTCATGAAACCATAAAACTCTTAGGAAAAAACATAGGCAGAAATCACTTGGACATAAACATAAGCAACTTCTTCATGAACATATCTCCCTGGGCAAGGGAAATAAAAGCAAAAATGAACAAGTGGGACTATATCAAGCTAAAAAGCTTCTGTACAGCAAAGGACACCATCAATAGAACAAAAAGGCATTCTACAGTATGGGAGAATATATTCATAAATGACATATCCGATAAGTGGTTGACATCCAGATTATATGAAGAGCTCACACACCTCAACAAACAAAAAACAAATAAGCCAATTAAAAAATGGGCAGAGGAGCTGAACAGACACTTCTCCAAAGAAGGAATTCAGATGGCCAACAGGCACATGAAAAGATGCTCCACATTGCTACTCATCAGAGAAATGCAAATTAAAACCACAGTGAGGTATCACCTCACAGCAGTTAGGATGGCCAACATCCAAAAGACAAACAACAACAAATGTGGCGAGGATGTGGAAAAAGGGGAGTCCTACACTGCTGGTGGGGATGTAAATTAGTTCAACCATTGTGGAAAGCAGTATGGGGTTCCTCAAAAAACTCAAAATAGAAATACCATTTGACCCAGGTATTCCACTCCTAGGAATTTACCCTAAGAATGCAGCAGCCCAGTTTGAAAAAGACATGTGCACCCCTATGTTTATCGCAGCACTGTTTACAATAGCCAAGAAATGGAAGCAACCTATGTGTCCATCAGTAGATGAATGAATAAAGAAGATGTAGTACCTATACACAATGGAATATTATTCAGCCATGAGAAGAAAACAAATCCTACCATTTGCAACAACATGGGTGGAGCTAGAGGGTATTATGCTCAGTGAAATAAGCCAGGCGGAGAAAGACAAGTATCAAATGATTTCACTCATATGTGGAGTATAAGAAGAAAGAAAAAAAAACTGAAGGAACAAAACAGCAGCAGACTCACAGAACCCAAGAACGGACTAATAGTTACCAAAGGGAAAGGGACTGGGGAAGAAGGGCGGGAAGGGAGGGATAAGAGGGTAAAAGGGGCATTACGATTAGCAGACGTAAGATGGGGGGGCATGGGAAGGGCTGTACAGCTCAGAGAAGACAAGTAGTGATTCTCATCTCACTACACTGATGGACAGTGACTGTAATAGGGTTGGTGGGGGGGACCTGATGAAAGGGGTAGTTTAATCATCACAATATTGCTCATGTAATTGTAGGTTAATGATACTAAAATAAAATAAATTGTAAAAAAAAAAAAAAAAACCACAGTGAGGTATCACCTCACAGCAGTTAGGATGGCCAGCATCCAAAAGACAAACAACAAATGTTGGCGAGGATGTGGAAAAAGGGGAGTCCTCCTACACTGCTGGTGGGGATGTAAATTAGTTCAACCATTATGGAAAGCAGTATGGGGTTCCTCAAAAAACTCAAAATAGAAATACCATTTCACCCAGGAATTCCACTCCTAGGAATTTACCCTAAGAATGCAACAACCCAGTTTGAAAAAGACATGTGCACCTCTATGTTTATCGCAGCACTGTTTACAATAGCCAAGAAATGGAAGCAACCTAAGTGTCCATCAGTAGATGAATGGATTAAGAAGATGTGGTATATATACACAATGGAATATTATTCAGCCATGAGAAGAAAACAAATCCTACCATTTGCAACAACATGGGTGGAGCTAGAGGGTATTATGCTCAGTGAAATAAACCAGGTGGAGAAAGACAAGTATCAAATGATTTCACTCATCTGTGGGGTATAAGAACAAAGGAAAAACTGAAGGAACAAAACAGCAGCAGACTCACAGAATGCAAGAATGGACTAACAGTTACCAAAGGGAAAGGGACTGGGGAGGATGGGTGGGAAGGGAGGGACAAGGGGGAAGAAAAGGTATTACGATTAAAACACATAATATAGCAGGGCGGTGGGGTATGTGGAGAAGGCAGTATAACACACAGAAGACAAGTAGTGATTTTATAGCATCTTACTACGCTGATGGACAGTGACTGTAATGGGGTATGTGGTGGGGACTTGATAGTAGGGGCAGTCTAGTAACCATAATATTGCTCATGTAATTGTACATTAAGAATAGCAAAAAATAAATAAATAAATAAATAAATGAATCTACTCCCAAACTCATTCTATAAGGCAATGTCATTCTAATACCAAAAACAGGCAAAGACACCACAAAGAAAGAAAATTACAGACCAATATCCCTGATGAACATAGATGCAAAAATACTCAACAAAATATTAGCAAACCGAATTCAAAAATACATGAAAAAGATCATCCATCATGATCAAGTGGGATTCATCCCAGGGATGCAAGGATGGTACAGCATTCGAAAATCTATCAACATCATCCACTACATCAACGAAAAGGACAGAAACCACATGATCATCTCCATAGATGCTGAAAAAGCATTCGACAAAATTCAACATCCATTCATGATAAAAACTCTCAAAAAAATAGGAGTAGTCTATTGCAGCACTATTTACAATAGCCAAGAAATGGAAGCAACCTAAGTGTCCATCAGTAGATGAATGGATTAAGAAGATGTGGTACATATACACAATGGAATATTACGCAGCAATAAGAAAAAAACAAATCCTACCATTTGCAACAACATGGATGGAGCTGGAGGGTATTATGCTCAGTGAAATAAGCCAGGCCGAAAAAGACAAGTACCAAATGATCTCACTCATATGTGGAGTATAAGAACAAAGAAAAAAAAAATGAAGGAACAAAACAGCAGCAGACTCACAGAACCCACGAATGGACTAACAGTTACCAAAGGGAAAGGGACTGGGGAGATG
>JAQQAC010013566.1:32243006-32295643 GCA_029783875.1 Phataginus tricuspis
GGGGGGCACGGGGGGGACTGTACAGCTCAGAGAAGACAAGTAGTGATTCTCATCTCACTACACTGATGGACAGTGACTGTAATAGGGTTGGTGGGGGGGACCTGATGAAGGGGGTAGTTTAATCATCACAATATTGCTCATGTAATTGTAGGTTAATGATACTAAAATAAAATAAATTGTAAAAAAAAAAAAAATAGGGGGAGTCTAGTAACTATAATATTGCTCATGTAATTGTATATTAATAATAGCAAAATAAAAAATACAAAAAATAATGAATCTTTAAGAAACTCTCTTTTTAAAATTGGTAGCATGAATAACTTTGAAAAATGAAAAAATTCAGTTAAAAACTATAATATTATATCTTATGAAAGTGTTTTAAAAAAATACTCTTGTCCTACAGTACATCTAATATCAATTTTATCCTCCTGGTCCTGCAACCTATGGCTAATGTGGTAGGCCAGCTCTGATTTACAGGAATATACAAAATTTTTATGTACATTATTTTATTTAATTTTTTTCTATAAAAAGTTTGTTTCAATCTTCAAGTGGTTTTCATTTTTAATGTTTGAAATAAGTTTTCACTTTATAGTTTTACATTGTATACTTTTAGTCCTTAGCATACTGAATTAGAAATTATTTAATCAACTCCACTAAGTATAACCTTTCTTAATATTAAGTTATTACTATTTTGTGAAAGATGTTACAATCTTTCTACATTGATCTCCTTTTTTAAAAAACAGAGGGGAACAAGGGATTTCATATAGGTAGTAGCTCTGTTCTGCTCTGTTCTATTTAGGTATTAATCTGGAGAATTAGTGTTCCTGTTGTTATACTCTAAGAGTACCATTAACAAAGTGAATGGTTCTAAGGAAAGGATGGATGAAGTGCAGTTGTCTTTGATAATCATGGATATACTTTAATATATTTAACTTGGAGAATACAAGACTAAAGGAGAAGCAGTTATCTTTCATTTATTATTATTATTTGATTGGATGTCATGTGAAATAGGGAACTTGTACTGAAGTCATGGTAAAAATCAGTAGAGGAAGTTGTAGAGTAACAAATTTTGCTCAATATGAAGAACTTTCTAGGAGCTAGGGACACCTCGCATTGAAGGAGCCTGAAGAATGGAGCTCCTTTTCTCTGGAAGTATTTAAGTATTGGGCTAGGTTAGGTATCCTTATTTTAAATACCTGAGAGATGGCTTCTTTGTTATTTGAAAGTTGATCTCTAAGGTCCTTTAAAATTTTTCAGACTATTTTGTGACATTGGAATACTTGCTTAGCTTTGAAGTATTTTGTGTTTTTCAGACTGCTGAGTGGAGGTTAAGCTATGTCAATAAGGAATTCACTGTCTGCCCCTCTTACCCGCCGATTGTTGTGGTGCCCAAATCCACTGACGATGAAGCTCTTCGGAAGGTAGCTGCCTTTCGACATGGGGGTCGCTTCCCAGTCCTCAGCTATTATCATAAAAAAAATGGAATGGTAAGTGTTTGGTATTGCTAGATCTATTGGAAGCCTTGGTTTGAGGGGTTTTTTCTTAGAATTCCCCTTTTCTGTGTAGTTGTTCACTGAAGTGATTAGTCTCCCCTGCTAAGACTTCCTTCATTTAAACTTTAGGGAATCAGGAGTAGAGATTTTTTCTGTGACCAGTATATGCCTTTGAATTCTTTACCTTATGCTACTCAACCTTGGAAAAGCCCAGGTAGGTTTATCTTCAGGACTCAGTACAAAGGGAACTAATGTTCATTTGATACTTAACACATTGTTAGGTAAAGGAGTAAATTTCTCTGACCAAAATAGTGGTAGATACTATGTTTTAATTATTCTCACCAAATTTCCCTTTGAAAGGTAAATTGAGTAGATGCTTTTATTTTCAAAAAGAAGAGTAGTCATTAGCCACGACTTAAGTAGCCCAGGAGTCAGTAATGCATAGGGCAAAAGTTCTCACTGTGAATGTGTCCCCTAAGTACTTTCTAAATCTGTTTCTCTCCTCTTCTCTCTGTTAATAAACTCTGCTTCTCTTTTTGAAACCAAATAGTAAATGAGTGGATAAGTTACAGCCATTCTCCATTTTCCTTTTTCCCCTGGTAATAAGTCAAACATGGATATTTACAATTAAATATACTGTGTGTCCATTTACATGGTAAGTGCAGTCTGAGAGTTAGCCATTGTCATCCTCTGGGCAACCTTTCTTGATCACGTCCAATTTCAAGTTAGTAAAGAGCAGTATATGTCACTGGGTGAAGATGAAATAACTCTAAACCATTCACCAAGGAAGAGATCAGGCTAATAGATGTTGACTTGAGAAAAGAGTTTCAAAATCAAACCTTTCAACATATATATTTGGTGGTCTTTGGAGACAAGTGGCTAAATTCTGGAATTCTGAAAAGGATGGAAGAAAGCCATTAGAGAATAAATAGTAGACAAGCAGCTTTCAAGGTATTGAAAATAATGCCCAAAACAAGAAGGCATGAACTTTCTTATTTGGCACTGGTGCCTTTTTTCATTACAATTTTTCGATAAAACCTGCCAACTCTAAGTTTATGTTTACTGATGTATAAGCCATTGTTAATAATTTCATTGTAGGGCCAAGCCCACTGAGTATCAATTCACTGACAATAAATGCTAGTATTTGATCTCTTTAAGAATGATAATTTATTACATGAAAGTATTTTGAGATAGTAGGAAGAAAAGTTGTGTAAAAGTGCAAAACTTTAAAAAAAGTAATTATTAACTATTGTCAATATATGGAAATATTTATTTTAGGATCGAATCTATCTCCAAAGCATCATACATGGTTCTTGAGGTACTCTTAATCTGGTTGACTGATTTCTGTTTTCAGAAACTTTTAAAGAAGCTTCTACTATTAAATTTTAAGCTGCACTGTGCTTCCAGGTGATTATGCGAAGTGGTCAGCCTCTTACCGGCACAAATGGGAGAAGATGCAAAGAAGATGAAAAGCTGATAAATGCTACCCTGAGGGCAGGAAAGCGGGGTTATATCATTGACACCCGATCTCTCAACATAGCTCAGCAAGCCAGAGCCAAAGCAGGCGGCTTTGAACAAGAAGCACATTATCCCCAGTGGAGGCGGATTCATAAGTCCATTGAGAGGTAAAGGATTTTGGAGTCAGAAATGGACTCTTACTTGAAGCTAATTAGAGTGGATAAGCCTTTAGCTATTCAGAAATCACAAGTCTTCAAACGAACCTACATATTACCTTAGAGTCAAAAATTGGCTGGATATCCTGTCTTTGTGTTTTATAAGATAAGCAGAAAACTTATCTTGGATGTCCACAGGGGAGTTTTAGTTAAATAGCATGTTTTCTCTAAGTCAGTTCTGGAGTTTCATTACCACAAAGTTTGCTCCTCTGCTTGTAGACCAGTGGTCACTAAATCTACTGAACAGATATGCTATGGATAATTCTATTTTCCTAAGTCAAAAAACTAGAGATTTAATTTTCTCATACCCCCTATTCTCACACCCTGTTTCCTCCACCTCTATCATCTCTTGTTTATGCTTGCAAATAGGAGTTTGTAAGTGCTCTGGGTGGGTGGGGGAAGTTGGTGCTAATAAAACAGTGGGGTCCCAGCTGGCCGTGGGCATCACTGGCAGTATCAGGTGCCTAGTGCTGGATTGTGGGAATAGGATTGCACATGTCAGGGGTGCTGTCTTGTGACCTGTCACAAAATACTGTGCTCTGACCCTCTCCCCAGCTGGATAATTCAGCTTTGGGAACTGGGTTTAATCTCTTCATATGTGGAACAGTTTACCATGATGGATATTTTAAGCATATTTACAACCATATTTTAAATAATAGTTTTTCCATGTTCAATCCTCAAGTTATTAAATAACAAGGTAAATATTTTTACAGTGTTGTGAACTACTTTTGCTCGTGGATATGGTGGAGGCTGAGTTTTTGGTTTGTTTTTTTTCCTTCATCATTCTATTTTTTCTTTTTTTTGTTTTTTAAAGGTATCACATCCTTCAGGAGAGCTTAATCAAACTTGTGGAAGCTTGTAATGACCAAACACATAACATGGACCGATGGCTCAGTAAATTGGAGGCCTCAAACTGGCTGACTCACATCAAAGAAATTCTTACAACTGCCTGTCTAGCCGCTCAGTGTATTGATAGGTAAGTGCATTTCAGCATTCCAGAATGGGACATGCACTGCTAACTGGACTTTGCTTTTATTCAGACATCTGTTCATACATTATGTTATGTTAAAGTTAGTGTCTATCCTCTGTCTTACATTTGGATCATTCTATCAGTTGCTACCTAAGGTAGTGCTATTCTGTTATTGAAGAAGTTTGTGCATGGAGTCTGGCATTTAATTGATAATTAATGTTTGTTGAACAAATATGAACCATGTACATATACATGTCTTTGATGGCACAAATTTTTTTAAGTACTGAAGGACCTATTTTTTTCTATAAAATCCTTAAATTATGAATAAAGAAGTTTTCTTATTTCTTCTAAGAGGGCCAAGCTTGCCTTCTTACTTTTGAAATGTCAATGAAAGGAAACGTGTAATTTTGTGACACAGTAAAATGGTCTGTCCTGATATCTCAGATGTCTTATTACAGACCCCTTGAACTGTCTGCTTATATCAGGATCTCAAGTGGAGGAAACCTGATAGTAGTGATGTGAAGCAAGTGTAGTGATTTTAGTTTATTCATTCAGTTGAAGGTTGCTAATCCTTGAGGCCTGAGGCAGAAGGATTGGTATAAGTTGTTGCAGAAGCTTAGAGTGCCCTTTTTAAGAAGGGGATTCCCACTGAAACAATAGGTAGGTAATAAGTATTACTACCATGTAGTTGGATGACACTTTTCTTTGAGACTTTATTTTTTGATACTTCCAAATTCGGGAAATATATATCTCAGTTTTTTTTTATGGTTAGTGAGAAATTGTTAGGAGAATGGGTTAAGATCATGTGGTAAGTTAGTGACAGAACAAGAATGGGTAAAGACTCTTGATGCCAGAATTCTCAGGTTGTCACTCTTTATAGTCATAACAATGAGATAAAGAAGGTCAAGACAGGGCAGCGTTATCTCCACCGTACTTTAGTAGGAGCTGGCTGCCTTCAGCAGGGACTGCCACACTCTTCCGAGAGTTGAAGGCTTGGGTTTTTGGGGTTTTTTTGCTGTATTTGGGTTCCCTTATCTGGTATCAATTAGCTTATTACTTAAACCTCCATAAAAATCTGCTCTTATAATTAATTACTCAGAATGTACAAATAGAACTTAAGTTTATTGAATGAAATTCAGAATATACCACATATAACTAAGATGTCTATTTAATATGTATCAGAAGCCTTAAAATATTTGCTCCTACCTGTTAGCCTAGTCATTAGATTTCATCCTAAGAATGAAGTTGTTACCCTAACCATAGGTGAACATCAGGGAGTCTTATTTTCAAATTAAGAACTCTCAAATAATTCAGCAAAAAAAAAAAATTAAGTACATGAGTTACAGTGTAACAATAATTGGTAATAACCTAAATGGCCAACTACAGGATTGAGTAAATTATAGTTGATCACTCAATAGACTATTATATAACCATGAATACAGTATTTCTACAGATGAAATAGAAATATAGGAAACAGTTTATAATAAAAGTAGAAATAATAAGAAATTATCTTTTGTTAAAGCCATGTAAAGTATATATGTACATGGGAACAGAATTAACAGTAGTAACCAAGCATGAAACTTATGGGGAAATGATGAGGTTTTTTCCTTTTTTCTCAAAATTTTTTCACTGTCGTTTCAGTGTAAGAGATGAAGGGGAGAGGAGAAGATGTAATTAATTTAGCTTTTGATGTTTCCTCCCACTCTCTTTAGAACAGTGGAGTCCCAGACACCTCATATGTATCTTGATATGGTAGTATCATTGCCACTGACTTTCTAGATTGACAGTTTTACTTAATTTTTAATATTTCTTCCTGTTTTCATGTTTCTCAGTGTGTGGCTTAGGACTTGTTTCCCAGATAAATTTCCATTTATGAAGGTGTCTTAATGAAGGTGTTCTGTATCTTTCTGAACCAAGGTCAGAGAGAGATAGAAAAATAACTTCAAGTGTCTGTTTCTAGGCTTCATGAAAGAAGACTTTAGCCAGCTTTTGAAGCAGAAAAGATCAAAGCACCGACTGTGTGAGATAAGGACTTCTTTTCAGTTTTGTAAAGGGGAGAAAAAAATTCAACTAAAAGGTTCTGTGAAATTTGTTATAATTTTAAGTGGTTCTTGTCATGTGAAATTTGGAATTTATAAGGTGCTCTCTTCATATATCTTATTTAGACCCTAAACCCTATGGGACGGAGTAGAATGCATAAGACTTTGCAGTATTGTACCCAGTAAATGTTTATTATTAACAGAGTTGGTTGACCATGTTGGGAGTATCCAATCTGTACTCTGGGTTTTCCTATCAGGGAAGGAGCATCCATACTGATTCATGGAACAGAAGGAACCGATTCCACACTTCAGGTCACCTCCCTGGCCCAGATCATCTTGGAACCAAGAAGCAGGACCATCCGTGGTTTTGAGGCCCTGATAGAAAGAGAGTGGCTGCAGGTGAGAAGAGCTGGCTGCGGCTCAGAGGAACTGCTGATAATTGTGATCCTGGTGTGTGGGAGGGGATATGATGTATGAGCTTTTGATTGATTAATATGCTTAAATTGTAAATAAATTTAATTATCTGGGAGCAGTTAATCTGTGTTCCTCTCTAAATGTTTATAAACTTCACTGCCTCTCAGTTTCTGTATCTCTCTGCTTATATTCCTCATTTGGCACTTCATTCCCTTAATAAACCCTTATTTGTTGTACTTTGTTACCTACAGGGGAAATACACAGAATGTAAACCACAGCCTCATCTTGCAGAGTGTAGTCTTGCTAGAGTTCAAAGGACATAGGCAAAGGAGGATGGGGGAGTGGGACTTTTAATTACAAGGTGTGTCTGAAAACTTTCTGCCTTTTCTGCTTATCTGGCTGCCTCCTATCCTATTCCCTAATCAGGTGAAATCCTACTCATCCTTTAATATCCAGCTAATTGTCACTGTGTTCATGAAGTCTTTGGGACCTTACCTTTCTTCACAGATAAAGTTCATTTTCTTCATGCCTTCTATCCTGAACTAGACCCAGTACAGTGACTTCTTGGAGGCCAGGGAACCATGCCCAATTCGTCTGTTTATCCCTTGGACACAGCATGGGTGCTGAATGTCAGCTAAAATAAAAGGCTTATAAAATAGATTGAAATACTCCAAGTCAGAGATTAACTTAAGAATGTATATATAAATCTCCTCCCAACACTATGTATATCTATGAAAATACAACTATTCCTAAAAGAGAGACCAGAATACACAGGAAAGCGCACAGCATGCAGCTACACCTGAGAGGACTCAGCACCCCGCGAGGCGGGTAACATACAGAGCTGCGACCCGGCGGGACCTGAGCACTCCCCCACCCCAGCACACCGGCAGGAGGAGAGGATTCAGAGCCGGGAGGGAGTGGAAGTACACCCCGTGAAATAACCAGCCCTGGTGATCTGCGCGGGGAGCACTGACATACATCCCGCGGTGTAGCGGAGATTGGAGAGACAGACGGTGCAGGATCTGAGCAGGGAACGCACCTGGGTCCTTGCAGCCGGCTCCTGGGAAGGAAAAAAAAGAAAGAAAAGCGCGCGCTTTTTTCAGCGGTCTTAAAGAGACAGGAGCCTATGGAGGGGCCGGATCACCCCGACACACTCAGCCCAACAGGCTGGAGTGTCCTGGGGAGTTTCGGACCCCTTAGCTGGTGACTGGGAAAGGGTGGGCGCACTTAGACTTCCCACAGAGATCAACAGCTTCCCGTTCGTTCCCACCCTGGCCAGAGCTATAAAGAGCCCTGCAGAACAGCACGGCCATGGCTGCGGAATAGTGCAGCAACAGCGCCACCTACAGCATCCCCACAGAACCCACTCCTGGTGGGCGTTTTTTGTTCTCTTTCTTTTTTCTTTTCTTTTTTTTTCCTTCTCTCTTTCTTTTTCTTCTCCTTTTTTTTTTTCTTTTTAAAGTCTTAAAGAGCCCAGCTGACATACCTGGCAACTACCAGCGACCACTTCTATACCATGAAAAGACACAGGAATATGATCCAGACTAAGACCAACCAGACAACCCCACAGAAGGAGCCTGAAGGGATGGAAATGCACAGTCTTCCTGAAAAAGAATTCAGAATAAAAGTCATAACCATGCTGACGGATCTACAGAGAAATGTGCAAGAGCTGAGGGAGGAAGTGAGGGAAGTGAGGAAAGACAATGCAGAAATCAGACAAGCGATCGATGGGCTTAACAGCAGACTGGATGAGATGCAAAAGATTGTTAATGGAATAGAAATCAGAGAACAGGAATACAGAGAAGCTGAGGCAGAGAGAGATAAACGGAACTCTAGGAATGAAAGAATATTAAGAGAACTGTGTGACCAATCCAAACGGAACAATATTCGCATTATAGGAGTACCAGAGGAAGGAGAGAGAGAAAAAGGGATAGAAAGTGTCTTTGAAGAAATAATTGCTGAAAACTTTCCCACGCTGGGGAAGGAAATACTCTCACAGTCCATGGAAGCCTACAGATCTCCCAACACAGGGACCCAAGGAAGACAACACCAAGACGCATAATAATTAAGATGGCAAAGGACAAAGATAAAGACAGAGTATAAAAGGCAGCTAGAGAGAGAAAAAAGATCACCTACAAAGGAAAACCCATCAGACTCTCATCAGACTTCTCAACAGAAACCTTACAGGCCAGAAGAGAATGGCATGATAATATTTAGCGGAATGAAACAGAAGGGCCTCGAACCAAGAATATTGTATCCAGCACGATTATCATTTAAATATGACGGAGGGATTAAACAATTACCAGACAAAGGAAAGTTGAGAGAGTTTGCCTCACATAAACCACCACTACAGGATATCTTAAACAGACTGCTCTAGAGGGAAGCACCCTTAAGGCTAAAAACATGTCACCAGAGAAAATAAAAACATAGCAAAGAAAGCAGACCATCCAAATAGTAACTAAAGGCAAAGAATAAAGCACCTAATATATAAAGAATGGAAGAGGAAGAATAGGAAGGGAGAGATAAAGAAACACCACACGGTGTTCACAATAACTTAACAAGAAAGTTAAGTTAGATTCTGTGATAGTAAAGAAGCAACCCTTGAACCTTTGGTAACCACGAATCTAAAGCCAGCAATGGCAATAAGTACATATCTATCAATAATCACCCTAAATGTAAATGGATTGAATGCACCAATGAAAAGATACAGAGTAACAGAGTGGATAAAAAACCAAACCCATCTATATGCTGCTTACAAGAGACTCACCTCAAACCCAAATATATACACAGACGAAAAGTGAAGGGATGGAAAAAGATATTTCATGGAAACAACAAAGAGAAAACAGGTGTTGCAGTACTTGATTCAGACAAAATAGACTTCAAAACGAAGAAAGTAGCAAGAGATAAAGAAGGACATTACATAATGATAAAGGGGTCAGTCCAACAGGAAAATATAACCATTATAAATATATATGCACCCAACACAGGAGCGCCAACATATGTGAAACAAATACTAACAGAATTGAAGGAGGAAATAGACAGCAATGCATTCATTTTAGGAGACTTCAACACACCACTCACTCCAAAGGACAGATCAACCAGACAGCGAATAAGTAAAGACACAGAGGCACTGAACAACACACTAGAACAGATTGACCTAACAGATATCTACAGAACTCTGCACCCAAAAGCAGCAGGATACACATTCTTCTCAAGTGCACATGGAACATTTTCCAGAAAAGACCACATACTAGGCCACAAAAAGAACCTCAGTAAATTCAAAAATATTGACATGCTACCAACCAACTTCTCAGATCACAAAGGTATAAAACTGGAAATAAATTTTAGAAAGAAATCAAAAAGGCTCACAAATACATGGAGACTTAACAACATTCTCCTCATTAATCAATGGGTTAACTATCAAATCAAAACAGAAATCAAAGAATATATGGAGACTAATGACAACAACAACACAAAGCCACAACTTCTGTGGGACACAGCAAAGGCAGTTTTAAGAGGAAAGTATATTGCAATCCAGGCCTATTTAAAGAAGGAAGAACATTCCTAAATGAACAGTCTAAAGACACAATTACTGAAATTGGAAAAAGAAGAGCAAAGGAGGCCCAAAGTCACCAGAAGGAGAGACATAATAAAGATCAGAGAAGAAATAAATAAAATTGAGAAGAATAAAACAATAGAAAAAGATCAATGAAATCAAGAGCTGGTTCTTTGAAAAAATAAACAAAATAGATAAACCCCTAGCCAGACTCATTAAGAGAAAAAGAGAATCTACACACATAAACAGAATTAGAAATGAGAAAGGAAAAATCACGATGGACCCCAGAGAAATACAAAGAACTACAAGAGAATATTATGAGAATCTATATGCTAACAAGCTGGAAAACCTAGAAGTAATGGACAACTTCTTAGAAAAATACAACCTTTCAAGACTGACCAAGCAAGAAACAGAAAAACTAAACAGATCAATCACCAGCAACGAATTGAAGTGGTAATCAAAAAACTACCCAAGAACAAAACCCCCGGACCTGATGGATTCACCTCTGAATTCTACCAGACGTATCGAGAAGAAATAATGCCCGTTCTCCTTAAAGTTTTTCAAAAAATGGAAGAGGAGGGAATACTTCCAAACTCATTCTATGAAGCCAGCATCATTCTAATACCAAAACGAGGCAAAGATCTCACCAAAAAAGAAAATTACAGACCAATATCCCTGATGAAAGAACGTAGATGCAAAAATACTCCACAAAATATTAGCAAACCGAATTCAAAAATACATCAAGAGGATCATACACCATGATCAAGTGGGATTCATCCCAGGGATGCAAGGATGGTACAACATTCGAAAATCCATCAACATCATCCACCATATCAACAAAAAGAAGAACAAAAACCACATGATCATCTCCATAGATGCTGAAAAAGCATTTGACAAAATTCAGCATCCATTTTTGATTAAAACTCTCAACAGAATGGGTATAGACGGCAAGTACCTCAACATCATAAAGGCTATATATGACAAACCCACAGCTAACATCATACTTAATAGCGAGAAGCTGAAAGCTTTTCATCTAAGATCGGGAACAAGACAGGGGTGCCCACTCTCTCCACTGTTATTCAACATAGTACTGGAGGTCCTAGCCATGGCAATCAGACAAAACAAAGACTTACAAGGCATCCAGATTGGTAAAGAAGAAGTCAAATTGTCACTATTTGCAGATGATATGATACTGTACATAAAAAACCCTAAAGACTCCACTCCAAAACTACTAGAACTAATATCTGAATTCAGCAAAGTTGCAGGATATAAAATTAACACACAGAAATCTGTTGCTTTCCTATACACTAATGATGAGCTAACAGAAAGAGAAATCAGAAAAACAGTTCCATTCACAATTGCACCTAAAAGAATAAAATACCTAGGAATAAACCTAACAAAGGAAGTGAAAGAACTATACTCTGAAAACTACAAGACACTCCTAAGAGAAATTAAAGAGGACAGTAACAAATGGAAATGCATCCCATGCTCTTGGACAGGAAGAATAAATATTGTCAAAATGTCTATACTACCTAACGCAATCTACAGATTCAATGCAATCCCTATTAAACCACCAACAGCTTTCTTCAATGAACTGGAACAAATAATTCTAAAATTCATATGGAACCAGAAAAGACCCCGAATAGCCAAAGTAATCCTGAGAAGGAGGAATCAAACAGGGGGAATTACGCTCCCTGACTTCAAGCTCTACTACAAAGCCACAGTAATCAAGACAGTTTGGTATGGGCACAAAAACAGACCCACAGACCAGTGGAACAGAATAGAAAATCCAAACATTAACCCAAACACCTACAGTCAATTAATATTTGATAAAGGAGCCTTGGATATACAATGGGGAGATGAAAGCCTCTTCAGCAGCTGGTGTTGGAAAAACTGGACAGCTACATGTAAGAGAATGAAACTGGACTACTGTCTAACCCCATACACAAAGGTAAACTCAAGGTGGATCAAAGACCTGAATGTAAGTCATGAAACCATAAAACTCTTAGAAAAAAACATAGGCAAAAATCTCTTGGACATAAACATGAATGACTTCTTCATGAACATATCTCCCCGGGCAAGGGAAACAAAAGAAAAAATGAACAAGTGGGACTATATCAAGCTGAAAAGCTTCTGTACAGCAAAGGACACCATCAGTAGAACAAAAGGACATCCTACAGTATGGGAAAATATATTCATAAATGATGTATCTGATAAGGGGTTGACATCCAAATTATATAAAGAACTCACACACCTTAACAAACGAAAAGCAAATAATCCAATTAAGAAATGGGCAGAGGACATGAATAGACACTTCTCTAAAGAAGAAATTCAGATGACCAACAGGCACATGAAAAGATGCTCCACATCGCTGGTCATCAGAGAAATGCAGAATAAAACCACAATGAGATATCACCTCACACCAGTGAGGATGGCCAACATCCAAAACACAAACAACAACAAATGTTGGTGAGGATGTGGAGAAAAGGGAACCCTCTTACACTGCTGGTGGGAATGCAAATTAGTTCAACCATTGTGGAAAGCAGTATGGAGGTTCCTCAAAAAACTGAAAATAGAAATATCATTTGACCCAGGAATCCCACTCCTAGGAATTTACCCTAAGAATGCATCAGCCCAGTTTGAAAAAGACATATGTACCCTTATGTGTATCACAGCACTATTTACAATAGCCAAGAAATGGAAGCAACCTAAGTGTCCATCAGTAGATGAATGGATAAAGAAGAAGTGGTACATATACACAATGGAATATTATTCAGCCGTAGAAAAAAAGAAATCCTACCATTTACAACAACATGGATGGAGCTAGAGGGTATTATGCTCAGTGAAATAAGCCAAGCCAAAAAAGACAAGTATGAAACGATTTCACCCATATGTGGAGTATAAGAACAAAGAAAAAAACTGAAGGAACAAAACAGCAGCAGACTCACAGAACCCAAGAACGGACTAATAATTACCAAAGGGAAAGGGACTGGGGAAGATGGGTGGGAAGGGAGGGATAAGAGGGAAAAAGGGCATTACGATTAGCAGATGTAATGTTGTGGGGGCATGGGGAGGGCTATACAACTCAGAGAAAACAAGTAGTGATTCTGTAGCATCTCACTATGCTGAGACAGTGACTGTAATGGGTTGGTGGGCGGACCTGATGAAGGGGGTAGTTTAATAACCATAATATTGCACATGTAATTGTAGATTAATGATACCAAAATAAATTTAAAAAAAAGAATATATATACTGTATAACTTAGTAAATTACTGTGATTGAAAACAAATTATTTAGCTATATCTTGAAAGTGGAAGTTATCTCTAGAGAAAAGTCTTTTTTGGGTCTGTGGTTGCAATTCAGACTTATTATGTGTTAATGCTTTTATGTATACCATGTCTCCCCTGCCTGACAACTGACCTTTCCCCCTCTGTGTAAGTCAGACCATCCTAAATGTTTGGTGAAAATCTCTTCAGCTGTGTTCCTCATGATGCATAGCCAAGAAAATGAGTCTGACTTATTTATATATTACCATTTTCATGGGTATCAAAATACCATTAGCTACTGAAATGATCATTGCATTATCTTTGTCAGATAAAGATTTTGAGGGCCCAAAGATAAAGCAGGTCTGTGAAATACCTAGAAAGCTGTGACTGGGGATTAATGTCAGTACACAGGATCTGGCAGTGGGGGGAGCCAGAGAGCCAAATGGTTCTTAAATATCCTTTCGTCAGTGGATGGCTGTCTCTTACCAGTTCTTTTTGAGAGAAAGGGGAAACAAAGGACAGCATTATCTCTCAAAGTATTCACAGAGCTCTCTTCATGACAGTAACTTTTTTCCATATGTAATTAAAGATGTAATATCAGGAGTGACCTTATATAGTTTGTCTTTGAGAGCCCTATATTTATCTCCATTTAGTGGTGAGGCATGTGGAGCTTACAGCAATCTGCAGTGCTCTGGGTAGACAGATGGTGATAGCTGTCTTTTTTTTTGTACCTGAAGAGCTTATATTGTTTGACTTGCTCCAAGTTATACAGACCTAGAATGATTGATAACTTTATCATTATTCAAGTTCATTATTCTTCCTTTTGGTTTTCCAAGGACAGTTGCATTTCTTATGGTTATGCCTTAACTGCACGGTCTCAGTAGGTAGTTGGAAATTGTCTTTTTCCTTAGTTGTTGAAAACTGCTTCAAATCCAGAAATCATTCATCTAAACAGCAGCCACCTAAATTAGATGTTCCATTTAATAAGAGTTTTGTTGCAACTGTGTGAAATAATGTTAGTGGAATTTTTGCCGGGCAGCTGCATCTGGGAAGGTCTCTCCCTGTGCACCAGTTGAAACCTTAACTGGGACTGGGGACAGTTCTTGACCTGAAGGAGAAAGAATTCTTGAGCAGGTCACATGATTATAGATAAGGAAGGAATTTATTAAACTGAGAGTAGAAATGAATGGCAGCTGCCGTGCAGGCAGCTAAGAGCAGGAAAGTGTTAGGGCAGATTCCCTCACCAGCTCCCAAAGCCAGGCTCATCCAGCATCCCTTGTCTGCTTGGATCTGCACAGTGTGGGGACTCGCCCCTACCAGCCCATTTGGGGAGCCATGGAGCACGGGATAGAGTGAGATTATATTCTGAGAACTTCCCAAAGAAGGGAGATTTTTCAGGAGGCTCCTGGCTGCTGCAGTTCCCTCTGGGGTCAGCAAGGTGACGGGAACCTGCAGGCCCAAATCAGAGCTCTCAGCAGCCCCTCCCTACTTGTCAGGAGTAAAGTAGAGACTAAGTGAAGACTTGGAAATAGTTATGAAAGAGCAAAGGAACAAAGACACCACTGGAAAAGCACAGAGAGACACAACACAATTAAGTTGAGCAGTGAGAAAGCTTTATTTAAAGGTACGCACATAAATAAAGGAAACATGGGCATCCTCAGGAGGCACAGCTGAAAGGCTTGGGGGTTCCCTCTTTTAAGCATTTTCAGGAATGTGACAAAGTGCCAGGGGGTGTAGACTTGTCAGGTGGTCTCAACATGCTTATCTCCAGTGAGAGACACCACGTCTCCTCTCCTGTATTATCAGTATTCTAGCTAATTCTGCAAAATAAACTTAACACAAGAAATTTATTAATCCGACTCCTTCCCAGGATAGTGCCTTCTCTCTGGGAGTATATATCAGGTAAGACTGTCTGCTTTGAAGGACGTCTGGGAAGACGGCGACATGAGCGGAGCGGCAGAAATCTCCTCCCAACATTACATTTATCCACGAAAACATAGCAAATACAACTATTCCTAAAAGAGAGACCAGAATACACAGGAAAGTGCACAGCGTGCAGCAACACCTAGGAGAATTCGGCACCCCGCGAGGCAGTCATAAAGAGCCCAGCTGACATACGTGGCAACTACCAGCAACCACTTCTATAGCCATGAAAAGACAGAGGAATGTGGTACAGACAAAGCTTCAGACCCAGACAATCCCAGAGAGGGAACATGAAGGGATGGACACGCACAGTCTTCCTGAAAAAGAGTTCACAATAAAAGTCATAGCCATGCTGACGGATCTACAGAGAAATGTGCAAGAGCTGAGGGAGGAAGTGAGGGAAGTGAGGAAAAAGTATGCAGAAATCAGACAAGCCATTGACCGGCTTAACAGCAGACTGGATGGCGTGCAAGAGACTGTTAATGGAATAGAAATCA
The DNA here is from genome assembly GCA_029783875.1 of Phataginus tricuspis. Lineage (NCBI taxonomy): Eukaryota > Metazoa > Chordata > Mammalia > Pholidota > Manidae > Phataginus > Phataginus tricuspis. The sequence continues at coordinate 32,258,835 of JAQQAC010013566.1, forward strand.
GAGAACAGAAATACAGAGAAGCTGAGGCAGAGAGAGATAAAAGGATCTCTAGGAATGAAAGAATATTAAGAGAACTGTGTGACCAATCCAAACGGAACAATATTTGCATTACAGGAGTACCAGAGGAAGAAGAGAGAAAAAAAGGGATAGAAAGTGTCTTTGAAGAAATAATTGCTGAAAACTTTCCCATGCTGGGGAAGAAAATAGTCTCGGAGTCCACGGAAGCCCACAGATCTCCCAACACGAGGGACCCAAGGAAGACAACACCAAGACACATAATAATTAAGATGGCAAAGGACAAAGATAAAGACAGTATAAAAGGCAGCTAGAGAGAGAAAAAAGATCACCTACAAAGGAAAACCCATCAGACTCTCATCAAACTTCTCAACAGAAACCTTACGGGCCAGAAGAGAATGGCATAATATATTTAACGTAATGAAACAGAAGGGCCTCGAACCAAGAATATTGTATCCAGCACGATTATCATTTAAATATGACGGAGGGATTAAACAATTTCTAGACAAACGAAAGTTGAGAGAGTTTGCCTCTCATAAACCACCACTACAGGATATCTTAAACGGACTTCTCTAGAGGGAAGCACCCCAAGGCTAAAAAGATGTCACCAGAGAAAATAAAATCATAGCAAAGAAAGCAGGCCATCCAAATAGTAACTAAAGGCAAAGAATAAAACACCTAATATATAAAGAATGGAGGAGGAAGAATAGGAAGGGAGAGATAAAGAAACATCAGACGGTGTTCACAATAACTTAACAAGAAAGTTAAGTTAGATTCTGTGATAGTAAAGAAGCAACCCTTGAACCTTTGGTAACCATGAATTTAAAGCCAGCAATGGCAATAAGTACATATCTATCAATAATCATCCTAAATGTAAATGGACTGAATGCACCAATCAAAAGACACAGAGTAACAGAGTGGATAAAAAACCAAACCCATCTATATGCTGCTTACAAGAGACTCACCTCAAACCCAAATATATACACAGACGAAAAGTGAAGGGATGGAAAAAGATATTTCATGGAAACAACAAAGAGAAAACAGGTGTTGCAGTACTTGATTCAGACAAAATAGACTTCAAAACGAAGAAAGTAGCAAGAGATAAAGAAGGACATTACATAATGATAAAGGGGTCAGTCCAACAGGAAGATATAACCATTATAAATATATATGCACCCAACACAGGAGCGCCAACATATGTGAAACAAATACTAACAGAATTGAAGGAGGAAATAGACAGCAATGCATTCATTTTAGGAGACTTCAACACGCCACTCACTCCAAAGGACAGATCAACCAGACAGCGAATAAGTAAAGACACAGAGGCACTGAACAATACACTAGAACAGATGGACCTAACAGATATCTACAGAACTCTGCACCCAAAAGCAGCAGGATACACATTCTTCTCAAGTGCACATGGAACATTTTCCAGAATAGACCACATACTAGGCCACAAAAAGAACCTCAGTAAATTCAAAAATATTGACATGCTACCAACCAACTTCTCAGATCACAAAGGTATAAAACTGGAAATAAATTTTAGAAAGAAATCAAAAAGGCTCACAAATACATGGAGACTTAACAACATTCGCCTAATTAATCAATGGGTTAACAACCAAATCAAAACAGAAATCAAAGAATATATGGAGACTAAAGATAACAACAACACAAAGCCACAACTTCTGTGGGACACAGCAAAGGCAGTTCTAAGAGGAAAGTATATTGCAATCCAGGCCTATTTAAAGAAGGAAGAACATTCCTAAATGAACAGTCTAAAGACACAATTACTGAAATTGGAAAAAGAAGAGCAAAGGAGGCCCAAAGTCACCAGAAGGAGGGACATAATAAAGATCAGAGAAGAAATAAATAAAATTGAGAAGAATAAAACAATAGAAAAAGATCAGTGAAACCAAGAGCTGGTTCTTTGAAAAAATAAACAAAATAGATAAACCCCTAGCCAGACTCATTAAGAGAAAAAGAGAATCTACACACATAAACAGAATTAAAAATGAGAAAGGGAAAATAATGACGGATCCCACAGAAATACAAAGAATTATAAGAGAATATTATGAACATCTATATGATAACAATTTGCAAAACTTAGACGAAATGGACAACTTCTTAGAAAAATACAACCTTCCAAGACTGACCAAGCAAGAAACAGAAAAATTAAACAGACCAATCACCAGCAACGAATTGAAGCGGTAATCTAAAAACTACCCAAGAACAAAACCCCCGGACCTGATGGATTCACCTCTGAATTCTACCAGACATATAGAGAAGAAATAACACCCATTCTCCTTAAAGTTTTCCAAAAAATGGAAGAGGAGGGAATACTTCCCAACTCGTTCTGTGAAGCCAGCATCACTCTAATACCAAAACCGGGCAAAGACCTCACCAAAAAAGAAAATTACAGACCAATATCCCTGATGAACGTAGACGCAAAAATAGTCAACAAAATATAAGCAAACCGAATTCAAAAATACATCAAGAGGATCATACACCATGATCAAGTGGGATTCATCCCAGGGATGCAAGGGTGGTACAACATCGAAAATCCATCAACATCATCCACCACATCAACAAAAAGAAGAACAAAAACCACATGATCATCTCCATAGATGCTGAAAAAGCATTTGACAAAATTCAGCATCCATTCATGATTTAAACTCTCAACAAAATGGATATAGAGGGCAAGTACCTCAACATCATAAAGGCCATATATGACAAACCCACAGCCAACATCATACTTAACAGCGAGAAGCTGAAAGCTTTTCATCTAAGATCGGGAACAAGACAGGGGTGCCCACTCTCTCCACTGTTATTCAACATAGTACTGGAGGTCCTAGCCACAGCAATCAGACAAAACAAAGACATACAAGGCATCCAGATTGGTAAAGAAGAAGTCAAATTGTCACTATTTGCAGATGACATGCTACTGTACATAGAAAACCCTATAGACTCCACTCCAAAACTACTAGAACTAATATCTGAATTCAGCAAAGTTGCAGGATATAAAATTAACACACAGAAATCTGTTGCTTTCCTATACACTAACGATGAACTAACAGAAAGAGAAATCAGAAAAGCAATTCCATTCACAATTTCATCAAAAAGAATAAAATACCTAGGAATAAACCTTACGAAGGACTTGAAAGACCTGTACTCTGAAAACTACAAGACACGCTTAAGTGAAATTAAAGAGGACACTAACAAATGGAAATGCATCCCATGCTCTTGGACAGGAAGAATAAATATTGTCAAAATGGCTATACTACCTAAAGCAATCTACAGATTGAATGCAATCCCTATCAAACTACAAATAGCTTTCTTCAATGAACTGGAACAAATAATTCTAAAATTCATATGGAACCACAAAAGATCCCGAATAGCCAAAGCAATCCTGAGAAGGAGGAATCAAACAGGGGGAATTACGCTCCCTGACTTCAAGCTTTACTACAAAGCCACAGTAATCAAGACAATTTGGTATTGGCACAAAAACAGACCCACAGGCCAATGGAACAGAAAAGAAAATCGAAACATTAATCCAAACATTTACAGTCAATTTATATTTGATAAAGAAGCCTTGGATATACAATGGGGAGATGAAAGCCTCTTCAGCAGCTGGTGTTGGAAAAACTGGACAGCTACATGTAAGAGAATGAAACTGGACTTCTGTCTAGCCCCATACACAAAGGTAAACTGAAGGTAAATCAAAGACCTGAATGTAAGTCATGAAACCATAAAACTCTTAGAAAAAAACATAGGCAAAAATCTCTTGGACATAAACATGAATGGCTTCTTCATGAACATATCTCCCCGGGGAAGGGAAACAAAAGAAAAAATGAACAAGTGGGACTATATCAAGCTGAAAAGCTTCTGTACAGCAAAGGACACCATCAGTAGAACAAAAGGACACCCTACAGTATGGGAAAATATATTCATAAATGATGTATCTGATAAGGGGTTGACATCCAAAATATATAAAGAACTCACGCATTTCAACAAACGAAAAGCAAATAATCCAATTAAGAAATGGATTATGAATAGACACTTCTCTAAAGAAGAAATTCCGATGGCCAACAGGCACATGAAAACATGCTCCACATCGCTAAACATCAGAGAAATGCAGATTAAAACCACAATGAGATATCACCTCACACCAGTGAGGATGGCCAACATCCAAAACACAAACAACAACAAATGTTGGTGAGGATGTGGAGAAAAGGGAACCCTCCTACACTGCTGGTGGGAATGCAAATTAGTTCAACCATTGTGGAAAGCAGTATGGAGGTTCCTCGAAAAACTCAAAATAGAAATACCATTTGACCCAGGAATCCCACTCCTAGGAATTTACCCTAAGAATGCAGCAGCCCAGTTTGAAAAAGATAGATGCACCCCTATGTTTATTACACCACTATTTACAATAACCAAGAAATGGAAGCAACCTAAGTGTCCATCAGTAGATGAATGGATTAAGAAGAAGTGGTACATATACACAATGGAATATTACTGAGCCATAAGAAGAAAACAAATCCTACCATTTGCAACAACATGGATGGAGCTAGAGGGTATTATACTCAGTGAAATAAGCCAAGCTGAAAAAGACAAGTATCAAATGATTTCACTCATATGTGGAGTATAAGAACAAAGAAAAAAACTGAAGGAACAAAACAGCAGCAGACTCACAGAACCCAAAAACGGACTAATAGTTACCAAAGGGAAAGGAACTGGGGAAGATGGGTGGGAAGGGAGGGATAAGAGGGTAAAAGGGGCATTATGATTAGCAGACGTAAGGTAGCGGGGGCACTGGGAGGGCTGTACAACTCAGAGAAGACAAGTAGTGATTCTATAGCATCTCACTACGCTGATGGACAGTGACTGTAGTGGGGTTGGTGGGGGGGTTCTGATGAAGGGGTTAGTTTAATCACCATAATATTGCACATGTAATTGTAGATTAATGATACCAAAATACATTATAAAAAAAAAAAGACTGTCTGCTTTACTTTCAAGGTGGGTTGAGTTGTTATCTGTTTACCAAAGAATACATTGGGAATGTTACTTCCTACCTTCCTGGTTTTTGAAATGGAATCTTAGTTTTGAGATGGAGTCCCTCCTGTTCTTACTATACTGTTTATATCTCGGCTTTTTGGAAAATTAATCATGATGCTTTTCTCCTGACCTTGCCCTACATCAGAATGTACTGCCATGTGATCTCACTAGGATATGTCTGTCACATTTCCATGTTTTCTTTTAGGCTGGTCACCCATTCCAACAGCGTTGTGCGCAGTCAGCCTACTGTAATAGTAAACAGAGGTGGGAGTCGCCTGTATTTCTTCTCTTCTTGGACTGTGTGTGGCAGATACTTCGTCAGTTCCCTTGTTCCTTTGAATTTAATGAGAGTTTCCTTGTCTTGCTCTTTGAGCATGCTTATGCCTCTCAGTTTGGAACATTTCTGGGCAACAATGAAAGTGAAAGGTGGGTACACTACTTTCATTTTTAGTTGTTTTGATCACTTCCTAAAGGAGACCAGGACTTGGTTCTACATTAATGTTATTTATAAGATGGTAGAGGTGATCATTAGCATAAATTAAATTACACAAAGTATATTCTTATTATGAGCCTATCATATGCTAGGTGAGAACATGTCCTAGATTTGTTCTAGTAGATAAAAATTAGTCAATACATCGATGGAGAAGCTTTGAGAAATTGGGCAACCATTTTAAATGTTAATTTCCTTATGGAGGACCCTAATATCTTACAGCTAATAGATGCCTTACCATATAGTACAACTCCATCCTCCATTCAGTTTTATAGATTAGGTAGGTAACATCTAGAGAGCTTAAATGACTTGTCCAGGGACGTGGAGCCACCTGGTCACCAGAAGCAGGTCTGTAGTACAGGTCTTCTCCTGCTCTAGACTTTCTGTTACACCTACAAACTGTCCTCAGGCCCAGTGGCAGTCTCACTTCACAGCCCAGACACCATCAAGTTTACAGGTCACTTTAGGAGACTCTGTCTTTAATGATGCTTAACTGGTTTTCTCATTTGGATACAATCAAAAGGCTTCCTCTGGGTAGGAGGCACGATTTGTCCCGGGGCATCACTTAATGAATAATAAATGTATACAATTAACAGTTTTTCACAAGTGAATGGAATTTTTACCGGTTTAAAATTCATTTTGAAAAGAACAATACGTTTTTTTACTTAGAGTTGGCAAATTTTTAACATTAGAGTTTCTTATAGATTCTTGCCTTCAGAAGTAGGAAAAAATTTAGAACCATTTGAGTGCTCTAGAAAGTTCTCAGTCACCATAGTTTTCTCTATAATCACATTTGATTTGTATGATCAGTTTCACTAGAAAGGTAATGTAATGGATGTGTTTATAATTTATATTATTTCTTCTTTATCCACAAGGATATTTGCTTTGAGCGTTTTCCTCAATAATAATGTGGAGTGGAAACAGGATTATTTATAGGCACATTCAAGCTGAGTGTCTTATACTGGCATTGTAAAATTGAACCTCTGTAAAAACGTTCAGGTGGATTGGTGGTAGGGTTTTCCCCTGGTTTATTTATTCAAAGTTTAGGCTTAAGTAAATCTTTACATTTTGCCACATTGTTTTGATTAATGACATTTACTTTTGGTATTTTGATATCATTCAAAGTTGACTTTCTAGCAAGGATTATGCCTATATTATTATACTTACATTGATTATTTTTACCAAAAACAGGCCTACTTCCAAAAAGTAAGATTTAAATTGACTCATGTTGGAAATGCCATAAGTATTTCACTTTCTCACCAGAAGCTCTTGTATAACACCACAATTAACGCAAATAAAACCTTAGTAATTAATAATGTTTTTCTCTTCTTCTTTATTAACAATAGATGGAAGGTTTGATCCTTCCTGACTTTAGAGTACTATTTATCTCTGTTCTAAAATCTAGAATTTTGCTAGTCAAAATAGAGAATTTAATTAGAAGAGATGACCTAAGAGAAAGCAATGACCAAACTTGGTCCTTTTAAATATTATACACAAAAGAATAGGAAGTTGGAAGGTTTCTTATGAACACAAAGTCTAAAAGTATTGAGCCTTGTGAATGTGGGAGATTGGAATATTAATTGGTCCTATAAACAAAAACTTTAAAAACCACTGAAACTTGTGTGTAAAAAGTGATTTAAATTAAAAGGGAAAATGCAACAGTAAAAAAAAAAACCTTTGTTGAGATATAATCCACTTACAATAATATTCATCCATTTAAAGTGTAGGATTCAGTGGTTTATAGTATATAATATATTCAGACTTCGGCAGTTGTCACTGCATCTAATTAGAACATTTGCATCATCCCAAAAACAAGCCACATATCCATTAGTGGTCACTATCCAATCTCCGTCCTTCTATCCATCCCAAGCCCTGGCAACCACTACTCTGTCTGTGCATAAATTTGCCTATTTGCACATTTTGTGTAAATGGAATCAGACAGTATGTAGTCTTTTATGGTTGGCTTCTTTCATTTCATATATTTCCAAGGATAATCCTTGTTGTAAAATTTATCAGTACCTAATTCCTTTCCATTACTGAAGAAATAGGTACAGTCATTCATGAGTTGATAGATATTTGGATTCTTTCAACCTTTTGGCTACCATGAAAAATGCTGTTAAACATTTCTGTAAACTTTTTTTTTTACTTTGGTATCATTAATGTACAATCACTTGAACAACATTATGATTACTGGACCCCCTATTATCAAGTCTCCCCCACATACCCCATTTCAGTCACTGTCCATCAGCCTAGTAAGATGCTGTAGAAGCATTACTTGTCTTCTCTGAGTTATACTGCCTTCCCCATATGCCCCCTCACCACTACATTATGTGTACTAATCATAATGCCACTTTTCCCCCTTCTCCCTCCATCCCCACTCATCCTCCCAGTCCCTTTCCCTTTGGTAACTGTTAATCCATTCCTGGGTCCTGTGAGTCTGCTGCTGTTTTGTTCCTTCAGTTTTTTTTCTTTATTTTTATACTCCACAGATGAGTGAAATCATTTGATACTTGTCTTTTTCTGCCTGGCTTATTTCACTGAGCATAATACTCTCTAGCTCCATCCATGTTGTTGCAAATGGTAGGATTTGTTTTCTTCTTATGGCTGAATAATATTCCATTGTGTATATGTACCACATCATCTTTATCCATTCATCTACTGATGAACACTTAGGTTGCTTCCATTTCTTAGTTATTGTAAATAGTGCTGTGATAAACATAGGGGTGCGTCTGTCTTTTTCAAACTGGGCTGCTGCATTCTCAGGGTAAATTCCTAGGAGTGGAATTCCTTGGTCAAATGGTATTTCTATTTTGAGTTTTTTGAGGAACCTCCATACTGCTTTCCATAATGGTTGAACTAATTTACATTCCCACCAGCAGTGTAGGAGGGTTCCCCTTTCTCCACATCCTCGCCAACATTTGTTGTTATTTGTCTTTTGGATGTTGGCCATCCTAACTTGTGTGAGGTGATATCTCATTGTGGTTTTAATTTGCATTTCTCTGATGACTAGTGATGTGGAGCATCTTTTCATGTGCCTGTTGGCTATCTGAATTTCTTCTTTGGAGAAGTGTCTGTTCAGCTCCTCTGCCCATTTTTTAATTGGCTTATTTGTTTTTTGTTTGTTGAGGTGCGTGAGCTCTCTATATATTTTGGATGTCAACCCCTTATCGGACATGTCATTTATGAATATATTCTCCCATACTGTAGGATGTCTTTTTGTTCTACTGATGGTGTCCTTTGCTGTACAGAAGCATTTTAGTTTGATATAGTCCCACTTGTTCATTTTTGCTTTTATTTCCCTTGCCCGGGGAGATATGTTCATGAAAAAGTTGCTCATATTTATGTCCAAGAGATTTTTCCCTATGTTCTTTTCTAAGAGTTTTATGGTTTCATGACTTACATTCAGGTGTTTGATCTATTTTGAATTTACTTTTATGTGTGGGGTTAGACAATAATCCAGTTTCATTCTCTTACATGTAGCTGTCCAGTTTTGCCAACACTAGCTGTTGAAGAAGCTGTCATTTCCCCATTGTATATCCATCGCTCCTTTATCATATATTGAATGACCATATATGTTTGGGTTTATATCTGGGCTCTCTATTCTGTTCCATTGGTCTATGGGTCTGTTCTTGTGCCAGTACCAAATTGTCTTGATTACTGTGGCTTTGTAGTAGAGCTTGAAGTCAGGGAGCGTAATTCCCCCTACTTTATTCTTCCTTCTCAGGATAGCCTTGGCTATTCAGGGTCTTTTGTGGTTCCATATGAATTTTAGAACTATTTGCTCTACTTCATTGAAGAATGCTGTTGGTATTTAGAGGGGATTGCATTGAATCTGTAGGCTGATTTAGGCACATGGCCATTTTGACAATATTAATTCTTCCTATCCATGAGCACGGGATGTGTTTCCATTTATTGGTATCTTCTTTAATTTCTCTCATGAGTGTCTTGTAGTTTCCAGAGTATAAGTCTTTCACTTCCTTGGTTAGGTTTATTCCTAGGTATTTCATTCTTTTTGATGCAATTGTGAATGGAATTGTTTTCCTGATTTCTCTTTCTGCTAGTTCACCGTTAGTGTATAGAAATGCAACAGATTTCTGTGTATTAATTTTGTATCATGCAACTTTGCTGAATTCAGATATTTGATCTAGTATTTTAGGAGTGGATTCTTTAGGGTTTTTTATGTACAGTATCATGTCATCTGCAAACAGGGACAGTTTGACTTCTTCCTTGCCAATCTGGATGTCTTTATATCTTTGTGTTGTCTGATTGCCATGGCTAGGACCTCCAGAACTATGTTGAATAAAAGAGGGGAGAGTTGGCATCCTTGTCGTGTTCCCAATCTTAAAGGAAAAGCTTTCAGCTTCTCGCTGTCAAGTATAATGTTGACTGTGGGTTTGTCATATATGGCCTTTATTATGTTAAGGTACTTGCCATCTATACCCATTTTGTTGAGAGTTTTTATCATGAATGGATGTTGAATTTTGTTGAATGCTTTTTCAGCATCTATGGAGATGATCATGTGGTTTTTGTCCTTCTTTTTGTTGATATGATGGATGATGTTGATGGATTTTTGAATGTTGTACCATCCTTGCATCCCTGGAATAAATCCTACTTAATCATGATGGATGATCCTTTTGATGTATTTTTGAATTTGGTTTGCTAAAATTTTTTGATTATTTTTGCATCTATGTTCATCAGGGGTATTCGTCTGTAGTTTTCTTTTTTTGTGGTGTCTTTGCCCGGTTTTGGTATTAGAGTGATGCGGATCTCATAGAAAGAGTTGGAGTATTCCTTCTTCTTCTACTCCTTGGAAAACTTTAAGGAGGATGGGTATTACGTCTTCAGTAAATGTTGGATAAAATTCAACAGTGAAACGATATGGTCCAAGTGTGTTGTTCTTAGGTAGTTTTTTGATTACCAGTTCATTTTCGTTGCTGGTAATTGGTCTGTTGAGATTTTCTGTTTCTTCTTGCGTCAGCCTTGGAAGGTTGTATTTTTCTAGAAAACTTTCCATTTCTTCTAGGTTATTCAGTTTGTTAGCATGTAATTTTTCATAGTGTTCTCTCATAATTCTTTGTATTTCTGTGGTGTCCATAGTGATTTTTCCTTTCTCATTTCTCATTCTTTTTATTTGTGTACATTCTCTTTTTTTCTTCATATGTCTGGCTAGGGCTTTATCTATTTTGTATATTTTCTCGAAGAACCAGCTCCTGCTTTCATTGATTCTTTCTATTGTTTTATTCTTCTCAATTTTATTTATTTCTGCTTTAGTCTTTATTATGTCCTTCCTTCTACTGACTTTGGTTCTCGTTTGTTCTTCCTTTTCTAGTTTCATTAATTGCAACTTTAGACTGTTCATTTGGGATTGTTCTTTCCTGAGGTACGACTGTACTGCAGTATATTTCCCTCTTAGCACGGCCTTCACTGCGTTCCACAGGTTTTGTGGTGTGAGTTATTGTTGTCATTTGTCTCTATATATTGCTTGATCTCTGTTCTTATTTGGTCATTGATCCATTGTTTATTTAGGAGCATGTTATTAAGCCTCCATGTGTTTGTGGATGTTTTCGTTTTCTTTGTGTAATTTATTTCTAGTTTCATACCTTTGTGATCTGAGAAGCTGGTTGGTACAATTTCAGTCTGTTTTAATTTACTGAGGTTCTTTTTGTGGCCTAGTATATGATCTATTCTTGAAAATGTTCCATGTGCACTTGAGAAGAATGTGTATCCTTTTGCTTTTGGATGGAGTGTTCTGTAGGTGTCCATTAGGTCCATCAGTTCTAGTATGTTGTTCAGTGCCTCTGTCTATTTATTTTCTGTCTGGTTGATCTCTCCTTTGCAGTGAGTGGTGTGTTGATGTCTCCTAAAATGAATGGATTGCATTCTATTTTCCCCTTTAATTCTGTTAGTATTTGTTTCACATATGTAGGTGATCCTGTGTTGGGTGCACAGATGTTTATAATAGTTATATCCTCTTGTTGGACTGACTCTTTTATCGTTATGTAATATCCTTTTTTGTCTCTTGTGACTTTCTTGTTTTGAAGTCTATTTTGTCTGATACAAGTACTGCAACTCCTGCGTTTTTCTCCCTATTAGTTGCATGAATATCTTTTTCCATCCCTTCAGTTTTATTCTGTGTATGTCTTTGGGTTTAAAGTGAGTCTCTTGTAGGCAGCATATAGATGGGTCTTGTTTTTTTATCCATTCAGTGACTCTATGTCTTTTGATTGGTGCATTCAGACCATTTACATTTAGGGTGATTATCGATAGGTGTGTACTCATTGCCATTGCAGGCTTTAGATTCGTGGTTACCAAAGTTTCAAAGGTAATTCCCTTACTATCTAACAGTCAAATTTAACTCACTTCCTTTGCTATTATAAACACAACCTAAAGGTTCTTTTTTTTTCTCCTTTTTCTTTTTCTTCCTCCTCCATTCTTTATATGTTATGAATCATATTCTGTACTCTTTGTCTATCCCTTGGGTGACATCTATTTAGCCTTAGAAATACTTCCATCTCTAGGGGTCCCTCCAAAATGCACTGTAGAAGTGGTTTGTGGGAGGTAAATTCTCTCTGCTTTTGCTTATCTGAAAATTGTTTAATCCCTCCTTCAAATTTAAATGATAACCTTGCCAGGTAGAGTATTCTTGGCTCAAGGCCCTTCTGTTTCATTGCATTAAATATATCATGCCACTCCCTTCTGGCCTGTAAAGTTTCTGTTGAAAAATGTGATGATAGCCTAACAGGTTTTCCTTTGTATGTGATCTTTATTCTGTCTCTAGCTGCTTTTAAAAGTCTGTCTTTATCCTTGATCTTTGCCATTTTAATTATTATATGTCTCGATGTTGTCTTCTTTGGGTCCCTTGTGTTTGGAGATCTGTGCACCTCCATGGCTTGAGAGACTATCTCCTTCCCCAGATTGGGGAAATTTTCAGCAATTACCTCCTCAATGACACATTCTATCCCTTTTTCTCTCTTCTTCTTCTGGTACTCCTATAATGTGAATATTGTTCCGTTTGGATTGGTCACAACAGTTCTCTCAATATTCTTTCATTCTTAGAGATTCTTTTTTCTCTCTGTGCCATTCAAATGGCCAGAATGTCAGTCTCCCAAGCACTCTGCCTGTCCGAGCTCCCCAACATCCAGGGCACCACACAATATAGGCTTCCGCTCAGAAAGCATATCTCCAGGGCTAGGCGCTCAGCAGTCCCAAGCTTCCACCCCCTCCCCGCTCCTGTATAAAAGTTTTTGTATGGACATAAATTCACTTATCTTTGGTATAAACCTAGGAGTGGAATTGTGGGTCAAATGTTAACTGACATTTTGAGGAACTGTAAAACAAAGTGGTAGCAACCTTTTCCATTCCTACCAGCCGTGCATGAAGGCTGCAATTTCTGTACATCTTCATCATGTTTTGGTTTCTACCTTTTTGTTGGAGTCATCCTCGTGTAAAGTGGTATCTCATTTTAGTGATTTGCATTTCCTGAAGACTAATGATGTTGATCATATTTGGCATATTTTTTGGCCATTTGTGTATCTTCTGGAAAAAATATCCATATACTTTGCCCATTTTTTAATTGGGTTGTCTTTTTATTATTGAGTTGTTAGAGAGTTTTGATAGGGATTGCACTGAGTGTATAGATCACATTCCTGCCTTAACAAGATTGTCTTACAATCCATGAACATGGGATGTCTTTGCATTTCTCTTGGTTTTTAATTTCTTTCAGCAGTATTTTGTAGTTCTCAGTATACATATCTTGCATCTCTGTGGTTAAATTTATTCATGGTATTTTTATTATATTGGATGCTATTTTCAATGGAATTGTTTCCTTAATTTCTTTTTTGGAGTACTCACTGCTGGCATATAGAAACATGACTTTTTTTGTGTGTCTACCTTGTACCCTGCAGTTTTGCCAGATTTGTTTATTAGCCCTGGTAGTTTATGTGTGTGTGTATTCTTTTGTATTTTCTGTGTATAAATATATATATATTTTTTCTGTGTATAAATATATATATATATTTCATGTTATTTACAAATACAGTTGTACTTTGTACTTCTTACTTTCCAGTTTGGATTCCTTTTCTTGTCTAATGAACTTCCAGTACAATGTGGAATAACAGTCATAAAAGTGGGCACTCTTGTCTTATCACTTCTCTTAGGGAGAAAGCTTTCAGTGTTTCACCATTAACTGTAATGTTGAGTATGATGTTAGCTGTGGGTTGTTTTTTTTTAATAAATGCCCTTTATCATGTTAAAGAAGTTTATTCCTATTCCTAATTTGTTGAGTGTTTTTATCATGAAAAAATGTTGTTTTATTGAATGCTTTTCTGCATTAACTGCAATGATCTTGTGGTTTTTCTTTCATTCTTCTAACGTGATGTATTACATTAATTTTCTTATGTTGAACCATCCTTGCGTACCTAGGGTAGATCCCATCTGGTCATGGTACATAATTCTTTTACTGTGCTAGTGTATGTGGTTTGCTGGTAGTCTGTTGAGGATTTTTGCATCTATATTTGTAAGGGATATTGGCCTGTTCTCATAGATCACATGTTCTCTTTTCCTTTATTTGTGGCATCTTTGTCTGCTTTGGCATCAGGGTAATAATAGCTTCATAAAATGAGGTAGGAAGTGTCCTTCCCTTTTCATTTTTTGAAGAATTTGAGAAGGATAATTGGTCATTCTGTTAATGTTTGGTAAGAATTCACCAGTGAATCCATTAATCCTGGACTTTCTCTGTTGAGGGATTTCTTTTTTTCTTTTTGCCACTTCAATCTCTTTATTTGTTATAGATCTGTTGAAATTTTCTGTCTTTTGAGTCAGGCAATTTTTGTGTTTATAGGAATTTTTCCGTTTCGTCTAGATTATCTAATTTGTCAGTGTACAATTATTCATAATATTCTCTTATAATCATTTTTATTTCTGTAAGGCCAGTAGTAATTTTCCACTTTCATTTATGATTTTAGTTATTTGCATCTTCTCTTTCTTTTCATCATTCTGCCTAAGGGGCAATTTTGTTGTTTTTCTCAGAGAACCATCTTGGCTTCATTGATTTTTCTCTCTTGGTTTTTTATTTTCAATTTTGTCTGTCTCCTCCCAAAATCTTTTTTTTTTTCTTTCTTTCTTCTGCTACCATTGATTTAGCTTGTTCTTTTTTTTTCTAGTTCCTTAAGGTGTAAAGTTAGGTTATTGATTTGAGACTTTTGTTCTTTTTTAATGTTGGTGTTTACTGCTATAAATTTCCCTCGGAGCAGTGGTTTCAGCGGATATCCGTAAGTTGTGTTAGCATGTTGTATTTTTATTTTTATTGTATTTTCTCATTTCTCTTGTGATTTCTTCTTTAATCCATCAGTTGTTTAAATGTGTTTTATGTAATTCCACATACTTACGAATTTTACACTTTTTCTCCTCTTTTTGGCTTTTAACTTCATTCCATTGTGGTTGGAGAAGATACTTTGTATGACTTCAGTATTTTAAATGTTCTTCAGGTTTGTTTTGTGACCTAACATGTGGTCTGTCCTGGAAAATGTTTCACTTACACCTTAGAAGATTGTGTATTCTGCTGATGGGTATTCTATAATTTGTTGTACATTTTGTTCAAGTCCTGTTTTTCCTTATTGATCTTCTGTCTAGTTGTTCCATACATTATTAGAAGTGGAATATTGAAGTCCTTAACTATATTGTAGAACTGTCTACTTCTCTGTTTCATTATGTCAAATTTTGTTTTCATGTATTTTGTGGCTCTGGTGCAAGGTATGTATGTATTTATTGTATCTTCTTGATGGATTGATCCTTTTCTTCAGTATATAATGCCCTTCGTCTTTTGTAAGAGTTTTCGTCTTAACATTTATTTTCTCTGATATAATATATCCACCTCAGTTCTCTCTCGGTTGCTATTGGTATGGAAAATCTTTTCCATCCTTTTGCTTTCAATCTGTTTGCATCTTTAAATCTAAAATGAATCTTTTGTAGACAGTATATAGTTGGATCATGTTTTGAGTCCATTCCTCCAGTCTCCACCTTTTGATTGGAGACTTTACCTCATTTGTATTTAAAGTGAATGCTGATAAGGAAAGGCTTATTTCTGCCATTTTGCTTTTGTTTTCTGTATGTCTTATACCTTATTTTGTTCTTTATTTCCTCCATTACTTTCCTTTGAGTTTGACTTTTTATACCGTGCTATCTTGATTCCCTTCTTATGTCTTTTTGCATATGTTTTCTAAATTCATTTTTAGTGATAACCAGGTGGATTTCAATTAACTTCCTAAATTTGTTACAGTCTAGTTTGAATACCAGCTTAGAGTCAATGGCATACAAAACTTTGCTCCTATACAGCTCTGACCCCCTGTATGTTGTTGTCACAGGTTATATCCTTGTATATTGTATGCCCATTAACATGGATTAATAAGTTTTTAATCTATTTTTCTTTTAAATTATCTAAAAAATAAAAAAATATGTTGCAGACAAAAATACAATGAAAATTTACTTTTATACTTACCTATGTAGTTTTACTTTTCAGTAGTTATTTCTTCATATGGTTTTGAGGTACTGCCTGGTGTCCTTTCAGTTCAACTTTAAGGACTTCCTTTTGCATTTCTTTTGTAAAGTATCTACTAGCAATGACCTCCCTCAGCTTTTATTTATCTGAGAATGTCTTTGATTCTTCTTCATTTTTAAGAAATATTGTTACCAGTTGCAGAATTCTTTGTAAGTAGTTCTGTTCGTTTTGTTTTGTTTTTTCTTGTAGTACTTTAAATATGTCATTGCTCTCCCTTCTGGCCTCCACGGTTTCTGATGAGAAATCTGTGGTTAATCTTAACGAGGATCACTTATGCATGAGGGATTGCTTCTCTCTAGCTGGTTTCAAGATCTCTTTGTCCTTGGCTTTTGACAGTTTAATTATAATGTATCTCAGAGTAGGTCTCTTTGCCTTTATCCTTCTTGGAACTCACTAAGCTTCTTGAATGTGTACATTCAGAATTTTTGTCAAATTTGGGGAGTTTTCAGCCCTTAATTTTTTTTTATGAGTGTGGCTCTTTTTGTTTCTTAAAGGTCTTGCAATTATTTTTTTTGAACTAATGTTTTAGATGATACAATATGGCAAAGCTGGAAATTAGATCCTTCTGGCCTCTGCACAAGTAACTCTCTCACCCTTTCCTGAGGGGCTCTGTGTGTGTTTTGGAGCATGACTTCGGTACTCAGGTCATTTACAACCCTGCTGTAGCCGTCAGCTTCTACAGGTCTCAGGTTCAGCTAGAGGAGAAAGATTGGGGCCATCTTAAGTGTTCCCTGGACACACGCACACCCCTGCACATGTGCACACCAGAAATATGTCAGCTTTTCAAAGCCCTGCTATGGACATCTCATTCCCTAAGTCTTTCTTTTATGATTTTGGCCAGGGTCTTATTTGCCCTGACTGGTCTGGCAGCCTCAGGCAGCTGTGATGTGAAATCGCTTTTGCTTATTGTTTTTGACAGAAATCCTGGGAGATAGGGCTTTTGCTCTGGAGAGAACTGAGTCAAGGCAAATGACTACAACACTCTACAAAGGAGGCTTTGCCAAGAAGCTGTGAGGTCCATCAAATAGCGACAGTGCCCTGGGCGTGGTCCTTTCTGAGGAGCTAGGAATCTGGTCTGGCTCTCCAGTGGATGCGACACTGCCTGTTTTCAGTGATACTACAGAGCTGGTGAAGGGATGTTGGCAGGGGGCCAGGTTAAAATGCCACAAATTCTATTGTTCTTTCCAGAGGTTCAGCAGTTTCTCTTGAATGAATGTGCCTCACATTTTCACAAGCCATTTTTTAATTTCCAAAGTTATTAAAATGTTCATTTTGACTTTTTTTGCCACTGTTTTCATTGCTTTTGGGAGAAGATGTATGAAGGTTCCAACTCTGCTGTTCCAGAAGTCCCACACTTAAATGCAGTTTTTTAAACTACATTATGAGAAACTTTAGGTACACTCCTTTTTCACTGTCATCTGCCATTTTCTCATTCTCTCCAATGTACTTTATTGGAACAAGTTCAAGACTTGAAATTAGAAGACTTGAGTTTGACTCTCCTATATGCCACTTACTAGTCATGTGACTTCTTTGAATCCATTTGTACTGATGTTAAAGGCAGATATTAATATCTGTCACATTGGGGTGTAGTGAGGATCAAATAACATAACATGTGAAAACTCCTAGCATGATAGCTGTCACTTAATGGGCATTTAGAAATGTTAATTTATTCATCCATTCCTCCTTGAATCTTCTATTATCATCTTAGCCACCAGCCTAGAACTGACCACTGATAGATGGCATTTTGACACAGAGCTGCAAAATTACTCTGGATGGCACACTAATATTACTGAACATGACAGCAAGTACTTCATGCTCTGTGTCATATGATGCAAAAAAAAAAAGGAAAAGATAATTGGTAACCTCTAACAACTGGGAGTCAGCATGTGAGATGAAACCTATTTACAATTTCTTTGTTAGACACTAATACCAAAGGATGTTAAAAGGTATTATTGCCAAAAAGGAGTCTGTGGTCAGATATGCATTTAAAATGCTGAGCAAAACAAAGTTGTACATGTCACTGAGGCTTTGCTGGTTTTTTTTTTTTTGGCTTGGTTCTTTTTATTTGTTTTTAGGAGGTTAAAGATTATATTCCAAATAATCATGACAAAGGCAACTCTTTTCATAGCACTTAAATGTGTCAGGAATCGAATATCCTATCTAGTTATTAAAGCATGTTCAATGTAGCCCTGGACTTGGACTGTACTCTGTTGGGGGTAGGGGAGAAGTCAGTGATTTACATAGTTAGGTAAATGTGAGGAATGTGTCATAACTGTCTCCTCTCAGTCACAAAACAGTCATTAAGGCTTCAAGATGTCCTTTAATAAAGCAATATACATGACTTTAATTCAGCATTTAAATAATATGTTTGATTATGGACTTCTTTTTGGTGTTATATCTGTTAATATCCCTTAGAACTCGCCTTCAACACATGATCACAAATAGATTTTAGCTCACATTCTGATTCCCATTTGGTAGGGCCTATCAGTAATGCTGATTGAGAACGATGAAGCTGTGTAGGGTGGGCTCAGCTCGAAAAAGTTTCTGTGATTGGCTGGCCTGGGTTTGGGGTAAAGGGGATGGAGAGAGAGTGCAGTGGATGCAGTGGTTTCCTAGCCTCTCTGTGTCTGCTTCCTGGGGCCATAACATGGGACTTGCCATCCTAGCGATTAAATTCCAGTCACACGTGCGTTCTGCAATTACGTGTATTCTTTTTATTGCTAGCATTAAAAAATGCACATAATAAATCATACAGTTTCAGAGACAAACCCAATTTTATAGTAAAACTTAAGCTTAAATGGAATCCTGTGAAAATTGAATGTATTATATGTATTATTTTTTTTTTTGGTTAATGTAAGGTTCACCACAAGTTATCTTTCAAACCTTGTTAAATTTGATTTTTCTGAAATGTGCCAGTTCACTTTCCATCCTTGTCAGTTTATTCTGTAATAATGAGGGTGGCAGAATTTTTGGTTTATTACAAAGATTGTTCATTGTATATGAATGTAGATTACATCGGTATTTACATCAACATACATATTTATTTTTCATCTTTGTTGGTCTGCCTTTTCTATGTACATGTAACATATTTGTCCTAAAAGCTGTCTCTAAAACATTCTAAGTTTTGTTTGAGATTTGAGTGAACTCCCATTTTGAAATAATGTGTTGTACTTTTTGTCTTTACATTCTAGTCTTTTCCAAAACAAAGAAGTTAGAAAGGTTTATTTTTGTATTTAGCTATTTAAAATTAAAATACAGTCCCAGATACAATAAGAACTTTTGCATATAGCAATATTCTCTGGGTTAATGTTTTTAACACCAAACCTGGCATGACCAGATCCTGATTTTAATTCTTCTTTCTGGCTCAGTAAGCCTGTGAAAAAAATCTTTGTTTTGTTATTGTTGAGAGTTATAATACTGACTGAATTTTCTGACAAATACTTTTATTTTACAGTGTTTTATTCCTCTACTAAAACTCTTGTGTTCTGCCTTCTAACATACAAAGAGAAGAAGCTGTCCTATCATCAGGAGCATTTCGTAATGGTTGTTATAATTCAACCACTTTAATGGCAGTTTTCTTTCTCTACTAGATGCAGGTTGAAGCTACAGCAGAAAACAATGTCTCTGTGGTCCTGGGTCAATCGGCCCAGTGAACTGAGTAAATTCACCAATCCTCTCTTTGAAGCCAACAGTCTTGTCATCTGGCCTTCAGTTGCTCCGCAGAGTCTTCATCTATGGGAAGGTAAGCTGTCCATCTTTTGCAAACCATTTATCTGTAGACAAGGATGCTCTCTCAGTTGCCTCTGGGTATGTGCTGTTACTCATACGAAGATGATGAAATGGACCTAACCCTCAGACTTATGTGTAATTTCTATTTTTGTCTCAATATGGGCATGGTTCTCTTTCATATCAGTTACTAGTCACACTTTTTTTAAGTCCCCATTTGAGAAATTGACAGCAATTATTTAACATTTACTGCTATTTATATTAGATATTTTCCTTAGATATTCTTTTTGTGTGCATGATTAAAAACAAAATTTGCCAACTTAACCATTTGTTAAGTGTGCAATTCAATGTTAAATATATTCACACTGTTGTGAAATAGGACAGGTCTCCAGAAACTTCCCATTTGCAAACCTGAACCTATACTCAGTAAACAACAACTTCCCATTGCCCCTCTCTCCAGCCCCTGGGAGCTGCCATTCTCCTTCTGTCTCTAGGAGTGTGACCACTCTGGGGGCATCATGGAGTGGAGTCATGCATAGCATTTGTTCTTCTGTGACTGACTTCTTCCACTTAACATGCCCTCAGGGTTCATCCATGTTATTGCATGTGACAAGATGTCCTTCCTTTGTAAGGCTGAATAATTTTCATTATATGTACATAACATATTTTGTTTATCCATTCATATGTCGATGGGCACTTGAGTTGCTTCGA
Organism: Phataginus tricuspis; assembly: GCA_029783875.1. Classification (NCBI taxonomy): domain Eukaryota; kingdom Metazoa; phylum Chordata; class Mammalia; order Pholidota; family Manidae; genus Phataginus; species Phataginus tricuspis. The sequence goes on from JAQQAC010013566.1 coordinate 32,279,387, forward strand.
CGTTTTGGCACACAGATGTGTAAATATCTCTTTGAGATGCTGGTTTTGATTCTCTTGAGTAATCACCCAGAAATGGAGTAGCTGGGTCATTTGATAATTCTATGTTCAACTTTTGAGGGTCCTTCTCACTGCTTTCCAAAATAGTTGCACCACTTTACAGTCCCACCAACCTTGCATGCGGGTTCCAATTTCTCCACATCCTGGCCAACACATGTAATTTTCTGTTTGTTTTTTTCCCCCTTTGGTAGTGGCCATCCTAATGGGTGTGAGGGAAAGTATATTACTTCTTGCCTAAGAAACTTGGCAGGGACAACTAAGTCTGAAAGAGCAACAGGAAGAAGACTGAGCCAGACTGCGTACACCTGGAGAACAGACCAGACCTCCCAGAACAGGGCACCAGCACTTCTCCCCTGCAACCCCGAGATTGCTCCAGGGACTGAGCAGCTCCAAAGAGCAGAGCTTCTGGGCATTAGAGGGAGCCACATACAAATATGAAACGTCAAAGGAACATGGTTCAATGCAAAATCTCACAAACACCAGAAAAAGGATCGAGTGAAACTAAAGTAATCAATCTTCCTGAAAGAGATTTCAAAATAAAAATCATCAACATGCCCCTGGAGGTACAGAAGAATACTCAAGAACTCAGGAATGAATTTAGGATGGAGATCCAATCATTGAGGAACACTGTGGAGGGTTTTAAAAGCAGATAAGATACAGTGGAGGACACAATAAATGAAATAGAAATTAGAGAAGACAAATACAAAAAAGCTAAGGCACAGAGAGAAAAAAGGATCTCTAGGAATGAAAGAATACTGAGAGAATTGTGTGACCAATCCAAACGGAACAATATTCATATTATAGGGTTACCAGAAGAAGAAGAGAGAGAAAAGGGGATAGAAAACGTGTTGGAGGAAGTAATTGCTGAAAACTTCCCCAGTCTGGGGAAGGAGATAGTCTCTCAGGCCATGGAGGTGCACAGATGTCTTAACACATGGGACCCAAGGAAGACAACACCAAGACATATAATAATTAAAATCGCAAAGATCAAGGATAAGGACAGACTGTTAAAAGTGGCAGAGAGAAAAAAGATCACATACAAAGGAAAACCCATCAGGCTGTAATCAGACTTCTCAGGAGAAACCTTACAGGCCAGAGGGTAGTGGCATGATATATTTAATGCAGTGAGGCACAAGGGCCTCAAACCAAGAATACTATATCCAGTAAGGTTATCTTTTAAATTTGAAAGAGGGATTAAACAATTTTCAGATAAGCAAAAACTGAGACAATTTACCACCCACAAACCACCTCTACAATACATTTTGGAGGGACTACTATAGATGGAAGTGTTCCTAATGTTTAATAGCTGTCAGCAGAGGTAATAAAACCACAGTAAACAAAGTAGAACAGTTCATTTCTAAGCAAATACAAGATTAAATCAACTACCCCCAAAGCCAGTCAAGGGATACACAGAGAGTATACAATATGATACCTAATATATAAAGAATGGAGGCGGAAGAAAAAGGAGGAGAAAATTTTGTTTGCAATAGCATACTATGTGAGTTAAGTTGGACTCTTAGATAGTAAGGAAGTTAACCTTGAACCTTTGGTAACCACGAATCTAAAGCCAGCAATGGCAGTAAGTACATACCTATCCATAATCACCCTAAATGTAAATGGACTGAATGCACCAATCAAAAGACATAGAGTCACTGAATGGATAAAAAAACAAGATCCATCTATATGCTACCTACAAGAGACTCACTTTAAACCCAAAGACATACACAGACTAAAAGTGAAGGGATGGAAAAAGATATTTCATGCAAATAATAGGGAGAAAAAAGCAGGAGTTGCAGTACTTCTATCAGACAAAATAGACTTCAAAACAATGTTACAAGGGACAAAGAAGGACATTACATAATGATAAAAGGGTCAATCCAACAAGAATATATAACCATTATAAATATCTGTGCGCCCAATACAGGAGCACCTATATATGTGAAACAAATACTAACAGAATTAAAATGAAAAATAGAATGCAATGCATTCATTCTAGGAGACTTCAACCCTCTACTCACTCTGAAGGACAGATCAACCAGACAGAAAATAAGTAAGAAGACAGAGGCACTGAACGACACAATAGAACAGATGGACATAACAGACATCTACTGAACTCTACACCCAAAAGCAGCAGAATACACATTCTTCTTAAGTGCACATGGAACATTTTCAAGAATAGATCATATACTAGGCCACAAAAAGAGCCTCGGTAAATTCAAAATGATTGAAATTGTACCAACCAGTTTCTCAGACCACAAAGGTATGAAACTAGAAACAAATTACACAAAGAAAATGAAAAATCCCAGAAACATATACAGGTTTCACAACATGCTCCTAAATAACCAATGGATCAATGACCAAATAAAACAGAAATCAAGCAATGTATGGAGACAAATGACAACAATAATTCAACACCGCAAAATCTGTGAAACGCAGCGAATGCTGTGCTAAGAGGAAAGTATATTGCAATACAGGCCTACCTCAGGAAAGAAGAACAATCCCATATGAGCAGTCTAAACTAACAATTAATGAAACTAGAAAAGGAAGAACAAATGAGGCCCAAAATCAGTAGAAGGAAAGACATAATAAAGATTAGAGCATAAATAAACAAAATCGAGAAGAATAAAACAATGGAAAGAATCAATGAAACCAAGAGCTGGTTCTTTGAGAAAATAAACAAAATAGATAAACCCCTAGCCAGACTTATCAAGAAAAAAAGACAGTCTACTCACATAAGCAGAATCAGAAATGAGAAAGGAAAAATCACTATGGATAGCACAGAAATACAAAGATTTATTAGAGAATACTATGAAAAATTATATGGTAACAAACTGGATAACCTTGAAGAAATGGACAACTTTCCAGAAAAATACAACCTTCCAAGGCTGACCCAGAAAGAAACAGAAAGTCTGAACAGACCAATTACCAGCAACAAAATTGAACTAGTAATCAAAAACCTACTAAGAACAAAACCCCTGGGCCAGATGGCTTCACTGCTGAATTTTATTAAACATTTCATGAAGACCTAATACCCATCCTCCTTAAAGTTTTCCAAATAGTAGAAGAGGAGGGAATACTTCCAAACTCATTCTATGAGGCCAGCATCATTCTAATACCAAAACCAGGCAGAGACACCACCAAAAAAGAAAATTACAGACCAATATCCCTGATGAACATGATGCAAAAATACTCAACAAAATATTAGCAAACCGAATTAAAAAATACATGAAAAAGATCATCCATCATGATCAAGGAGGATTTATTCCAGGGATGCAAGGATGGTACTACATTCGAAAATCCATCAACATCATCCACTACATCAACAAAAAGAAGAACAAAAACCACAAGACCATCTCCATAGATGCTGAAAAAGCATTTGACAAAATTCAACATCCATTCATGGTAAAAACTCTCAACAAAACAGGTATAGAGGGCAAGTACCTCAACATAACAAAAGCAATATATGACAGACCCACAGCCAACATTATACTTAACAGCAAGAAGCTGAAAGCTTTTCACCTAAGATCGGGAACAAGACAAGGATGCCCACTCTCCCCACTTTTGTTCAGCATAGTTCTAGAGGTCCTAGTCATGGCAGACAACACAAGGAAATAAAAGGTATCCATATTGGTAAGGAAGAAGTCACACTGTCTCTGTTTGCAGATGACATAATATTGTACATAACCCTAAAGAATCCACTCCAAAACTACTAGATCTAATATCTGAATTCAGCAAAGTTGCGGGATACAAAATTAATACACAGAAATCTGTTGCATTTCTATACACTAATGGTGAACTAGCAGAAAGAGAAATCAGGAAAACAATTCCATTCACAATTGCATCAAAAAGAATAAAATACCTAGGAATAAACCTAACCAAGGAGGTGAAAGACTTATACTCTGAAAACTACAAGACATTCATGAGAGAAATTAAAGAAGATACCAATAAATGGAAACACATCCCGTTCTCATGGATAGAATTAATATTGTCAAAATGGCTATGCTACCTAAAGCAATCTCCAGATTCAATGCAATCCCTATCAAAATACCAAGAGCATTCTTCAATGAAGTAGAGCAAATAGTTCTAAAATTCGTACGGAATAACAAAAGACTCCGAATAGCCAAAGCTAACCTGAGAAGGAAGAATAAAGCAAGGGAATTACACTCCCCAACTTCAAGCTCTACTACAAAGCCACAGTAATGAAGACAATTTGATACTGGCACAAGAACAGACCCATAGACCAGTGGAACAGACTAGAGAGCTCAGATATAAACCCAAGCATATACGGTCAATTAATATACGATAAAGGAGCCATGGATATACTATGGGGAAATGACAGCCTCTTCAACAGCTAGTGTTGGCAGACTGGACAGCTACATGTAAGAGAATGAAACTGGATTATTGTCTAACCCCATACACAAACGTAAACTCAAAATGGATCAGAGACCTGAATGTAAGTCATGAAACCATAAAATTCTTAGAAAAAATCATAGGCAAAAATCTCTTGGACATAAATGTGGGCAACTTCTTCGTGAACATATCTCCCCATGTAAGGAGAACAAAAGCAAAAATGAACAAGTGGGGGTATATCAAACTAGAAAGCTTCTGTACAGCAAAGGACACCATCAGTAGAACAAAAAGACATCCTACAGTATGGGAGAATACATTCATAAATGACATATCCGATAAGTGGTTGACATCCAAATTATATAAAGAGCTCACACACCTAAACAAACAAAAAGCAAATAAGCTAATTAAAAAATGGGCAGAGAAGCTGAACAGACACTTCTCCAAAGAAGAAATTCAGATGACCAACAGGCACATGAAAAGATGCTCCACATCACTAATCATCAGAGAAATGCAAATTAATACCACAATGAGATATCACCTCACACCAGTTAGGATGGCCACCATCCAAAAGACAAACAACAGCAAATGTTGGCATCCAAAAGACAAACAACAGCAAATGTTGGCGAGGATGTGGAGAAAGGGGAACCCTCCTACACCGCGGTGAGAATGTAAATTAGTTCAACCATTGTGGAAAGCAGTATGGGGTTCCTCATAAAACTCAAAATAGAAATACCATTTGACCCAGGAATTCCACTCCTAGGAATTTACCCTAAGAATGCAGCAGCCCAGTTTGAAAAAGGCATATGAACCCCTATGTTTATCACAGCACTATTTACAATAGCCAAGAAATGGAAGCAACCTAAGTGTCCATCAGTAGATGAATGGATAAAGAAGAAGTGGTACATATACACAATGGAATATTATTCAGCCATAAGAAGAAAACAAATCCTACCATTTGCAACAACATGGGTGGAGCTAGAGGGTATTATGCTCAGTGAAATAAGCCAAGCCGAAAAAGACAAGTATCAAATGATTTCACTCATATGTGGTGTATAAGAACAAAGAAAAAACTGAAGGAACAAAACAGGAGCAGACTCACAGAACCCAAGAACGGACTAATAGTTACCAAAGGGACAGGAACTGGGGAAGTTGGGTGGGAAGGGAGGGATAAGGGGGAAAAAGGAGCATTACGATTATAACACATAATGTAGCAGGGGTGGGGGGATACGGGGAAGGCAGTATAACACAGAGAAGACAAGTAGTGATTCTGTGGCATCTTGCTACACTGATGGATGGTGCCTGTAATGGGGTGTGGGGGGGACTTGATAATAGGGGGAGTCGTAAGCATAATATTGCTCATGTAATTATACATTAATAATAGCAAAATAAAAAATAAATTAAAAAATGACTTTGGAAGTGTTCCTTCCTCTTCAACTTTTTGGAATAGTTTGAAAAGAATAGGAATTAACTCTTCTTGAAATACTTGGTAAAATTCACTTGTGAAGCTTACTGGACATGGACTTTAATTTGTTGGGAAGTTTGGGCTTTTACCTAAGAACTTGCTCTACTTTTACTCGAACTGTCATTTTTCCAGTGAAATGTGACATGGGTAAAGTTCTATAACTGAAAGAAAAAATATTTCTATTGTGAAACTAGAATGTTAATGGTATTATAAATTATTTTGTTTTCCTAAATATACCAGAGAACAGTATTTTAATCTATTTTATTATTTTGTCAGGGGTGGAGGGGTGTTGAGAATTAATGAGCATTGAAATAGTGACTTCTTGAATACTCTCTTTAATTGCTTGCCAGTACTTTAAGATGCCTGTGTATTTTTGAGTACAATAAAACATTGCTGTGAACTTTTGGAAAAAAGAAAAAATAACATATAATGCATGGAATTATCCACAAGTACAAAGTTAACCTACTATATGTGCGTCTTTGTCTCTTCTGTTTTCCTCTCCTGGATTCAATAGGTGTTTTCCTACGTTGGAACAGATCCCCCAAGTATTTGGATGAAGCATATAAAGAAATGGTTAACATAATTGAATATAACAAGGAATTACAAGCAAAGGTAAATATCCTTAGGAGGCAGTTGGCAGAACTGGAAACTGAGGATAGGATGCAGCAGAGTCTTTGAAAGAGCTCCCCACACCCGCATCAGGACTCTCTGGACCTGTGTCCCACCTCCCCATGTGCCCTTGAGTTCACTTTATACAGTAGCCTTGAACTTAGGCTTTAGATGTGAGAACCCTCTAATGTGTGGATCTCGCAACACTTTATGAAAGAAACTTACTGTAATTACTCTTGTTTAATGTGGCCTGTTAGGCCTCTTTACCTTGGGAGCAGAAAGGAGGTGCTAGTCATGTTTTTTTTTTTTAATGTAAAACTGGTGACCTATTTAATGCCATTCATGTCACACACCATTTCATCATAAGCTTTTGTCTGTGTCCACTTTTCAAACAGTGCTCCAGACCCATCAAGGATACAATTAACCTCTTTAGGGGATATTTGTTAGTTTAAAAAAAGATCAGACTTTTAACACTCTGAATATAAAAATATTTTTCAAAACTGAAATGGTTGATACATCAAAAATTTTGTGTTTAACATGTACATTTCCAATACCTGTGCCATTCTCTTCAAAATATTTTTGGACTAACAAAACTGAATTCATTTTCATTCTGGTTTGTCAAAAAAGGAAACTAAATATTTATTCAAGGTAAATTATTTTTACAAGGCAATGGGTATAGTCTTCTCATATTTGCATTAAGAGTAAATTTTAACAGGAGACAGTAAAAGTGTGTGCAATATAGAAATAAGGAATTTGTGACTGATATGGTATCATTACATTGAATTGGTTTTTCACGATTGTGTCAAATGCTAGGTGTAACATTAAACCATGATTTAGAATAGATTTTAATTTGTTTTAAGTAAGCTACAGATACGGTTTTCTTAAAGCAGAGATGCACTGCCCTTGTCTGAAGTTCTTATTGCACTGGTTTATGTATATATGTGTATCTTATTGTGTTTTATTTTAAGTATTCTAAGAGTTCACTAATACAAAGGTTACATTTTTCATGTTGGCTTGAACCTTTGAGAATTTATCTTGACAACTGTGCTGATTTTTCCACTGTATGTTAGGTAAATATAACTTAAGTGGAAGTAAAGGCTTATGAGCACGATGCACCTATATTTTAAACTGCAGAAACAGATTTGAAATGTTTCAATGTTATAGAAAAAGTGATGACTATATTTATGCTATGTTAGTATATGCCTGCCACTCTTAAAAGTTTGAGGTTCAGTGCTTTCCATACAGGTTTTTGTTTTGTGGCACTGCTCATAAATACTGTCAATTCTAGTTTTCCTTTAAAAGGATAGTTGAAGAGTAATCTTTACTGCCACTTCTGTCCCATCTGTATATAACCATTTCAGTATGAAACACACCAAAACTGCTTTCAAGCTATATATTGAGCCAACAATATAATTTTTAAAAATCAGTTCCAGTAAAATTTATGGCCACATTCAGAAGCCTCAGAAAGTGGCAAATACTTTCTATCTCCAGTTGCCCAAGCTTCATCTTTTTTCTGTTTCCTCAGACCTGTAACAAACGGCAAGACAACAATCCATAGTCAGAACTCTTTTGATAAATCTCCTCCTCTAAGCTAAGTTTTATTTTGGATTTTGGACTTGTTTTCTTGGCTGTAGTTGTGAATCTCAGGGCATTAAAGCCCTCACCAAAAGGCTGAGCAAGGAGCAAAGGGGATGTGCTAGCTTGCTGGAGACATGTGTTGTGTAAAATGTTTATATTGATTTTTTTAAAGAGGAAACCCTAGCTTTTGTATGCCCCCTTAAAATTGCTTGGTGTATTTGTTCATTCAGCTGACTTCTGGTAATTATTTGGCCAGCATTTTTCATTGTGATTTTATTAAATAGGCAGAAAACAAGCAGAAATTGTAAACTCTTAATAGGTATGAAGCAACCTATAAATGTGTCGTATTTCTGAGGAAAATAACACCTTTGAAGCAAGATTTTAAAGTGACTTAGAGGGGAAATTTTAGAAGACAATAGATAGTCATTTCAGATCCCACATGGGGAATTTTAAAACTTTTCTTTGAACTCTGAAGCCTAATTTACAGAGGAAATATGTCATTTTTAAGGATGAAATTTAGTAGGATTTGAGTCTTTGATATAGTTATTATTTATGTTAAAAAATCAATATGATGAAAAAGATTTGACCAATATCATGAAAAAGCTGTATCTCTTGAAGTGAAAAATAGGAACATTTTGCTGCATTTAAAAAAATCTGCTTAAAGGTGTAACTCTTATAGTTAATCCGTTTTCAGGTCTAGTTGTTTTAATTGTCAGTCTTAAAATAATAGGTCATCAGATTCACTTATTATCAGACCTTAACCTGAGGCAAAAGTTTTGGTATTTTTACCCATATCCAGATTTAAAGATTTAATTAATAATTTACCCATATCCAGATTTATATGAGAGTGTTATGTGCACTCTTTATCAGAAAGTTATTTCCTGGACCAAAAATGGGCAATTTTTAGAAGGATGATCCTGTCTGGCAACTTTGAAAATAACCAGAGAATAAAGTCATTTAGTGCATCTAATACAGGTTTCTTCTATACCCCAAGACAACATAGATTATTCATTTCTTAACCTTTAACATGGGTCAGATCTTTTTTCCCCTGTATAATTAATATCCTAAGTTATTACCAAATAGTATTTTTATGTAATTTACTATCTTAACAAAAAACATTAAAAGACTGATATCTCCATTCATATTTATTCTCAGGTATGAAATACTAATTTTCTTACCATATCAGTTTTTAAAATTTTGTTTTCTTTAATAAAACTACTTAACCTTCTCTCAGTCCTAATAATCTAGTATACACTGCATCTAGTATACACCGATAGCCTAGAAAATACCTTCTGAAACTCTAGGACTAGGTTTTAGAAAGTCTAAACTTGTTACCTAAATTCCCTTTAAGAAACCCAGTGTCCTTTTTTGAACTACACTGAGGAACTGTAGTGTCCTGAAAAATAAATCCTGATGAGAGCTTACTGACTTCCGGAGCTGTTCTGTGTAACCATCTGTGAGTATACAGGTTAACTAGATTTGTGATGTGTAGTAAAAAGTTGTACAACACTGTGTCTGCCCACAACATTTGCTTCACTTTTAAAAGGCACATATCTTTTGAGAGGTGGATTATTCTATACAAACACACCAAGTTCTTTTGTCTAGAATCTTTATAGCTCTATTACCATCTACACTAAAAATGTTGTACTTGTACAACTTAGTTATAAAATAGAGAATATGTATTTCTTCAGTAGCCAGGTATTTGGATTTACTCTTGATATATTTGAATGTGACTCTTGGATTTAAGTGTACTATTATTCATATCTTACACAATAAAATTGCACTGTATGGTAAATGTGTCTATAATGTATGCTTCGCTAAAACTTCAGAGTGCTGTACCATACAGGTTTCTATACTGTGAACCTGTCTATATAGGCTTAGGGAAAAATTCTGAACTTTTGTAAGTCTGTGTAACATTTTAATATTATTTGTAATGTTCCCTAAGTGATAAGTTCACTTGTGTCCTAAGATTGGATCATTCATCTTGAGTTGGCTGCTTCATCAAGCTTGGTTTACTGAATCAAGAAACAGTGTTGTCGAACATGGTACTGTTATCTTAGTGTGTAAGATTTGTGTGTGGCATTCTCCCTCTGCACACATGCTAGAGTTAAATTTCTACAGATAATAGTAATAAAATTTGAATATATTCAAATGCTGGTAAATTAAATCTGTAGGCTGACTTTAATTTTTTTCAAATATTTTGAAGGTTTTGGCAGTGTCTCAATTAAAACTGCTGTATATGTTTTGACCTAGTATTTTGAAAAAATACAGATCCACAAAAAAGTTGCGAAATGGTATAGTACAGTGATCTCCCATATACCGTTCACCTAGATTGAATTATTATTAACATTTTTATCACATTTGATTTTGCTCTTCCACTCTTGAATGTGTATGCATTTGTGTGTTATTACTATTATTTTGCTGAAACATTTGCAGATCTCCCAAGAATTTGGAATATGTATTATACATACTATTTACTCAGCACATATTGATACGAATAAATCAATGAGGAAAAACGGAGAACTCCTCATTAGAGTAGATTGCCAACTTATGAAATGTAGAAAGAATGACAAAGTTAGAAAGTCAGTATTTGGCCATCACAGTAATAATTTAGGTGGTCAGTGGAGGCTAAAACCAGTAGGTGAAATTTTGTGAGGAAAAGCACATAGTCTCAAGTATCTTTCCACAAAATACTTACTAGTTAAAAAGGGGAAAATAGATGAAGTGAGGAGTTTAGTAACTATAATGTTGCACATATAACTATAGATTAATGATACCAAAATAAAAAAAGGGGGGGGGGGAATAGTGACTTTGCAATAAGGAAACTGGTACTTACCTTATCAATGCATAATTAACATTACTGGTAATGGGACAAAACACGTGCCTTCTGATATGATCCACTGAGAACAGAGCAACCCTTTTGTGGCATTTTTGCAAAAAACAAACAAAAATACAACCCGAATCTAATTCTGAGGAAGTATCAGGCAAACTTAAATTGAGGGGCATTATACCAAAAACTGGTAAGTATTTTTTTTTTAAGTATGAGGCTTACAGAAGAAAAGGACAAACTAAAAATGTTTTTATAAATTTGAAATTATTTCAAAAAAATTTTAAAGCACTAAGTGAACACAAAATAGATGGTTATCTATACAAAGCAGTAAAGTTAAAATGAGAAAATGTTTCAGCTGATGAAAATTATCCTCCAATAAATAAAATATTAAACAGAAGAAAACAAAAGGAATAAATACCTGTAAACAAAACTGCCAGATCTGATATTAAAAAAAAAACACCTTAAATGAGAAGTTTCAAAACTCAGATCAGAAATACCCAAAAGCAAAACAAAACAGGAAGGTAGACAACAAGAATTCAGTGAACTCAGGAAAGAATTTGAGGAATAAAGACAAAGTCATCTTGAAGAGGAAATTACAAGGTACTCAAGGGAGAATAGGTTCAACTGAAAAATTATTTAAGAGCATTGAAGAAAAGGATCAAAGCCCAAAAGTATAAATAAAAATAACAACAAAAAGGATCGTAGAAAAAGCAATCAATGAAGAGGACACAAGAATAAAAAGCCAATATTGGAATAATTGGAGTCCCTGAAGAAAAAAAATGATGGAACAAAACTAATATTTAAGCCTGTAATCCAAGAAAATCTGAGTGGAATCAAATACAGATTGGTCAATTCCAAGACATGCCCTAGTCAAACCATTAGACTTTAAATATGAAAAGAAAAAAATCCCCATGCATCAAGGCAAGAAGAGTCACTTAAAAATCAGGTTGCCATTAGAATTCTCAACAAAAACATACAATGTAAGACAAAGAGTACAGCATTTCTAAGAAATTCAAAGAAAAGGTATAAGCAAAGGATTTTATATTTAGCCAACCTGTATTTTAAGAATAAAAGCTGTTGAAAAAGTTTTTAAGCATGTAGGAACTCGGGGAATGCTGTAATCAAGGTCCTGAGAAATCTGTGAATGGATGAATTTCATCCATTTAAACTATAGCTTAGAACTCTAAATATATTGTAATTATAAATCCAAGGCTAATGCAAAGGTAGAGACAAGGGTGGAAGAATATTATGTAGAAATTATGTATTTTTAAAAAATAAGCAAAAGTAGGATAAGCTCATTGATTGTCATTTAAGTAATAGGTAGTTGTCAAAGATATCATTTAAACCTAACAAATCAAATCAAATTATAGAATATTAAGTTAGGACAAAGGCATCTATGACTGCTTTATAGACAGTGTTATAAAAATTCCTCTGGGAAAAGTCTAATCTTACACCCAAGGCAATAAAATCTACAAAGAATGATAATACAGTCAATATAACATAATACACACAGTAAATACAACAATAATATGATAGTTGAAACCAAACATCAAGTTTACCAATAAGTTTGAATGGGCTTGATTCATTTATTTAAAGAAAAGATCTTCAGATTCTAAAGCAGAACGTTTGTAAAGCAAAACCCAACTCTGCTGTATACAACAGAATTAAAGTGATTCAAAAAAATTAAAAAATAAATGATATACTAGTCAGGGTTCAATATATACAAAGCTATAGTAATCAAAGCAGTATGGTACTCACATACATAAAAACCAATGGAACAAAATAGAGGGCCCAGAAAACTAAATAGCCACATGCAAAAAAATGAAGTTGGACCATTACTTTATACCATATACAAAAATTATCTCAGAATGGACTAAAAATGTAAGTGTAAGATGTAAAACAATAAAACTAAAAGAGAACATTGGGGGAAGTCAGGACACTGGATTTGGTGATGATTTCTTGAATATGACAAAAAGTACATTGCAACAAAAGCAAAAATAGACAAATGGGATTCATCAAGCAAAAACTTACACAAATCAAAGGAGACAACACAGTGAAACCATGAACACAATGGGAGGAAATATTTGCAAACTATATATTTAATAAGGGGTTAATACCCAGAATATATATAGAACACTTACAGCTCAACAACAACAACAAAAAAAAAACAACCAGATTTTAAAATGGACAAAGGATTTGAATGGACATTTCTCCAAAGGAGGTGAACAAATGGCTAGCAGGCCTATGAAAATATATTCAACATCACTAATCATTAGAGAAATGTAAATTAAAACCATGAGATATTATCTTATACCCATTAGGATGGCCACTAGCAGAAAAACAAAAAGTAACAACTGTTAAGTTTGTGGAGAAATTGGAATCCTTGCATACTGTTGGTGGGAATGTAAAATGGTGCAGCCATTACAGAAAATAGTATGACAGTTCCTCAAAATATTAAAAAATAGAATTACATTATGATAAAGCAATCTCCCCTCCGGGTATATATCCAAAAGAATCGAAAGTAAGATCTCAAAGAGATACTTGGACACTCGTGTTCATTGCAGAGATATTCATAATAGCCAAGCAAACCAAATATCCATTGACAGATGAATTGATAAAATGTGGTATATACATATAATGGAACATTACAGTCTTGAAAAAGAAGGAATTCCTGTCACCTGCTGCAACATGGATGAAACTTGAAAGTCATTATGCTAAATGAAATAAGCCAGTCACAAAAAGACAAATATTGTATGATTTCACTTTTGTAAGATATCTAAATTAGTAAACTTTTAGAAAAAGAAAGAATGGTGGTTGCCAGAGGCTCGGGAAAGGGGAAAATAGGAGTTATTGTCTAGTGAATAGAGTTTCAATTTTGCAAGATAAAAAAGTTCAGTGTGTTTAAGAATATATCACATTGTTTTAACAGTACTGAACTGGACACTTAAAAATGGTCAAGATGATAAACTTTATTTTTTTTCCCACTATTAAAAAATAACAATGTGAGTTTTATAAACCTACTTTCCAACTTTTAAATATTTTTAAAGTACTGTAATGTTCAGGAAAAAGCCATTGAAAACATATATAGGATGGCAGTAACTCAACAGAGTAAGTGATCTAACTTCATCCCCATACAGAAAGTTGAAAAACAAATTTCAGAACCAAGTTTGTCAGAACTCTGTAAAACAGCAACCAGAGAAATGCTGAATAAATTAAAAGATAATTTGAAAACTAGGGAAAATCTGTGGCATGTTTACCTGCCAGTGTCCCACCCCATCTCCAACACAGTGGCAGTCTTGAAACAGTGCCAGCCTGTGTTACCATTGTGGACCCATGGTGTCTGATTCTGAAGGAAGCAGAGCAGACCTCAGTCAAAAGTATTGCCTATATCTGCTGTAACCTATCCAGGAAATACCTAAAGAACAGCAGAAGTTCATCTTAGTTTTGCCTAATTCAGAACTCAGGTTGAAAATACTGCAAGGAGAACTAGCAACCTGCAGACACCTGGGACAATATATTGTAGTCAAGATACTTAAGGCCTGGAGACTTCCAGGAATATGGCGACGTGAACGGACCAGCAGAAAAATTCCTCCCAACATTATATTTATTCACGAAAATACAGCAAATACAACTATCCCTAAAAGAGAGACCAGAATACACAGGAAAGTGCACAGCGTACAGCTACACCAGTGAGAACTTGGCAGCCGGTGAGGCGGACGGGATACGGAGCGGCGACCCGGTGGGACCGAGCGCTCCCCCCTCCCCCAGAGCTCAGGCGGCCAGACACTCCGGACAGAGGACTCGGCACCTGGCGAGGCGGGACGGAAACACGATCCAGCGAGACCAGAGCGCCCCTCCACCCCAGCACTCCGGCGGGAGTCCCGGCAAGGCGGGTAAGGTACGGAGCCGCGAGTGGACCGAGCGCTCCTCTTCCCCAGCGCTCCAGCGGGAGGAGAGGATTCAGAGCTGGGAGGGAGTGGAAGTCTGCGCCAGGAGCGCCGACACACAGCCCGCGGTGTAGCGGAGATAGGAGAGACAGAGGGCACAGGGTCCCAGCCGGGAACGTGCAAGTTGCCCGCGGCAGGCTCCGGGAAGGAAAAAGAAAGGAGAAAAAAGGGAAGAAAAGCGCGCGCTCTACCTCAGTGGTCTTAAAGAGACAGGAGCTCAGTAGAGGGGCTGGATAGCCCCGCAAACTGAGCCCAGCACGCTGGGAGTCCTGGGGAGCTTTGGACCCCTTGGCTGGCGACTGGGAAAGGGTGCCTGCCATTGAGACCCCCACGGAGATCAACAGCTTCCCATTGTTCCCAACCGAGCCAGAACTATAGAGTGACGCTGGAATAGTGGAGCAACAGCGCCACCTACAGCACTTGCGTGGAACCCACTCTCAGTGGCTTTTTTGTTTGTTTGTTTGTTTTTTTCTCCCCTTTCTTTTCCTTTTTTTCTTTCCCTCTTTTTCAACACCCTCCCATTCATTCTCACCCTGGCCACAGCTTTAAAGGGCCGTGTGGAGCGACGTGGCCACGGCTCTGGAATAGTGGAGCAATAGCGCCACCTACAGCATTCACACAGAAACCACCCCCGGTGGGCGTTTTGGTGTTTTTTTTGTTTGTTTGTTTTTGTTTTTTGTTGTTGTTTTGTTGTTGTTATTGTTGCTGTTTTCTTTTACGTGTTGCTGCTTTTTCTTTTTCTTTTCTTCTCTCTCTCCTTTTACTTTTTTATTATTAGTAGAAATTTCTTTTTTTTTCCTTTCTCTCCTTTCTTATCTCTCTTTGCTACCAACAACCAATTCTATAGTCATGAGAAGACAGAAGAATATGATACAGACAAAGCTCCAGACAAACACCACCCCAGAAAAAGAAGCTGAAGAAATGGACATGCACAGTCTTCCAGAAAAAGAATTCAGAATAAAAGTCATAGCCATGCTGACGGATCTACAGAAAAATGTGCAAGAGCTGAGGGGGGAAGTGAGGGAAGTGAGGAAAGACAATGCAGAAATGAGACAAGCCATCGGCGGGCTCAACAGCAGATTGAACCAGGTTCAAGACACGATCAAGGAGTTACAAGACAGGGACCAGGAATACAAAGAAGCTGAGGCAGAGAGAGATAAAAGAATCTCTAAGAATGAAAGAATATTAAGAGAACTGTGTGACCAATCGAAACGGAGCAATATTCGCATTATAGGAGTACCAGAGGAAGAAGAGAGAGAAAAAGGGATAGAAAGTGTCTTTGAAGAAATAATTGCTGAAAACTTCCCCACGCTGGGGAAGGAAATAGTCTCACAGTCCACGGAAGCCCACAGATCTCCCAACACAAGGGACCCAAAGAAGACAACACCAAGACACATAATAATCAAGATGGCAAAGATCAAAGA
>JAQQAC010013566.1:32296143-32364407 GCA_029783875.1 Phataginus tricuspis
CCACTGATTTTCAACATTGTATTGAAAGTCATAACTGATGCATTAAGACAAAAAATGAAACTAATGGTATACAGATAGAGAGGGAAGAAGTAAACCAGTCTTTGCAGGTGACATGATAATCTATGTAGAAAACAGGAAAAAACAAAATGCCGGAACTTAACAGCAATTATAGCAAGGTTGTAGGATACAGGGTTAATATTCAAAATTCAATCCTCTTCCTATATACCAACAATGAGCAAGTGGAATTTGAAATTAAAAACACAATGCCATTTATATTAACACCTCCCAAAATGAAATATTTCAGCATAAATCTAACAAAATATGTACAAGCTCTATATAAGGAAAACTGCAAAAAATTTCGGTGAAAGAAATAAAAGAACTAGATAAATTCCATGTTAATGGATAGGATGATTCACTATTGTCAGGATATCAGTTCTTTGCAAACTGATCTATAGATTCAATGCAGTCTGAATAAAAATCCCAACAAGTTACTTTGTGGATATCAACAAAAGTATTCTAAAGTTTATATGGAGAGGCAAAAGAATTAGAATGGCCAACACAATATTAAGGAGAAGAGAAAAGTCAAGAGGACCTAATGCTACCCCACTACAAGACTTACTATAAAACTGCAGGATCAAGACAGGATGGTACTGGTGAAAGAACAAATAGATCAGTGGAACAAATAGAGACCCCAGAAAAAGACTCACACAAATATAGGCAACCAATCTTTGATAAAGGATCAAAGCAACACAAGAGTCTTTTCAATAAATGGTGCCGAAACAACTGAAATCTACAAAAAAAATCTAGACAGAACTTACACCTTTCACAAATTAACTCAAAATTGACCATAGACCTAAGTGTAAAACACAAAACTACAAAAATCCTAGATTATGTAGGTAAAAACCTGGATAACCTTGAACATGGTGATGACTTTTTAGTTACAACAACAAAGCCACAATCCATGAATGAAACGATTGGTAGTCTGTACTTCATTAAAATTAAAAACTCTGCAAAAGACATTGTCAGGAGCATGAGAACTCAACCTACAGATGGGGAGGAATTATTTTCAAAACATATATGATAAAGGATCAAAAATATATAAAAAACTGTTAAAACTCCCAATAATAAAACAACCCAATTAAAATGAGCAGAAGATCTACACACATGCCAAAAAAGACATACAAATAGCAAATAAGCACATGCAAAGATATTCAAATTCACATGTCAGTAGGGATTTGCAAATTGAAGCAAGGGGATACCCCTGTGCACTGATTAGAATACTAAAAATCCAAACATAGACAACACCAAGTGCTGGTGAAGGTGTAGTAACAACTCTCATTCATAGCTGCAAAAATGGTACAGCCACTTTGGAAAACACTCTGAGAGTTTCTTACAAAACTAAATATACTCTCACCATAACACCCATCAATTGTGATCCTTGGTATTTAACTAAAGGAGTAAAAAACTTATGTTCACATAAAACTTGGCATCTGGATATTTATTGCAGTTTTATTCATAGAGAAAGCTTAGAAACAACCAAGATGTCTTTAGGTGAATGGTTAAATAAACTGGTATATCCAAACTGGAATATTTTTCAGTGCTTGAAAACAATGGAATATTATTCAGAGCTATTAAGCCATGAAAGGACATGGAGGAAACTTTATAAATACAGATTAGTACATGAAAGAATCAAATATGAAAAGGCTATATATGCTTCCAGCTATATGACATTCTGGAAATGGCAAGACTATAGTATAGAGACCATGACGGCTAATGTTCTGTTGACAAAGGAGCAAAGCAACACAATAGGGAAAAGAGTCTTTCCAATAAATGGTGTTGAAACAACTGACAGCCTCAGGTGCCAAAATTAAACATTTCTGGATGGATCTGTAAGGTTGTTTCCAGATGAGATTAGCATTTGAATCAGTGCACTTAACTAAAATAGATCACCCTCCCCAATATAAATGGGTATCACCAATCCACTGAGGATATGAATAGAGCAAAAAGTAGAGGAAGGGAAAATTTTGTTCCCTTCCTGCATGCCTGCCTGAGTTGGAACACCAGTCTTCTGCTTTTGGACTGGGATTTATCAGTCCCCCTGGTTCTAAGGCCTTTAGAAGTGGATTGGAATCATATCATTGACTTTCCTGGATCTCCACTTGTAGATGGAAGATTGTGTGGCTTCTCAGCCTCCATAATTATGTAAGCCAGTTCCTCATAATAAGTCTCTATCCATTTATCTACCTATCATCATCTATCATAACTATATATATTTTTTTTCTTATTGGTTCTGTTTCTCTGGAGAATCCTAATTCAGAGACAAGTCAGAAGCATTCAAGGGTTGGAGGGGGAGACAGATTAATAGAGCACAGAGGATTTTTTAGGAAGGTGAAAATATTCTGTATGTTACTATGATGGCAAATACATGTCATTATACATTGGTCCAAACCCACAGAATGTACACCACCAAGAGTGAAACAATGTAAGCTAAGAACTTTGGGTCATAATGATGTATCAGTGTAGGTTCATTATTTGTAGCAAGTGTCCCACTGCGGCTCAGGATGATGCTGTAGGGCAGGCTGTGCATACATAGGGGCACAGAGTATAACTTTCTGTACTTTCTGCTCAGTTTTACTATAAACCTAAAACTGTTCAGGAGCATAAAGTCTATTGTTAAAAAAATGAATACTGATACAATTATACACTGTCAACAAGAGACTCACTTTGATCTAAAGACACATACATATGGAAAACGAAAGAATGGAAAAAGACTCCATGCAAGTTGTAACCAAAATATCAAACAAAATTAATTTCAAGTCAAAATTGTTACAGGAAATCTGCTGTACAACACTGTGTCTATAGTTAATACTAAATTGTGCACTTAAACTTTTGTCAAGAGGGTAAATCTCATATTAAGTATTCTTACCACAATGTAAAGAAATACAAATAAGGCCATTATATATTAATAAAAGGGTCATTCATCAAGAAGATAGAACAATTATAAATATATATTCATCAAACAACAGAGCCTCAAAATATGTGATGCAAACATTGATATAATTGATGGCAGAAGTAGAGAATTGAGCAATATTTGGAGACTTCAATACCCCACTTTAAATAATGAATATCATAATCAGACAGAAGATCAGTAAGAAAATAGAGAATGTGAAAAAGATAATAAATTAATTATACCTAACAGACATCAACAGAACACACAACAACAGGAGAATACACATTCTTCTCAAGCACACTTGGAACATTCTCCAGAGTAGAATATATGTGACCCTGCCCTTACACCATACACAAAAAATTGATTGGATCTTTGATGAATCAAATCTGAACTTAAGAGCTAAAAACAGTAAAACTCTTAGAAGAAAACATTTTGCATATGGATAGTCTGTTCCTTCAACACCATTTGTTGAAAAGACTGTCCTTTCCCCCCATTAGATGGTTTTGGCACCCTTGTCAAAGAAGAAGACATAGGGGGAAGTCTTCATGACTTTTTTTGGCAATAATTTCTTGGATATAATACGAAAAGAACAGGCAATAAATAGAGAAAAAATGCATCAAAATAAAAAACTTTTGTGTGTCCAAAGACACTATCAAGAGAGTGAAAAGAAAACTCACTGAATGGGGAAAAAAATTGGCAAATCATATATCTGATAAAAATTTAATATCTAGAATATCTAAAGAACTTCTACAACTCAATAACAAAAAAACTCAATTCAAATATGGACAAAGGGCTTGAATAGACGTTTCTCTAAAGAAGATATACAAATGGCTAATAAGTAGATGAAAAGATGCTCAAAATCACTAGTCATTAGAGAAGCATGAATTAAAATCACAATGAGATACCACTTCACATCCACTTGGGATGGCTACAATAAAAAACAAATACAAACAAGCAGAAATGTAAAAGAACAAGTGTTGACACAGGTGTGGAGAAGTTGAAACCCTAATACATGGCTGGTTGGCATATAATATGGTGCAGCTGCTCTGGAAAATAGTTTGCAGGTTACTCAAAAGTTAAATAAAGAATTACCATATGACCCAGAAATTCCACTCCTAGGCATATTCAAACCAACTGAAGCAGGAACTCAAACACAGCCAACCACACACCAATGTTTATTACAGTATTATTACAAAGCCAAAAGGTGGAAACAATCCAAGTGTCCAACAAAAGAAACATGGTTTGAAGAGTTTCATCTCCAACATCACAAAGTAAAATATATAAGGGATGTATGTGGATGGTTAGTTCAATGTCTCAACAGGGCCATGGGGTGCTCAAACAGTTATTTAAATATTACTTTTGGGTGTGTCTGTGAGGATGTTTCCAAGTGAGATTAGAATTTGAATCAATACTGAATAAGCTAGATTGCCCTTGTTTGGGTGGGTCTTGTCTAATCCATTGAGGGCATGAGTGGAGAAAAATGGTGAAGGAAGGGAGAATCCGTTCTCTCTGCCTGACTTCTTGGGCTTAAACATTAGTCTTTTCCTGGCCTTGCACTGGAACTTACACCATCAGCTCTCCTCCTTCTCAGGTCTTCAGACTCAAACTGGAAGTATACCCTAGCTTTCTTGGGTCTCCAGCGTACAGGTAACAAACAGATCATTGGACTTCTCAGGCTCCATAGTCCTGTGAGCCAATTTCTTGTAAGAAATCTCTTTACAAATATTGTTTGTTTCTCTGGTGAAACCTGACTAATAAAAGGGGTTTAGAAGCTGAAAATATCAAATATCTTACAAACTAGCTCAGTCCACCCCTTGGCTGTTCTGCATCTGTGCCCATCCTTCTAGACATAGTAGACCATATTTGAACGATAACAACTTTATGCTTTCACCTAACAAGATTTAACTATTCTTCAAATAAAAATGCTATTAGTTTTAACCTAAAATGGTGAGACACAAAATCATTGTATAGTCATTGTATCCATCTCTGGACAACACTCATGGTATTCATTTTTAGGAAATGTTAAGTATCATCTGACCTGCAACCTAAAAAACTAAATTGAAATTTTAACCACCATAAACATCCTCATATAGAATAGTGAGGTGACAGGAGGAAGAGAGAGAATGCACATACACACACATACCAGTGAAGAAAATGTGCATATTTGCTATAGCCTTCACTTTTGTAACTGGTCGTGAGATCACAGTTGATATTTATACTTTCTTCTTCTACAACCCATTCCATGTTTTCCTTCAACCGAAACATCAAGCTATAAGCCTTACAGCATCCCATCTTTAGCTAGTGGGATGACTCAAACCTTCATTTCTGAAAGATCTGAATCATCAGTTCTGTTGCCTTTTTATTGTTGTAAAGTTTCATTAAGTTTTACTATTGGACATGGTCAAACTAAGAGATAGCCCAGAGAATAGCCTGGTTTGTGGATATAATCCTCTCTGCTCTCATTATGTGACAGTAACCCAGTTTTACCTTGGCAATCAAGGTCAGTCATTTCAACCATAGAACAGTACTCATCTGTTTAATGGCCTGAGGAACCCAAAATGAGCAGGTGGCAGCCTTAATTTCCAAATCAATAAAACCACTGTTAAGTCCTTTGCTGGGTACATTCCTTCCTTGGTAAATAAGACCTCTCACCAGCAGACCTCAAGGTTGTGGGGCTGAGAAGCATGTGTGTGTGTATGTCTGTGTCCAAATTTCCCTCTTTATACGGACACCAGTTATATTGGATTTGGTCCCATCTTAATGACCTCATCTTAACTTACCTAATTATACCTTCAATGACCCTATTACCAAATAAGGTTATATTTTGGAGGTTAAGCCTTCAACATGTGAATTGGTCTGGGGAGAGGAAACACAATTCAACACATAACCAATACCGTGATAGTGAGTAACAGTCTATCCAGAGAAAGCCAGAAGTACTACAGGCAAGGAAGGCAAATCTATATATAGAACATATGTCTACTTAAGGATAAATTGGTTCCCCTTCCATGATAAGAGATCCAATGTAATCAGTCTGTTACCAGGTGGCTGACTGGTTTCCTCCAAGAAAGATGTCATACCAAGAGATGTGTGTAAGATTTTGTTGTTGACAGGTTGGTCAGTCAGTGTGGGGGTACCCAGAATGGCCTTGGTCAGGGGAAGTCCATGTTGCTGAGCCTATGTATACCCTCTAACCCTGACACCATGGCTACTTTGTATCTGCTTCCATTAAGCAAGAACAAGAGTGGCTGAAGAAAGACTAATTCATAGTTCTATGACCCATAGAACCTGTCAACTTGTCCATCTGATGATTGAAAGCCTCTTCTGCAGTAAATTCACTTCAGTGAACATTCACATGGGACAATAATGTCCTCACATTCTATGGCCATTCTCAGGTCTATTTAAATGCTTCTTCCCCTGATTTCCTTGACCTCAGTCTTCTGATCTTTACAATTGTTCTTTACAATTCCCTGGCTAACTAGTCAAACCATTAGTCACTGTGCATGAGTCAATGTAGATCCGTGCTTCTGGCCATCCAAAAGTCCAGAAAAGTGGACAAATATATTTCAAAGTCCTGGAACCTGGGAGAATTTCTCCTCACGGGTCCAGTAGTTTTCCTCCTCTGTTAACTTGTCATAAGGAATTCTTCAGCAGGCTAAAGGAGAGCTAAGGCAATGCAGCAGAAATAGGGGTCAAAGGGATCTAAAACACCTGCTCATGCAACTTTTTAGTGCCTTCCGAACCTGCTCATACCCCATCTCAATACCATTTCCACTTGAAGATGGGTTGCTGCCTAACACACCCATATTTACAGCTTGGTAAGTCAGTTAACTCCCAGTTCATAGGTACCTCATGTTGCATGAGTTCTTGATGGTCCATGGGCCATCTTGACCAGGGTTTAATAACAAACCAGAAGATGTTTCTCAGAGGAAGAATGGTAGTCTGAAGAAGAGGGCATTGCTTTGCTCCAAAACCTAAGTTATTGAGACTTGCCAGAAGCTCCAGTACAGCTTTCTTACTTACTATAGATACTTCATGTTCACTAGATCGCTAAATGGCAATGCAGCTTGCACTCCACCCTGGACTTGTGGCAGGGCCTTCTCTTGCCTGCTCTGGTGTTTGTCCACCCAGAACTAGCAGACTGGTGGTTACTATACAGTAAGTGGGTCTAAGTAGCCCACTCAAATGTGACATATGCTACCTCCAACATCCAAAAAGGCTCATGAACCACTGTGCCTCCTTTTCAGTGGTAAGCAGGGCAAAGTTCATTAACTCATCTTCCGCCCTGGAGGGGATACCCTGACATACTCCATAGCATTGTACATCAATAACTTCATCAAGTTGGCAGCACTCTTGAGTTTTTGTGGACTTTATCCTCTAGTCTCTGCCTTGCATGTGTCTTACTAAGACATCTAAAGAACTTCCACTTCCCTGCTCATCAGGTTCCATCAGCTTTATGTCTTCATGGAGTGGCCAACATGATATTCTAAGAATGTCAAACAATTGAGATCTCTGAAGAATATATATGGCAAATGTATATGCCAGAGAGCAGGAGAGTGGGCATTTCCCTGAGGCAAGACTGAAAATAGACTCTTGGCCCAGGTATGTAATAGGAAACTACTTCTGGCGATCTTTGCAAACTGGTATAGAGAAGTTAAAAAAAAAAGTCATTTGCCAGATTGCTAGTTGCATTCTAGGGACCAGTGACTGAGTTCATGTGCTTTAATAAAAGTGGAAAGATGGCTTCCTGGAGGTTTCTAGTCCACCATCTTCCCCGAAGTCGCTGTAGAGGTTAACTCTTCACAGGTAATAGTTGCCCTCCTAGGATTTGCTGCCACCTCCCCTCAAGGCTTCTAAGAAAATGAATATAAATAGGGTTGAATCTCAGCATGGATAGAAATATTCACCACAAGACCTGCAGGACCAGGCTAATATGTTCAGGGAAAACACATCCGATGGGAATGGATCTTGACATTACTATCCTGGGAGCTGCTGCATATAAGACTGGGTGAGGAGTGCATAGTGGCAGTCACCCATGACTCAGAATTTAGCACCCTGGGAAGGACATGTGGAGCTGATGCCTGAGGGCCTAATGAGACGGGGATTCCAGAACTTCCTTGGCAGAGCATTGAGGAAAGAGTCAAAAGTCATACTGAGGAGGAATGACAGAAAGAATTCTCTACAGGGACCAGCTGGCTTTGTTCACTGGGAGGGTCCAGAGGACACTGTCTTCACAGTGGCAATAAGAAATGCCCTAGTGAGGTAGTCCTTGGAGGCAAAGGGGAATGGTGAGCATGTGGGGGTCGGTGGCAATGGCTGACAGGCCAGGGTGTTCTGGGACAAGGCAGGCAGCAGGATGGGTACTGCTCAATCTCATAAAGATTATGAGCAGGAGTGAGTGAGATGAAGACAGATGTCAGCCAGCACAGTGGAAAATCACATTTCCTTGCTGTTTCCAAATCTGAGCTATTCTGAGCCCCAGAGTCTGTTGATTGAAGGGGAGGCTGGTTCCCCTTAAGGAATGATTTTGGGACACAATGGAAAGCTTGTACAGTAGCCATTTTCCCCAAGCCTTCCCAAAGGGACATGTGGCCATAAGCTAGGATAGGTGTATGCTGGGGAAAAGGGAATCCCTAGCTCTTCTGAGGACTGTTAGGGATGGCATCTGAACAGATAATGGTACCGTGGGAACCTCGGCACCATCATGACCTCATTAGAATGAGGCCACATGTCCAGGTGACAGATGAGGTCACAGTGGCAGAGATTAGCATCATCCTCAAGGATTAAAGGATGCAGGATGTCAACCCCCTTCACATTCCATTTAATTCATCACCGACCCCCGCAAATCCAGGTGGATTACAGTGGATGATGGTGAACTCTTATGAACAGCCAAGTGGGAGCTCCAATTATAACTGGTAGGCCCAGATATTGTGCATTTACTAGAGCAGACCAATATAGCCTCTGACCATTGCTGTAGTAGTATTTATCTAGCAAATGTATTCTGCTTAGTCTCTCAAAGTGCAGGAAGGAGAATAGCACTTTGTATTCCCTTGGTATAGTTGGCAGCATTCATTCATGACCTGGCCCCAGGACAATGTTAATTTTTTACTTTCTTGCACAATACAGTCCAGAGGGACCTTTATGGTTTGGCTATTCTATAGAACAGCAGATTAAGGCCCAAGGGCCAAATCTGGCCCCCTGCCTGTTTTTATAAATAAAGTTTTATTGGAGTACAGTACACTCCTCTGCTATAAATAGTCTATGGCTGCTTTCACTCTATAATGCAGAGTCGAGTAGTTATAATAGGAAAACAAAGTATTTACAGTCTGTCCCCTTAAGGGAAAGGTTTGCTAACCTCTGCTGTAGAACACAAAGCTGGTTCCCTATGTTTCTGAACCATTTGTGCAGGAGCAGAAATGGGAAGTACTCCAGGTGCCTTGGTAAGACTCATGCACACCAGAGGAGGTGACATAAACTGCAAGGAATCAGAGGCTTGCCACATAGGCAAGGCTTTTAGGGTCTAGGGGCCTGGGGAATGCTGAGGTATCCCTGTCAAGGTAAAGGCATTACTTTATTCAGGTTTACACCTCATCCACTAAGGAATACACACAGCCCTTGGTAAGCCCACACTGATTTCATAGACCATTCACTCATGGGAATACTGTGTTGTAACTCTGAGGGGAAGATCTGTTCCCACCCCAGGGCAAATAACCTTTGAAGCCAAAATTAGTAAAAAGGGAGAAATAAAGTGGAAGAAACCCATTTATTCCTTACAAGCAGTTGTCTACTTCTGCTCGCCTGTGTCTCTTGCAACCCAGCTGCAAACAGACCCCACCAAACCTCTCTAGTCCCAATGCATGCTCACCTTTATTAAATGTAGTTATCCAAGTATAATTTTATGTTTTGGTTCTTTCTGAATTATTCATAAATATCTTTCCATAAAGGTGCATAGTATTCATGATTATAATAATAATTTATATTCCATTTAAATAAACTATGCTAAAGGTACATGTCTTTTGCAGTTCCTGTCCTGATACACACACTCAATAGAGTTCTTTCTCCTAATAAAAAAACAGGACCTCCTATCGTGTACCTACAATGGCTAAGATGTGAAGTGTCTGTCCAAGGCTCTTTGTTCCATCATTTTGACCTGATGAATGTTTTGACGCTGTTCCTAAATACAAATGTTTCAATAAAAATCATGCAAATCCTAAGTTTTGGGTACTAACTCTGTTTTGGGATTATCCCCATATCTGGGGGACTTTCCTATCTGCCAGAATCACTTAGTGACTGTGTTACTCAGGGCTCTCCAGAGAACAGGGCCGATAGGATTGACCTCTCTCTCTCTCACAAGAAATTGATTATAAGGAACTGACTCACCAGTTCTGGAGGCTAAGAAATCTCAAGATCTGCAAGCTGGAGACCCAGGGGAGCCAGTAGTGTAAATTCCAGTCCAAACCCAAGTCCAAAGGCCAAATCAGACCAAGTCCCGACCTGAAGACTGTCGGAGAGATGCTAGTCTTTTCCTGCCCCCTTTGGTTCTGTTCAGGCTTCCAGCAGGTCGGATGAGGTCCACCCACTGGGGAGCGCAATCTGCTTTGCTTGGTCTGTTGTTCAAATGTTAATCTCATCCAGAAGTTCCCTCACAGACACAGCCAGAGTTACGTTTGACCAAATATCTGGACACCCTGTGCCCCAGTCAAGTTGACACATAAAATTATCCACGACAGTGACAATGAGGCAGAAATTCCAGGACATCAAGAGACAGAGACTGGTCTGTCTTTTATCAAACACTATGCCCAGACCAATTTATATTAAAGAATTTTTGTCAGACAATTTGTTTATGAGAGTTGACATTTAATTATAATCTTGTATGCTGAGGTAAGATCTCTAATAGGTCAACTCAAAGATTTTTCCTTAGATAGGGACATTTCACAGGAAAAGTGAATTATTAGAGCAACAGTCCTCAAAGTGTGAGCCCTGGGCCAGCAGTATGAGCCTCACCTAAAAGGTGGTTAGAAATACACTCTCAGACCCCACCCCATACCTACTGAATCAGAATCTCTGGGCTGGGGACCAAAGGTATGTGTTTTATATGCTACAGTTTGAGAACCACTGGACTTGGTAATAATTGTTATGCTAGATGCCTGCAGAAAAAGTCTAGTTCAATGTAACTACCCTGTTGACTGTCAGTAGTCAGCTTGGAGGTGGGGGTAAGTGAGTAACTACCTTGTCACCGCAAGTTTTAATCAAAGAATTTTTATTTCAGAAATATTAATTTCTTTCTAGCAGGAAGTTATGAATTACAGAACATGTCTTGGATTTTTTTTTTTAAGATGTTACCACCATTGCTTTCTACTCTTCTGCTAGGAAATGGAAAGGTTCAAGGGTATAAGCAGTCCTGAGGCCTTGAGCTGGCCCTTTACAAACGGGAGAGGAAGACGGTGCCCATAACCTACAGAACCTTTTCTGGGAACTTCTAGACCAATGTTCTGATCTCCAGATAAAAGCCACATAGGTAATTTAAAGTACCCACAATCAAAAGAGTAAGAAGAAACAGGTGAAAATTAATTGCAATCTGTTCTATTACAACATACTTAAAATACTATCCAATAACATGTAATCAAGATAAAATGTATTAATGAGATACTTCACATTACTATTTTTATACCATATTTTCAAAATCTGGTGTGTGCTTTACACTTAACAGCACATCTCAATTCTGACTAGTCACCAGCAGGCACTCAGTAGCTGCATGCAGGGTGGGGCTGTGGACAGGGTAATTCTAGGCCATCTACTCCTGCAACTGGGAGGGGAGTCTGGTACTTTTTTCAATGACTGCGGGGAGAAATTGTGTCCTGGTGATACCATTTCCTCACTTGGGGCTTAATTTCATAATTGCATCTGGGCACAGGTCCCAGTCCAGGCAATTCTATTGGACTACACAGAAACAAGCTTCTGCCTTCATATTTTAGATTAAGCACCGTGGGATCCTGAAATGAAAGCAGGGAATTTGCCTGTGGTGTTCCATTCTTCCATTGCCTCCAGATACTTTAGCAAACGAACATACTATCTTTAGACATTCCCTGCTTAGGAATTGACAGTCATAAACGTTTCCATAGGCTCTAATTGCATAGAAAGAAAAATATGTTTTCACGAACTAAATAGAAGCTTGGAATCAGTTTTCTAGAAATTATTTCATTTTCCTCCTTTTCAATTTTACTTTGCTAACTTGTCTTTGGAATTGACTGCCTCTCGTTAAATTTTACAGGAAAGATTTGATTCATCACTTGGTTTTTTTTTTTTCTCATTTCAAATTTAAAGAAATACAATTTCTCCCATTGTGAATCTGCTTTTGTGGTCATTATTTCTACAACGTCTACTTTCCCCAAGTAAATTTTGTATATTTACATTTTGTTAGGAAGATTTTTAGTCATTTTTATTAAGTGATATTACATGACAGATTTTACTGCATTTTTATTGTTTAAAAATACTTTTAAAACTTTTTATTTTAAACTCATTTTAGACTTACAGAACAACACAGGCAGTACAGAGCTTCTTTATACCTTCCATCTAGCTTCCCCTAGTAATATCTTATGTAATCAAAGTACGATTTCTCAAAACTAAGGAAGTAACACTGTGACAATACTATGAATTAAACCACAAACCTTATTCAGCTTTCACCAGTTTTCCCACTAATGTCCTTTTTTGTGCTCCAGGATCCAATCTAGTTTCCCACCTTACACTTAGTTACTGTGTCACCCTATTTTCCTTTGATCTGTGACAGTCCCTGCCTTTCCCTGTGTCTTGCCCAAGGGTTTCAGCCTCGGAAAAGTTCACTGTGGAATCAGTGAGACTGAGGAAATGATAAAAGAACATTCTTGGGGTGAAAGGGTTTATATCCAACTTTATTCCCACGGTGTCAGGTCAGTCACTAGAATCCCGTCCACTCAGAGCGAGTCTGCGTGCAGCAAGCCGGTCTCTGCCTCTGGGCCTCTCTTTCCCGCAGCCGTCTCAGTCTCTGTCCTCAGCGCTGCCACCACTCCAGCCTCTGCTCTCCCGCAGCCCTGCAGCCCAGAGCCCTAGGTGGAGCTCCTTATATAGAGTCAATAACAATATATTGCCCACACATATGTAGTGAGCCAGCCAACCAGGGCCGGGTGAGAATCCTGGCCACAGGAAACTTCACTTTCTCTACACCCTGTCTTTCATGACTTCAAGACTTTTGAAGGATGCCGGTCATTTTATAGAATGGTCCTCACTTTGCATTGTCCACTGTTTTCTCATAAATGGACTAAGGTTATGCACTGTTGGTTTAAAAAATAAAACACAGAGGTGCTATGCCCTTTCCAATGCCTCAGATCATGTGATATATGTCAACATGTCTTATCTCTGGTGATGTTAACCTTGTCACTTGGTTAAGGTGGTGACTGCCAGTTTTCTTCCCCCATAAAAGACTATGATTTCCTTTTATTATTAAACATCTATTTGGGAGAGATACCTTGAGACTATGTAAGTATCCTGCTTTTCCTTAAGTTTTCACCCACGAATTTTAGCATCTCTCTAGATCTCAACCTGCAGCAGTTGCTGCTGTGGTATTGTTATGGGGAATGTCTTTTCCCTCATTCCTCCTGCATTTATTAGTTAAAATTCTTCTGTAAGAAAGTCATCCCATCTCCCTCATTAATTTATGTACTCATTCATCCAATTACTTATTTATATCAATATGGACTAGAGGACATTTATTTTATTTATTTGTTATTATTTGGATTTGTGATCTGAAAGCCAAAACTTCAACTCTGAAAAAGGAGGGAGTGTCCAACCATCATCACCATGTAAGTCAGGGTAGCAGAAACCTACTGTGCTGACTTAAGTAAAAGGATGTGAGGATGACCCAGATGCGTTGAGAAGGCTGGAGAACAAGCCCGGAAAGGGCAGGAACCCAAGGCAACCCGGGAGCTGGGAAACCAGAGGCAGTGGCCCTGAGCAGGACTCTCCTTTGCAGGGGGCCCCTGCTGGTGCGGACGGCACCTGCTTCCTTCAGCCTCTCGGTTACTACCATCAGGATTCAGATCTGGAGGCAGTATCTGTCCCTTGGCTGCGGTAGGCAGAGGACTGGTGATATTTACACCAGTCTGTTTCTGTGAAGAGAGAAAACAGATTTTAGGTAACCGAGGAACCACCCACTTTCAGTCCCTTGGAAATCAACCCTTCTTTATTCTAACAAAGGTTGAAGCCATGCTTCTCCCACTCACATCCAGACCAGTGCAAGGCCAGACCACTCAAAGCAAGCTCAGTGCCATCTCTGTCTGATCCCACAAAATATTAACTCCTCAGGATAGGATGTGGCATATTAGAAAGGGCGGTGGCCCAGTGCCTGGTCCCCCTGGCCTCGAGCAAATGTGTTAGCGTCTCCAGGTGGGGCTTCGCCTCTTCCACAGTGAGGAGGGTGCAGTGGCCTTTATAATCTCTAAGGTTCTGGAAATGCTGAAAGTCTAAAATTAAAATTTTAAGATTCAAATACACCAGACAAGACCCAGAATGAGGATCTGTCATATGAGAAAATATTGGAGAAATGGGGCCTTCTTAGAGTCTGTAAAACGGAAAACTATATACGTTTCATTAAAATTCATAGATTTGTAGTGTTGGAGGAGACTTAAGAGCTGTTTTTCCAAAACCCTGATGTGCATGAAAATAACCTGGGGGTCCTGCTAAAGTGCAGATTGTAATCCAGGGGACCTGGGTGGAATGGCTTTATCAGGGACCACACTCGGAATACCAAGCCTCCAGGGTACATGGGTAGTTCTCACCCTGAAGTCACTTGAGAGCTTTAAAAAAATCCTTATGCCTAGGCACCCCCTTCCCTAATGCCCCCTCAATGAGATTCCGATTCATTTCATCTTGTGTGTAGCCTGGCTTTGGGAAGTGCAAGCCATCCACAGAGGTTCTCCTCTGCAGCAAAGCGTGGGAAACACTGCCCTAGACCAGGGCTTTTCAGACCTAAGCAGCATGAACGTCCCCAGAAGGGCATGTTAAGACACAGCTGCTGGGCCCGCCCCTGAGGTTCTGACCCAGCAGGTCCGTGGTGGGGCCTCAACTTCGCATTTCTAACAAGTTCCCGGGTAACGCTGATCTGCTGGTCCATGGTCTTTGCAAAATAGAAGCTGACCACTACACCAAGGACCAGCAAAATGTTTTCTAAGTCCTATGTATTGAAGGTTTTGTTACCGAACCCCCCAAATCCAATTTGTGTGCCTGATGCACAGTAAGCCAATCTCTGAGTCACCAGGTTTGAAGCAGAGGAAGCTTTACTCTCAGAAGGGCAGCCGAAGAAGGCAGGGGAACTTTCCCAAATCTATCTTACCAGACTGGGCTGAAGAATGGATTATATATTATTGAATGGGGGGTGAAGGGAGAAACTTCATGGAATTATGCACCAATCCTATCTTCCTGGCATCACCCGAGAGGTCCTGGCATAATTCATGTTGACTCCATGTCTGGTATCAGCTCTGCCACACAGACATTATCAACCAACATCCACCCACTATAACCAGCTTCAGGGAAGAGGACAAAGGACAAGACAAGGTTACCGATCCTTTCAAGGTCATGCAGTGAGGAAAGTGACTGTGGATGGAGTGCGAGGCAAAGTTTTAACTGAATAAAGAAATAAAAGTCTGGTTCAGTTTCCTTAACTCTGGGAGTCTCAAAATGGCCAGCCATGAAAAATGAGAAAAAAACCCACCTGTTATGTTAAAGGCTGAACAATTAGCATGTGCATTCCTATTAAAGAATAAACAAAAATTTTTTTACCTTTTCTTTTCATTTCCTTTGGCTCCAGGGGCCCACCAGGATGTGTATTGCCCCACAACTCTTTTCTTCCCAGAACATATCTTACGTAAATGAAATGTACGCCTTTGAAGTTCTGTCTCTTTTGTCTGTCTCCTACAGGATATAAAACCTAATTATGACTTGGGCTCTTTGAAACCTATCTCCTACCCCACCGACCTCTAGGAGCACTACCTTCCAGGGGCTAGATCCAAAAATTTTGGCTCCAAAAACCGCTTTTATTTCAAGGTGATTGTAGGGAAAATGGAAGTTCCTATGGCCAGGAGCTCTACCTTCCAGGGGCTAGATCCAAAAATTTTAACTCCAAAAGCTGCTTTTATTTCAAGGTGATTGTAGGGAAAATGGAAGTTCCTATGGCCAGGATCCTCACCTGACCCTAATCTCCCACTGTGTGAGTACAATGATGTAATTGGCCTACTGTGAAGGTGCCTGCTTACACACCTGTTGGCAATGAGCTATTATTGTCTGTTGCTATATAGAGAGCTCTGCCCAGTGCTTCCCCCTGGCTCCCCTGGCTGGTAGAGGTGAAGGCAAACACGGACTGCAGACTTGCTGGATGCAGACATGATTCTAGAGCTGGTCCTGCCACCTCGAGAATAAAGCTTGGTATAAGACCTCTTACCCCCAAGGTTCTGTTGTCATTTTTTGGTCTCAGCGAATCCAGAGTGAACTTGTCTAGAGCTGAAACCCCCTCTGGGGAGACAGTGTTTATTGGATTTTCCATGACCAGTTCTTTGGCGTGGTAGGCAGGATTAGGACTTTCATTTCCCTGGACCACCTGATGTGCCAGGTGTCAGCAGGTCCATGTGCCCTGGGCTCCATCTGCCTTTCAGGTGATCCTGGTAAGAGACTCCTTATCTGGACCTCATTGTGATTTAAAGGAAAGGTCCATGGACTTTTATTTGAGCTCTTTAGGGGTCGTACTTAAATTTTTTTTTATAATTGAAAATTGTTGCTTGGGGCAATGGGGCTTAAGGGGAAGGAGGCTGGTTGATTTAAGTCTTTGGGTTAATAATATTTTGGTATCAGAACAAAACTAAAACAGAGACAATTGAGAGACTGAGCTGCTCACCTTTTAAGATAAAATGGACCCCACTCCCTTCCTGCTTTGTGGCTTTCTCAGGTGACTGGGAATTTTTGTACCTGGAGAAATCCCATTCTCATAGTTAAAAAAAAAAAAAAAAGAAAGCCTCAATTGGGGACACATATATAAGGATTGATCATCCAGTGGTCCAAGAGGACCTGGTTGCATCAGGCAGCCAGAGGGAGAAACCAAAACACGTGAGAGTATGATCATGGCCAAACTACAAGCGGGGTTCAAGAGCAGCACATTTGTGATCCTTTACTCATCTCCCCAAGCCTTTGTAAGTGAATCACCCTGACACCCCAGTGGGATATGTGCACTTACTTATTTAGAGAATGGGGGGGTATTTAGAGAAATGGGGAACATTCAAACTTTCTGGTGTTTTTACATGTACAATTAGAACAACTGGCTATTAGACAAAGGAACTTCTCAGCTAGCAGAAGGGCTCACTCAGAGTCAAGAGAGCCTAAAAACTGTGTTTCTGGAGGCTATTAACATCTAGAAAAATGGTGAAATCTTGCTAAGACTAGAATGGCCAACACAGGGAATGTTCCAATTAGATAAAATCATTTAAAAAGTGTACTTAAAAGTCTCCAGAAATTCACAATAACTTTATTGGGAGTTTCATTGAAAAAAAAAAAAACGAATCAGAAATCAAAGATAATGAGGAACCTAAAATAAAAAATTTCCAATACCTATAGGCACCTCTGTGGGCGCGCCCCAGGATGCTACATGCATTCCCTTAATAGCCGCAGGATAACTCTGGGGGATACCAGAGCTGATAGCAGGGAGCCTGGGAAAAGCTGGGAAAAGCCAGTGAAAAGGCAAAAATTATTACCAGGATCAGCTTTTGCTGGCATGCTCAGTTGAAATAGGATGATAACATTTCATGTTGAGCCTTCCTTTCCCAATCCAGTCCCACTGGTTATCGACCAGGTCCTCTTCTGAGAGTAACCTGCCCTCTTGTTGGTCTCATTTTGCACATTAAGATCAGGATGTAAAAAAAAAAGGTTGTAAAAGGTTTGTGGAAAAGGAATTTAAAGTATGGTCATGCTGTCTTCAGGTTGAAGTAAATGAGTGCAACCCCGGGGAGAGGAAATCCCGGGGCAAAATACCTAGCTGAAACTGAAATCAGTCAGAGGGAGAAAAAAACTTTAAAACCCGTTTATTGCTTACAAATTGCGGTCCGGGGGCCGTCTGTCTCCTGTTCCAGCAGAAGCAAGTGAAGCCTCCTCCTCCTCTCAGGTTCAGATAAGCCCTCAGTCGCCCAGCTAATTACCCATTGATATGGAGATGAACTACCTCTCTCCACCCCTTAGGAACGCCTGTTGATATGGAGATGCACTAAAGCCAGGCGAGACATTCTGGAAATACTACAGTTTTACCCACAATGAGTCATAATAACAAATACATCACAGGATTAGAATTTGGTTTTCTCCTTGTTAAAAGTGAGACAGGGACTGTGGGTGTAGTCAGAGTAGGGGGAGGGCCTCCGGAAAAAGCAAGGCAGAATATTTGCAATCGGAGCAATGTAACTACATGCAGGGAAACCCCCTTCCAAAACTCTGTGTTAAACATAAAGCTCCAGGGTCACTCTTCAGTAAGATCAGTGGGTGTTCCCCAGATAAGGAAGAGTACCCCATGTTTTTATTATGCTAATCACTTGTAAGATTCACTTTAGCATGCTAAAAGGCCCAGGCCTATGTGCTGTCTTTCCTCTTTCAAATATGATCAAGTGATTTTACAAACTAGGCAACTAATTTAGCATGCAGACCCAGCTGTAAACACATAGTAAAAAGCAGCAAAGATTCACCTTAAAGATAAGATTGCATTTTAACACCCAGGAAGTTTGGGAAGCAGGATTCTTAACTTACTCTTTAGAAAACAGACAATACCTCAGCCCACCTTGGGGGCTGGGCAGGCCACCTTTTGATATGCCCCTAGACCAGGACGCCAGTATCCCAGAGAGAGATGGGGTGAGAAATTCCTTGTGTTAAGTTAATTCTGGGTGTTCAGACACCACTTAGCAGGTCTGCACCCCTAAACCTTTTTTTCATGTTCTTGAAAAATCCTCATCTGCCTATAAAACCCCTAGACAAACGCAGCACACGGGACTCTCTTGTCCCCTCCTGGCGCTAGCCGGGAGCTCTGTCCTATCACTTTATTTCTAAATAAAAGCCTGTACCTTGCTCTCCTACCTTGCCTGTTTGCTAAGCTCATTCTTCAGCTTCGTGAACAAGAACCCCGGCATCAAAAGGACAGAATTTTCTTGAACTATTGGTCAGCTGTGAAATATTAAGAGATTGTGAAGGGTTTTTCTTTTGCCCTTAAGGTAATTGTTTTATCAAAATGATTTCTTGTCTTAATCAGGTCTTTAATTAAGAAATACGAATCTTCTCAGTATTAAAAGAGCTAAGTTTTGATAACCATGTAACCTTCTGCATTTGCCTTAAAACTCTTTTATTGTTACTTAAGTTCAATGAATAATCAAGTATTAAGTTTCACAATGATCTAGGATCCTATTTAGGCCAGTGCCTTAAAACTATTTTGGTATCTCGGACAGACTTCCCAAAATGAAACTATAAAGTCCTTTGGACCTGGGTCATTCTCAAGAATTTGTTTAACTAATTGGGCTTATTGACATGTTAAATTACATGGGAAGCATTGTCCAACCAAAAGGTAATACTAAATCTTTATGTTATATGTCCACAGGTATATACATATTCCAGAAATGTGGAATCCTTAGGAATCTAAAATGTCCTGGTATAGTGTTATTCCTTGTAATTACTCTCTTACCTTCTGAAATTGCTGTCCACTAAACCCTGAATGTCAGAGAAATGCTCTACCCGATTTCCATGCAAAGCTTACAGCAAAAGAATCTATAAAGATTGTGGCAGGTATAGGTAAAGTCCAATCTGCTTCTGCAAAGACTCGGCCACTTGTTGCCAGACGTTTGCGATCCTGTTACTCCTGGAAACTAAACAGTCGGGGCCATGGGAAACCTAGGACAACCACTTAGTTCTCCCCTGCTCCCTGGCAAACTGCACTTTTGGGTTTTTGAGTTCCTTTATTCACCTTCCTGCACTTAAGGAAAGTTGTTTTGGGCCCCAGAGGCCTTAGGCCTCCTCCCTCTGGGCTTTTTGAACACCTGGACTCCATTCAATTGCCACTACCACTTAGCATGAGTTATCAATCAGTACATTCCTGTGATTTTAAGTATGCTTTCCCCAGAGGTTGAAGCTTTCCCCTGCTGCAAGCTTTTCCCCTGATGCCCTCCTGGTAGTAAAGAAACTGGTAGTGAATGCGGCTGCCGTGTGGAATATACACTGTAATCTCCAGTGATCGAGGCACCCCCTCCACTGGGCAAATCACAGAAGCCTTAATGAAAGCTTTGCAAACTTCTTGGCGTCAACTTAAAAATGAGAAAGTCACTGGTAGGCTAGTGTCTACTGTACACAACCCAAAGATACATGAGGCTTTGAATTCTTTGTTTGCCCATAAAATTCAGCCAGTGGTCCCTAAGATGTCAAGCATGACATACCTTTTCCTTTGTCACTTCGGTAAATAGAGACTTTGGTCACAGCTTTAGTAACATGGCACATGACTCCTGGGAATGGGCGCTCCTAGCTACGAGGGATCTAAGTCTGTTATATCCTTCATATGATTAATAAAATGCTTTCAATGAGAAAGATATGTGCTCAAAAGGGGGAACTTGTGAAAAAAAGCTGACCACCACACTAGGGACCACCAAAAAGATTTCTAAGGCCTAAGTACTGCAAGTTTCATTAACTCTAGGAGTCTCAAAGTGGCCCGCCATGAAAAACGAAAAACACCCATCTGTTACTTAAAGGCTGAACAACTGGCACTCGCATTCCGGGTAAAGGACCAGCAAATCTTTTTCATTTCCTCTTCATGTATGTTGGCGCCACTTCCCAGAACTTATCTTAGGTGAATGAAATGCACCCCTTTGAAGTTCTGTCCCTCGCGTGTGTCTCCTCCAGGATAAAAAACCTAATTCCGGCTTGTTGGAATGTATCTCCTTACCCCACCCACCCCCTGGGTGGGCTCGATCTCCCTCGATAGGAATTCTATCTTCCAGGGTCTAAATCCACAAATTTTACTCCAAAATAACTCTGTGTTTTATTTCAAGGTGATGATTAGATTTTTCGTCCACACCAGGGAGGGCGTTAAATTTGACAGCGGTGTTTCCCACGTGGGCAACCGAGACATGTGCCTGTCCACACCAGACCTCCGGACTCCAGTCTGGGGCCATTTCCTGGGCCGATCTTTGCAGCTTTATCTTCTGCGTCCCGGACGCCTCCCCACGTCCATCGCGGAGGCCAAAAGTTCCAGCACCGGCCGGTTCTGCGGGGTTCAGGGAAGACCTTGCAGGGCCACCCCCGCCCTGAGGGCGCGCGCGAGGACGGGAAGGTGGGCAGCGCGGGCTCGACGGCGCCCCCTGGCGCCCTGGCTTCTGCCCGCGGAGGGTGCCAGGCGCGGCCGGCGGGAAGGGTACGCGCAGCCGGGACCCGCGCGCGCGGGGTTGCCACGGCAACCGCAGCCTTCCCCGCCCCCCACCCGTACCCCGGCGCCGACGCGGCGGCCCTGGCCGGAGGAGGGGATTGGCGCGCCGAGGGGCGGGTTTGGGCGTCGAGGCGATAAAGGCGCGGCGCCGGGGCGGCTAGGGGTTCTGCTCGCCGCGTCCCGACTCCGGGTCCCCGGCCGCCGCGCAGCATCTCCAGCCGCAGCCGCCGCAGGTCAGTGCGGAGCCGAGACGCGCCCCGGCTGCCGTCCCGGGGAGCCAAGCCCCCTTGGGGAGCAGAGCGGGGGGGCCTGGCAGCGCCGCGCACTCCGCGCTCCCGGGCGTGCGCGTGGGTCCCCAGCAGCGGCGGCGGAGCCGGGACGCCAGCGCCGGGGCCAGGGGAGGGCCGGGCGCCGCCCGGGTCGGCGGGGCGCCTCACACAGCCCCTTCCATTTCTCGGAAGGGCACCCCCTCCAGGGACTAGAGACGGCGCGCCCGTTCTCATAAAACCGGTTTCCCCGGTCACCGCCCGCTGGGGTGGGACCGCACGCCCTCGGCCGGGAGACCCGCGAGCGGCTCCGGGCCCCGCGGCTTCTTGGGCTCGGCCTCCGCGGCAGGTGTGCCTGGGCGCAGGGGGCCGCCGCCCCGCGGAGCCAGACCTCCCGCCGAGACTAGCCCACGCTCAGGGCCCCGGGATTTCCCGGCCCCTCCTGGCTTTCGGATCATCCCCGCGGTAAGTCCAGCCCTCACCAGCGCGTCGGTGGAGGCTTCCCTTTGAGCAGTTTGCTAAGTGCTCTGCTCTTACGCGGTCCCCTCACCAGTGTGATGCGGCGGTGCTGCCAAAGACGGAGGAGACCCTGGGGTTTGGCAGGGTGGTAGGCGGCGTGCACAGCCAGGCAGCGGCGGTGTGTGGCCTTGACCCTGCCGCCGCGTGCGGTCCTCCCGGGCTGGGGGACGAGGAGGAGCCGCGCCGGAGCTGGGGGTGGGCAGGGTGCGCCCTGCGCGGCCGCCGGGAGGTCGCCTGGCTGTCCACCCTCTTAGGCATATGACCGCATCTCTTCCTTTGAGGTGAAGTGGAGGGTGGTGGAAGGAGTGTTTGAGACTCAACAAAACTGGTTTCCTCCCCGTCTTCGTGGTAATTAGTATCTGCCTGACCATGGGAGGGTCAATTCATCCTGCAAGAGTCCAGCGTCGGGGTTATTCTGGGGGTGAAATAAGGGTTGGGGAGAGCGGGTGCTTTCCTCGGCGCTCAGTAATTAGGAGGTGCCTGGGTTTTCCTGGGGTCGACACTATTGAGAGCACACATTTATTAAACCGCAAGATTTAAAAGTCGGAGCTGCCTTGCACATGTGTTTCATGAGCTTTGTTATTCCTTAAAGCAGACTACGAGCAGGGCGAATCCAGGGCAAACGAAGGTGGTGGTAGTCAGCAGTGTCCTTTAGAAGTGGGAGAGGGGTGGGAAATAAGGGTTTGCAGCCGCTGACCACTCCTGGACATCCTTGAGGCTGGAAGAAACAGTGAGGCAGCAGAACGGTAGGTTTCAACAGGTTTGTGAGCTGAGGAGGAAGACTCGACTGGAGAGTCCAGTGGGACGAGGGCTGGGGGTTTGGAGGAGTTAGGTCCCTGCAGGCTGCGTCCATCTCCACTGGGTGAATGTTCTAGCTCCTCAGCAACACAGGTATGCACAGCCCATTTTCAGAGCTGGGTACCTTTTTCCAACTTAAATTTTATTTTAAATTGTGGTTTCAATGGCAAATGAAATTTACCATGTTAACCATTTTTAAGTGTACAGTTTAGTGGTGTTAAGTATATTCAGATGGTCATAAAACGGATCTCTAGAATTTCTTCATTGTGCCAAAACTGAAGCCATGCCCATTAGTTAAACATGAATATCTCCTCCCCCTTTCTTCCACCCCTTGTCAACTGCTTTTTATTTCATGTTTCAATGGTTTTTGACTATTTTCAATAACTCCTATAACTTACAGATGGAATCACAGAGTATTTGAGCTCATCTCTGAAAATGCACTTATTTGCAGTCTAAGCCTACCACCCTTAAAAGATTCTAGAAACACAAGAATACACAAGCACACACTTCATTAGCCATAAGAAGGAAAGCTCATCACAAGTTGTGGAGCCTCTGGAAAACTCTACCAGTGAGCATCAAATAGACCAGTGGGTTTTAAAGTAACAGGGTCAGAAAGGTTCATTGATAAGACTTCAGATTCGACCTCACAATGAACCTTTAGGGAACTACCATGTGTGGAGTATCCAGATTTATCAGAAATGGGTTTAAAACACTGTTCCCTTTTCCCACTACTTTGCTGTGTGGGTCTGGATTTTCTTCATATACTTCAGGCAAAGCGACAAAGAGATTGAATGCAAAAGCAAATGTGAGAATCCAGGTGTTTTCTATTAAGGTAGACATCAGAGATGTACAGAATGTACAACTGGCACTCTTCTCACTGAAGTTCTTTATTTTATATAATTTTCATAAAGATACATTTATGTTAACATGTTTTTTGGTTTTAAATGAATGAATATGTTAAACATTTCTCAGTGTTGCCTCCTAATACAGCACATGTGATTAGATATAAACCACATACACAAAGGCTCTTTGTAGTCCTCAGTTTTTAAGGATGTAAAAGGAGTCCTGAGACCAGAAAACTTGAGAACTGCTGCCTTTAGAGTATTAAGCTGAACTTGGCAATAGCAAGATAATAATCTTGACCTGGGAAAACTATGTGTTGTAGGTGGCTGGAAGTTTTCTGTTTTGTTTTTCTTTTGAATGTCCGTGCATTGTTAATAAAAGCAGCCCCGTGATAGGGACAGTGGTGCTGCTTGGTTAAGAATCGGGTTCTAGAAGGGTGCTGGTAGCTCTGGTTAAGTTCCACTGTATAGTAGGGGTCTCAGTGGACTAGAGCATATAGGGAGTGTCAAATGTTACCTATTAATAGGAGTGAAACAAGAACAAACCCAATTATGAATTGTCCACATTGTTAGATGAAAATATGTTTATATTCAATTAAGAATTTGTACCTCTTTTGTGGTTTCCCCTTACGGGGAAAGGGAAGGTAAGCAGAGTCGTACCTATTTCACTATTGTCAGGCTGCGCCTTTTCCCTGAATCCGGTCTCTTCAACCTTCAAAAGAAAAAAAAAACCTCTTCAATTCTGGCCACCCGCTATTTTACTTCTGGGGATTGAGAACTGTCTTTGAGTTTCAGACGTTCTGGTAAATCTGCCTGCTGCTTGGTGTCCTCACTACCCCTTTGAGCGTGGGGAAATACCTTCTTATCCAGTCTCTGGCGACAATGGCTGCAAGCATGACTTTCCCAGGAGTCTTCCGAGGGCGGCTCGGGCCTTTCCTGTAACGTGACCCACCTGGGCTGCCTCCCTTCCAGTCCTGGCCCCGTGCATGAAGCCAGAGATGCTCCAGCACAAGGTTCTCTCCTGCTCGTTTGGGGAAGTTAGCTGAGACGGAGGGCCTCAGGATCCTTGGGGGGCTGCATCTGATGCTGGGGACCTGGTGGCCAAGCCTGAGCGGACAGAAGCCCCCTGGCTCCACCCATCTTATTCTGGTGTCCTAAAGAACAAAACCTCTTAAAAGGGTATAAAAACATAATGTTTTCAGAAGATTGCATTTTCCTTTTGTCTTCTATAATCCGGACTCAAAGGACTACAGGAAAGCCCCTGCTACCTCTGTTCCCTACTCGAGACACTGGCTGAGTGTGGTGGCAGGCTAAGCTCAGATTTTACACTGGAAATCTCAGCTGTGGTTCACCTTTTCTACTTTCATGACAGTTGGGATCTGGTGA
Source organism: Phataginus tricuspis (assembly GCA_029783875.1). Taxonomy (NCBI): domain Eukaryota; kingdom Metazoa; phylum Chordata; class Mammalia; order Pholidota; family Manidae; genus Phataginus; species Phataginus tricuspis. The sequence continues at coordinate 32,321,356 of JAQQAC010013566.1, forward strand.
TCTCTCTGTGAGGCTGTGGGGCACCAGAGTGAGTTCCAGGGGTTCATCTACCAGTTCTGCTGGAAATCTTACCGTGCAGGCCACAGGGCTGTGTGCACAGGGCAGGAGGCCGGCAGCTGTTAGGACCAGGCGAGTAAGCTGTCCAGAATGATTTACTCTTGTGACATGCTTGCCTGGGTGTTGGGGATAGAAGGGGACAGTGGGTGCTCCTCAAGTATGTCCAGTCTCAAGCCATACGTGATTGAAACTACGTGAGTGGACTATCTTGACCTTTCGAGGTCAGAACTGTTTTCATGGTCAGTCCAGACCTGATGAGGAAGAGGAGGACTGTAAAGTAAAATATATGTGATCTGGGATGAAAGGAAAAAATGACTTTTGAAAAATGATCCTTTGTAAAGACATGGCAGTAAGACAGAAATTAGTCATAGCTCACTAAATATTGCTGAATACCTTTTTTTTTATCTTAACCATCTGCTCTTCTGGTCTTGTTCATTCTCAAGATAACACCTGAGTGTTATACAAGATGTACAAGAAACTATGTAATTTAACCGGGGACCTGTAAGTGCCCTCCAATGGTGCGTGGACAGATTGGTGACAGTTGCACAGATTTGAAGCCTTCGCTAGGATTCATTGACTTGGTGTTTCTGGTTCTATACACAGAAACCTCCACTGTGACATCAGATGCCAGTTGATGTCAGCACTGTGTGATTTCACGTCTCAGCCTCTGTCCAACCTTTGTCTGCTTGTAATGGCTTATCCTGTATTCACAGGGCCCAGCTCATGGGAGGCTCTTGAAGGGCTTCCCATCTGCCCACTGGGCGATCTCCAATTTAATTCACGAATCCAAGCATGGCTTTGCTCACAAGCTGACAATCTTGAGTGTTACTTTCAATTAAAGAGTTTGTGTTTTGAGAGGTTGGGAAACTGAAAGGTTAATAATGAACTCTGCTCCTTTTCTGTACAGCATATTTGAAGAGAAAATGCCAGTCGTTGGGATCCTGCGGCGGGTCGTGGGCCTGACGCTGCAGAGCCCAGCCTGTGGCTGTTGGATGTCTGCCCTGCCTGTCCGGTTTCTGGGCACCTCCCGTCGGCCAATCCCAGCAGGTGCCAGCTTCCACTCTGCCTCCTTCTCTGAAGCCGACCAGCCTCGGGTCCTAATTACAGGTTGGGTTTTTTCTTTTTTGCACGTTTGCCCTTGATTCTTGTTTTCTTTCCTGCACTGCTTCTGTATGACTTTGTTTTGGGAATGTTTAACGTGCTGCCAGCTAACATTTAGTAACCCGAAGCTACCTTTCCCATGAATGGCTTCCCCCAGAGCATCGCAAGTCCCACATCCTTATTTTGTCACTGTTGCCAGCCCTGGGCTTCCCTGCCGTGATGTTTCATTGTTTGAAGCGAGGGCCTAGGAAGCTGGCATCTGGGAAGCTGCCGCAGAACGCAATCCCCTTCCTGGTTAGGACTGGCCCAGGAGTGAAGGCCCATGAGAGGGGGTGTGCAGGGATCAGAGCCCGGGCTCTGAAATCAGCAGCATCTTCCCTCAGCCACACGGCTCAACCTAAACTTGGTGGCATTCTTCCCAAGCGGCTGTTGCACATCTGTGTGTTGGAGACAGAGGTAAGTTAGGGCCTGTCCCACGGAACTCACGGCCGTCATGTCATGTTGCTGTGCATCTCGCCATGGCCAGACTCGCCCCCGGACCTCACCTCATGTGCACCCACCTCCTGACCCCGTATATCCTCAAACTGCCCTGTCACTGCACAGGACTTCAAACCACCCCCAGCCCACCTCTGCTTGGACTGACACATTTTATTTCCTTCTTGCTAGATTTTCTTCCCTTGGCCTCCTATCATTATGCTCATTGTTACGCTCTTGTGCGTGTCTGCACGCACACACACGTGCACATTGCCTTTTCATCTTTTCCTGCTGCCAGCGGGTTCCAGGTGTGGTCATGTCCCCACTGCCCGTGCCTGCCTGCCTCGCTCAGCCTGCAGTCTGGGTGTTTCCCCCCTTCCCCCTCCTTCCTCCCCCCTCCCCTGACAAGCATCTTTCAGGGGCCCAGTGGTAGGGGGCTCGGGGTGGTCCCGTGTTGACAGGCACTCAGAGGAGATGCCGCGCTCTGTGCCTTCCTACCCTGTCAGTTTCTCCCAGGGGAGGTTTGGGGTTGCATCCCCCCAAGTGTGCCCCCAGCGCCCCCCTTTCTATCCACGGCATTTCTCAGTCTCCAGATGAGGAGGCACCGATGTTCATTTTTAGTATCTGCAGCGACCCCTTGTCAGCTCGCTTGTCTGCCCTTTTCTCGGGTGACTTCTTGGTTTGTCCCTCCTCTTTCCCCGGTCGTGTCCTGTCCGCTCTGATGGAGGGTGGGGCTCTGGGTCTCCCACCGTAGGGCGGTACCAGCCGTTAGGTCTGGCTCTGGGTGTTTCGGCCCCTGCTGCAGACAGGCTTCTGAGCCCACCACACAGTGAGGGCAAGGCCAGCGGGGGGGACCTGGGAGGGTGTGCGGCCTTTGCGCCTCTCCGCGCCCTGTGCCCTCGCTTCCCGTCAGCCCCTCTGCATGGAGAGAGCTTCGTCTCCGAAATGCTTTTACCTGTAGCCAAGATCGTCAGTAAAGTCTTGTACCATTATTATATTCTGGGAATGATTGAACGGGTTAGATTTGGGTTAAAGTTCCACTTTTTTCTTCTTCATCTAGGGGGTCTTGGCCAGCTTGGTGTGGGGCTCGCTAACTTTTTGAGGTAAGAGCCCTGGAGTTGAAATCTAAAATCCAAATTCTTCAGTGTGTGAAGCTATCTTTGGCACCTTTTAACCATTGGCTCCGTCCTCCCGCTCCCTGCCCCTCCCCATGTTTACGGTGGTGTGTCTCCGCGGCATCTCAGTGCGCCTCTCCGTCCCACAGACCCACGAGCCCTTAGCTCAGTGTCTCCCATGCCGGTCCTTTGCCCTTTCTCTTTTCCAAATTCTGCAAAGTAAGGCATGTGACTTCCCATCAATCAGTTGATTTTTAGATGTCGGGAGCAGAGGTTGCTGCACATAGAAATTGAAAAGAAAGGGTGTGGGATTTGGAGGGAGCTGCATGAAGGGACGAGAGAAGAGAGCGCAAGGAGCGGCAGGCCCTGAGGGGCGCTGGGAGGAAGCTGGGGGTGCAGAGGGAAGACAGTGAGGCGGGCTGAGGGCCCGGGATGGGGCTGCGCGTGGGGGAGCCAGGCCTGAGGGTGTGAGTGTTGGGGGAGAAGAGGGAGCCAGGTGTGTAGAGGGCGATTCGGAGGCGGACGGGAAAGTACAGTTCCTGTTTGAGAGCATTTTCGTAGGGCCAGTTGTGGCCTCTGTACCAACTCACATGCTGTCATTTTCCCTTTAGGAAACGATTTGGGAAGGACAATGTGATTTTGTCCGACATAAGGAAGCCCCCCGATCACGTCTTCCGTAGCGGTAAGGGACTGATAGGCCTTGCTTTTGTTCTATCTTTAATTTTCAAAGTGCACTTGGAAAGGCAGCTGTTGGTGTCCACGTGTGCAGCAGCTCACGACTGGGTGTGAGGAAGAGGTGGGCGGGCGGCCCAGCTACACGGCTAAGGGCACTTGGCACCAGTGTCCCCTGGTTCCGCGGGCTGCCTGCGTGAGGCTGCTGCTCGCTCAGGAGTTAGCAGGACCGGCGAGTCTTCTGAGCGTGGCGTGAGGTTCTGGAGTGATGGCTTTGGAACACAACCTTTGATTCCCATCTCCTTCCGTTTTTGCTTGACTTCTTGGCCCAGAGAACAAACAAAAATCAAGTTCTGTAACGAGAAAAGGAAGCCTTAAAAATCTGGAGAAATTAATCCTCATATTTCAACATAGACTTGCCCTTTACCCCGTCATGCACACACGCCTCTCAAACTCCTCTGGCCGAGTGTTCCACCACCTCAGAAACCTTTGTATGATGTCTCCTAGCTCAGTGTCAGGCTCCTGGGTCAGTGTCAGCTTTTTGCTGCTTACTGTGGGGAAAGCGCTGATTTGTCATGAGTCGGGAACTTAACATTGGACAAAATCAGCTCTATCTCTAGCCTGAGTCTGATGACCTCATGTTTTATGGTTCTTTTATGCCAAGGTGTGTGTAGCTTTTGTTTTAAATCCATTTCTCTGTTCCTTTTAAAATATGCAACTTGTAAGCAGAATGAAATCACCAGGCGTGTGTGGGGTTGGTGTTCACAGCACCAACTCTGGCCAGCAGCTTGGTGTGACCCCATTCTGCTTATTTTGTTTGATTGTGGTGAGTTCTTACCTCTCCATGCCTAGGCTCCCCATCAGGAAAATGTATCTGCCTGCATGGCTGTTTGAGAGCTAAATATACGCGAGGCCCTTAGTGCAGTACCTGGCAGGTGCAACTTGCATAATCTGTAGCTGCCATTACCTGTGGGGTGGCTGGGTTTGTTACTCTTGTACATGAAAAATGCTGCCCAGGGTCCAACTGGTTTGTTACCAAGGTGATACTGGGTCTTTCACAAGTCAACAGAGGAGGAGGAAAAGGTCATTTAGTCTTTCAAACCCAAACTCTTTTATTCCTGTGGTTTCTCTGTTCCCTGTAGGCCCATTTATCTATTCCGACATCCTGGATTATAAGAATCTCCGGGAGATTGTAGTAAACAACCGCATCACCTGGTTGTTGCATTACAGCGCTTTGCTCAGTGCAGTGGGAGAAGCAAACGTATCCTTGGCCCGAGCTGTAAATATTACTGGTACGTCTCTGCCTCTTACCCACAACGGCCGACCTGCCGACCCCTGCGGTTCCCTGGTAGGAGACGGTTCCGACTGCCATGTCCGTTTCAGGATTGCATAACGTGCTGGACGTTGCAGCAGAACACAGCCTGAGACTGTTTGTGCCCAGCACCATCGGAGCTTTCGGACCTACTTCTCCCCGGAACCCAACCCCAGATCTCTGTGTTCAGAGACCCAGGACGATCTACGGAGTGTCCAAAGTCCATGCAGAGCTCATGGGAGAAGTAAGCATTGCTTGGCAAGATGACAATATTTCCTTTTCTATTTGTTTTGCCTAAAACGCCTGCTGGTTCATCCTCAGAGGGAACTTGCCCTTTCCCCCCGTCCCAGTCCCCAGGAATGCTCATAAACTGACTGTGTTGGCCAAGGGCAGGTGTCTGTAGCTGCACACGGACTCCTCAGCCGTGTGGTAACACGCAGCGCTTCCTTGAGCCCCTCTGATGGCACCCCTGCGTTTGCTGCCCATCCTCTGAACTGCACCATACTTTCAGGCTCCCATTATTGGTAGTGTAGGTCATTTTAAAACTTTGTATTTTGGAAAACTTCAGATGTCTCTGGTTTTAATTTTTCTTAATACTCTGTCTTTATATGTCTAGAGAAGATTGTACTTGGGGTCCGATCCTTCAGCTGGTGTTAACGGTCACTGCTCTGCTTCCCGCTGCCCGCCCCATTCTCTTTCCAGCACGGTATTGCAGGAATATGCTCCTGGGGAGGTGTTTAGGGCAGTGAGCAGTGGCTTCTTTCCAAGAGAGGTTGGGAATCCTACTGTGGGCTGATTGACTATTTACCATGTTGATGTATCACCTGAATGATAATTCTTTGAGGATAAACATTTTAAGAGTTATTTATTAAAGAAAAATGAGCGATTCTTAGAAATTCTAGAATCTTCATTCCTTTTAGGAGTATTTCAACTAACTGGATAGAATATTTCAGAAAAAGGCTGTTATTTCTTTGCATTGCTCTGATTTAAAAGATTTCTTTTAAAATAAGTTTTTCCCTTTTTTGTAGTATTACTATTACCGGTATGGGTTAGATTTCCGATGTCTGAGATATCCTGGGATCATTTCAGCTGACTCCCAACCTGGAGGAGGAACAACTGGTAAGTGTTTCTGTTTCTTTCATGTGGAGGATAAGCGTCCTTATTTCCCTGAGCAGTGATGGTCTGCAGTCTGTGTGTCTGAATGCTGACTGCAGTTCCTCCCCAGGAGCTGCACCCCAGGAGCTCACGGAACCTTACTGACTTCAACTTGTTAAGGGCAGTTCATGCGGTTGTAAATCCAGCTCAGGATTGGCCACCCACGGTGCTGGAATTAAATAGATAATATTCAAGAACAAAGTTGTTACCCACAAATTTGTAGGAAGACACCAAATAAGAAAATAGCCTTTTTTATTATTTTTATTTATTTATTTATCTTTTATTAAGGTATCATCGATATACTCTTATAAAGGTTTCACATGAAAAACATTGTGGTTACTACAGTCACCCATATTATCAAGTTTCCCCCACACCCCAGTGCCTTCACTGTCCATCAGCGTAGTAAGATGCCACAGAGTCACTACTTGTCTTCTCTGTGCTACACTGTCTTCCCCGTGACCCCCCCGATCATGTGTACCAGTCATAGTGCCCCTCAGTCCCCTTCTCCCTCCCTCCCCACCCGCCCTCCCACACCCCTCCCCTTTGGTAACTGCTCCCTTCCTGGAGTCTGAATCTGCTGCTGTTTTGTTCCTTCAGTTTTGCTTCTTTGTTGTATTCCACAAATGAGGGAAATCTTTTGGTACTTGTCTTTCTCTGCCTGGCTTATTTCACTGAGCATAATACCCTCTAGCTCCATCCATGTTGTTGCAAATGGTAGGATTTGTTTTCTTCTTAAGGCTGAATAGTATTCCATTGTGTATATGTACCACCTCTTCTTTATCCATTCATCTACTGCTGGACACTTAGATTGTTTCCATATCTTGGCTATTGTAAATAGTGCTGTGATAAACATAGGGGTGCATATGTCTTTTTGAACTTGTGATTTGTTTTGGGGTAGATTTCAAAGAGTAGAATTCCTGGGTCAAATGGTATTTCTATTCTTAGTTTTTGAGGAACCTCCATATTGCCTTCCACTGTGGTTGAACTAATTTACTTTCCCACCAACAGTGTAGGAGGGTTTCCCTTTCTCCACATCCTCACCAGCATTTGTTGTTCCTTGTCTTTTTGATGTTGGCCATCCTAACTGGTATGAGGTGATATCTCATTGTGGTTTTAATTTGCATTTCCCTGATAATTAGTAATGTGGAGCATCTTTTCATGTGCCTGTTGGCCATCTGAATTTCTTCTTTGGAGAATTGTCTGTTCATATCCTCCACTCATTTTTTAATTGGCTTAATTTGCTTTTTGTTTGTTGAGGTGTGTGAGTTCTTTATATATTTTGGATGTCAACCCCTTGTCAGATATGTCAGTCATGAATATATTCTCCTATACTGTAGGATGTCTTTTTATTCTACTGATGGTGTCCTTTGCTGTAGAGAAGCTTTTTAGTATGATGTAGTCCCACTTGTTCATTTTTTCTTCTGTTTCCCTTGCCCGGGGAGATGTATTCAGGAAAAAGTTGCTCATGTTTATATTCAAGAGATTTTTGCCTATGGTTTCTTCTAAGAATTTTATGGTTTTGTGACTTACTTACATTCAGGTCTTTGATCCATTTCGAGTTTACTTTTGTGTATGGAGTTAGATAATAATCCAGTTTCATTCTCTTACATGTAGCTGTCCAGTTTTGCCAACACCAGTTGTTGAAGAGGCTGTCATTTCCCCATTGTATATCCATGGCTCCTTTATCATATATTAATTGGCATATATGCTTGGGTTTACATCTGGACTTTCTATTCTGTTCCATTGATCTATGGGTTTGTTCTTGTGCCAATACCAAACTGTTTTGATTACTGTAGTTCTGCAGTAAAGCTTTAAGTCAGGAATCGTAATCCCCTAGCTTTGTTCTTTCTCAGGATTGCTTTGTCTATTTAGGGTCTTTTGTGGTTCCAGATGAATTTTAGAACTATTCTAGTTCATTGAAGAATGCCTTTGGTATTTTGATAGGAATTGCATTGAATCTGTAGATTGCTTTAGGCAGGATGACAGCCATTTTGACAATATTCATTCTTCTTATCCATGAGCATGAGATGTATTTCTATTTATTGGTGTCTTCTTTAATTTCTTTCATTTCATGAGTGTCTTGTAGTTTTCAGGGTATAGGTCTTTCACCTCCTTGGTTAGGTTTATTCCTAGGTATTTTATTCTTTTTGATGCAATTGTGAATGGAATTGTTTTCCTAATTTCTCTTTCTGCTAGTTCATTGTTAAAAAAATAGCCTTTTTTAAAAATAGAGCCTCTGTTGTTACTACTGAGAGCTCTATTAAAGTGGACTCTACCTATTGTGTATTTAAAGAGAACATAAACAGCAGTGTTATTATTAACTGAACTCAAGCATGCATTATATTCAGTGACTTGCACATTAGAAATCCTCTTCATAGGAGGGGTCCTGAGATACAGTATAAAAGTTCTTAGCAAAGTGTGAGGGATTTGAAAGGGGGCTCTGGTTTCGGTCACTTGTAAAAAGGTTTTGCCTTAATAGCATGCATCTCCAGGTGTTTACTGGGAACTCCCAGGGATCTTTGGACACTTACAAGGGGTCCAAGAAGTCAAAACTGTTTCCATATCAGTCCTAAGACATTATTTGCCTTTTTTTACTCTCCTTTACAAGTGTACCCTGGAGTTTTTCAGAGGCCGCATGGTGTGTTCCGTCTAGCAGAGCAGACAGGTGACTCCAGCTGTCTCCTCTTAAGCCAGATAGTAAAGATTTTCAAAATATAAATTAGGTCATTCTTCTCACTTTTGTTTGGGAAATACGTTCTTTTCCATATGAAATACATGCACATGAATATATGATGGATTTATTACCATCATTTTATGATGCAGTAATTGTTAAAATTCTCCATTAATTTTTGATAACAATAATAACAATAAACTTTGATATAACTCACATTAATGAAACTTCTTTGGAGATCTTTGGTGTGTTTTGAGAACCACTGCCTTAATCCAATAAGCTCTTTGATCATTTTGTGAAAAGAGATCCACAGGTAGGATTCTCTTCCAGACTATGCGGTCCAGATTTTCCACGATGCAGTAAAGAATGGCAAATTTGAGTGCAACCTGAAACCGAGCACCAGGCTCCCAATGATGTACATCGACGACTGCCTCCGGGCCACCCTGGAGGTCATGGAGGCCCCGGCCAAGTCCCTCTCCTTGAGGACCTACAACATCAGCGCCATGAGCTTCACCCCCGAGGAGCTGGCCCAGGAGCTTCTCAAGCACGTACCGGAATTCCAGATCACATACAACGTGGATGCCGCTCGACAGGCCATAGGTGGGTACCTCATGGCAAACCCCCTCAAAACCCAAATTAAGCTTCGTCTGTGCTGTGACTTCTTTGGGGATCATAAACGGGGGAAGATCAGTGAGCAAGGCCCCTTCCCGGGTCCTGACGTTCTGCAGCAGGAGGCTCCACTTCGGGGAAGTGATACCCAGAGTGGGTGGAATACTCCCATTCCAGGAAACAGCAGGTCAGTATTTCACTGTTTTGTAGGTCAAAGGTAAAACAGGCAGAATAGTATGGGAAAAGCTCAGGGCTGCAAATGCTGTGGCTGCCCTCCATGGCCCTGAACACCTTCCAAGTGGGAGGGTCATACCTTACAAGCCTGTGTGGGATTTTAGTAGCGTGTGACAATGTACACTGCCCCCAGGAGATGCATGACACAGTCTTCCAACCTACGCGGTGACAGCGTGATTAGGAGCGGCTCTGGCCTGCTCAAAGGGAATTTCAAGGAGAGAATTTCTTTGGAGTACCTTGTATGATAGACCTTTATATAAATAAAAACATTCTAGATCTTTTTGCAAACCAGGAGCCTGAGTAACTTACGCTACTCTTCATCTTTTCCTAGCGGACAGCTGGCCGATGAATTTTGATGACAGCAATGCTCGGAAGGACTGGGGGTGGAAACACGATTTTGATCTTCCAGAGCTGGTGACCACGATGTTGAACTCCCACGGCTCCGATACCAGAGCTGCCCAAGCTAACTGAAGTCGTCAGCAGGAAGAGCACCTGTATCGGGGACAGCTGTCCGGGAAGCCGGGACCGACCCCAAGACTATAGACCCCGAGGAACCTAGATTATCTGGAGCTGAAGGACTAATTGGACTAAATTTTGCAGCTCATATTGAACTGCCAGATGGAGAACTGAGTCGGCACTAGCATTTTCAATGTTGTAGGCTGGATGGTAGGGCCTCTAAATATTTGCTGTTTGCCTAAATTTGTCCAAACACACGTATCACAGAATGAAGACTGAAGTCATAATAGTTCCCATTTCCTTGGTTAAGGTGATGTGACCATTTCTGGGAAGTTGGAAGTATGTGACGTTTGTATTTAATTAAATTTAATTTGGATATCACTCCTGAGACTCCATTATTCTCTTGACTAGAGACCAAGGATTACAGCTGAAAGACTGTCAAAAGTGGTTTCCTAACTGACAAGCATTCTTTGCTATCCTATCATAACATAAAAAGTGTTTGATACATAATCTCATGTTCATAATATCCCAGAGATATTAACACTTCTCAAAAATTATGATTTCTCATTTATTTTTCTTTAGGAAGATGTATCTATAGGAAATTAAGACTCCTGACGGTGCTCTGACTCGTAAAGGGTAGAGCGCCTCTCTTACTTGGTTGCCTTCCAGGTAGTGAGCTCAGTGGTCATGACCAGGAGTATGATTCCGTCTCCTGGCAATGTCAGTCTCTCTGAGGAACTTGTCTAAATATACAGGTGTGGGGAACTACCTTTGAATCTCAGCCGGGCCACAAAAATGGCCCTGAGAACTCTTTGAGTTTCAGCTGCGTTCACTGCTGTCCGCCTCATGTCAGAGACAACTGCACATGCGCACAACTCTGTGTGTGATTGGAAATTTGAAAGTCGCCTTGTTAGCATAAGGTGTAACCAATCAGAAGAGACCACACCCTATATATTCCGTGTTCTGAGCTGCAGTAAACGAGTTGCTGCTTTGACTGAGTTCTTTGTTGCATCTGATTGTCTCCGGGACGGCGGAGGCTGCGGAACGGTCGGACAGTCGGTTCTTGCCTCCCTTGCTTCACCTTGTCGGGGTGTGCCTCTCCCTCCCTTCCTTTCCCTCCGCTGGCTCAGAGGGTCACAGAAAGAGCTGGTAATCCTGACAGTGAGCAGGACCGGCGGGGGAGAGGCCAGAAAAACTCGGACATACAGGTTTCTGGGCTCCACTGCTTCAGGTAGACTCAAGTTGGGGTGGGAATCTTGAGGTACCATTGTTACTCTGTTCGAGCCATAGCCCACTAGTTTAGATGGATTCTAAACACTGTTTTCTAATAGAACTTTCTTGTTGCAGCCTTTTTTACATGCTCTTACATTGAGGCCTCAGAAGAGCTACTCTAACTCCTCTGAACCAATTACTGTACAAATATATACGGATTTACTTTTTTCCAGCTACCTCAGGATGTGTGCTACATGTGAAATCACTAGAAAGTGCAACTCCACAGATTAAGGGTGTATTGGACAACAGCTGTCACAGGGTATTTGTATTATGTGCTTAACGACAGTGTTACATTTTTGGAATTTTTAAACTGCTAGGTGGAAATGTGACTTATTTTGGAGGCATAACTGTATTTAAATCTTAAATTTTAACAGAGAACTTCTAGATCATTGAATTACTTAACAAGATATGTTGATATAGTTTTCTTCCCTACTTAGTATAATTAAGTTTACATTTGTACATTTTATTTTCTAAAACCAAACAGGAGCTAGTAATGAATTCTTTTTTTGCCAACTTTATTTAGAGATATAGTTCATGTACTGTAAAATGCACTCATTTAAAGTTTGTTTTGTTTTGTGTTTTTTTCTCAGTTTTTGGAGAAATAATTGACATACATCACTGTATAAGTTTAAGGTGTTCAGCATGATGGTCTGATTTACGTACATAGTTGGCCCTTCAACAACACAGGCTTGAACTGCACAGATCCACTTATATGCAGATTTTTTTCAATAATATATTGGAATATTTTTTGGAGATTTGCAACAATTTGAAAAACCATTTTCTTATCTCTAGCTTACTTTATTGTAAAATAAAGTATATAATACATAAACATACATTAATTGACTATTATCTGTAAGGCTTCTGGTCAACAGTAGGCTACTAGTAGCTAAGTTTTTGGGGAGTGGAAATTTATACACCAATTTTCAACTGCCTGAGGCTTCTAACTCCCATAGGTAAGTGGATCTGTGCTGTTCAAACCCATGTTGGTCAAGGGTCAACTGTACTTATAGACATTAAAACTGGAAGTTTGTACCTTTTGACGACCTTCCTTATCTTGTTTGCATTTCCCATAATGACTAATGATGAGCATCTTTTCATGTACCTGTTGGTCTTTCCTATATCTTTGAGAAATACCTAGTCAGGTCCTTTGCCCAATTTCAAATTGGGTAATTTGTTTTTTTGCTACTGAGTTGTTTACATTTTTTGGATATTAACCCCTTATCGAGTGTATGGTTTGCAAATATTTTTCCCATTCCTTAGGTTGTCTTTTCACTTCGTTGATGGTTTACTTTGCTCTGCAGAAGCTTTTTAGTTTGATGTAGTCCCACCTGTTTATTATTTATTTTGTTGCATGGACATTAGGTGTGATAACCAAAAAGTTATTACCAAGACCCATGTCAAGGTGCTTTGTTTCTGTTTTCTTCTAGAAGTTTCATGGGTCAGGTCTTAATTTAAGTGTTTAATCCATTTTGGGTGAATTTTGTGAGTGGTGTAAGATGTGAGTCCAGTGTCATTCTTATACATGTGAATATCCAATTATCCCAGGACCACCTATGAAAGAGATTGTCTTTTCTCCACTGAGTATTCTTTGCTTCCTTAAGATATTAGTTGATCATATGTACATGGGTTTATTTCTGGGCTGTCTATTCTGTCCATTGGTCTATGTGTCTGTTTTTATGCCATTGCCACACTGTTTTGATGACTCTTGCTTTATAGTATAGACTGAGAGGCCACCTCCTTTGTTTTTCTTAGGATTTCTGGCTATTCAGGGTCTTTTGTAGTTCCATATAACTTTAGGGGTGTTTTTTCTACTTCTGTAAAAAATGCCATTGGAATCTTGAGAGGGACTGCATTGAATGTGTGGATAGTTTCTGGTAGTATTGGCATTTTAACAATATGAACTTTTCCTATCCATGAATACAGGACGACCTTTCCATTCATTTGTGTCTTTGAGTTCTTTCATCAGTGTCCTGTCGTTTTCAGAGTAGATATCCTTTGCCTCCTTAAATTTATTCTTAATATTTTGTTGTTTTTGATGCCAGTGTAAGTGGGATCACTTTCCTTTTCTCTTTTTCAATCAATGTGTTGTGTATGGACACATGGTGTTGGCTATGCCTCGGCAGGAGGAAGGGCAAGGGACAGTCCAGGGTACTCTCGGTTTCCCGGACAGTCTCTCTGTTTGGGAGGGGCTGGGAGCCGCCCTCAGCCTTGGCTGGGAGCCAACCCCTGCCAGTGTGTAGCGTGGGACTGGCTTTACTCTGGGAGCGTCAGCTCTGTCTGCCTGCCCCTCCGCTCAGGTGCTCCTGGGCTGCACTGCTCTCGGGTATTGCCAGCCCTTTGGGTCAGATGGGCCTGGAAGACACTCTCCACAGTGGGCAGGGCTGTGATTCAGTTCCGTGCCTGGACATGGGCAAACCAGGCTCTAGGGTGAGCGGGACTCCTTGCTTAAGGGGCTAAATCAGGTAGACCCGCACCACACCCATTCCCTGGTCAGAATGCGCCTCCACCTTGGTTCTGCAGATGAGAGGAGCTGCTTGTTGGGATTCCTACATGGGCACTGCCTGCATGAACTCTGCCAGGATCGCTGTGCTGGTTGTGAGCCCCTTCCCCTTCTCTGTCACAAATTCCCAGTGGGTGGGCCCTATAGATTCCCCTGCCATCTCCCTGACGCAGGATCAGAGTAGGGGCTCCAGCAAAGTGTCCTGCAAAGCTGGAGGGTGCTGTTTGTCCCCACTGGAGGAGTGGGGGGCTGAGGGGAGATCTCTCTGTGGTGCTTGGCTGTCCTGGGGGAGGAGCAGTGCCATCCCACGTGACTGCTGCTCTTACCCCCCAAGGCACTCTGCCTTGGTCTCTGTGATGCAGGGGTCCTTCAGCCTCATCCCCATGTTCTAGGATCCTTTCAGTGATGTCTTGTTCTTGGCCGGTTGTTTCTGTGAGCAGGGACTAGTATTAAAATATATGAGTACTTTTATTTTCAAGGAGATGGAATAGATGCACTCTTCCCTATTCCTCTACTAGTACAATCGAAATCCCTTGATATTATATATAAAACAAACGTGACGCTGAAAGATATAGAGAAGAAGGCAGCCTGACTAAGGACCTCAGGACCCAAAGAATGACACAGCAGTGAGTTCCCAAGTTTTCTTTTTGCCTCATATATCCTGGGAGCTAGAGAAGCTGGTAACCTGGAAACACCAATGTGTATAGAAAAAGCCGGCCTAACCAAAGCCTGCTTTCTCTAACCAAAGAACCAGAAAAGAGGCAACTGAGCAAGACAGAAAACTTTTAGAAAATAATCACTCTACTGAAGGCAAATTCCACAGACAAAACTATGAGCCAATCCCCACCCATAACAGCAAATGTCAAGTGGGGAGGCTAGGTGCCCACCCTTACCAGTCTATCAGAGGAACTTACAACACCAGCATCAGCCAATGGGATGTAACTGACATTTACTGGACACTCCACCCAATAGCAGCAGTATACACATTCCTTTCAAGAGCCCATAGAACCTATAGCAAGGTAGACCATATCCTGGGCCATAAAGCAAACCTCAATAAATTCTAAAGGATTAAAATCATACAAAATGGGTTCTCCACTCACAACGGAGTCAAAGTAGAGAGCCATAACAGAAAGATAACAGAAAAATACCAAAACACTTTGAAGCTAAATAACATAAATAACCCATGGGTCAAAGAAACTTGGTTTAAAGAATTTTCTACAGTGATTTAAAGAAATTTTAAAAATACACAACTGAATGAAAATACAACATACCAAAATTTGGGAGGAAACAGCTAATGCAGTTCTAAAAGGGAAATTTATAGTACCAAAAGCATACATTAGAAAAGAAGAAAGGTCTCAAAACAGTAATCTGAAGTATCATCTCAAGAACCTTGAAGAGCAAAATAAACACAAAACCAGCAGAAGAAAATAAATTAAAAAAATAACAGTAGAAATCAATGAGATTGAAAACAGAGAAAATCAATGAAACAAAAAACTGATTATTTGAAGAGACCTATCAAGTTGGCAACCCTCAGGGAAAGTAACAAATTAAAAAAAAAATGTGTGGGAAGACACAACTAACCAGTATCAGGAATGCAAAAGCAGATACCACTGTAGATCCTGCAGATACCCAAAGGGTAAGGAAGTATTACAAACAGCCCTACAAACATAGATTTGGCAAATTAGATGAAATAAGACAATTTCTTGAAAAATACAAACTACCACATCTCATGTGGCATAAAATAGATAATTTGAATAACCCAATAACCACTAAGGAAATTGAGTTCATAATTTAAAAACTCTTATAAGGACTTCCAGTTCCCACTCCCACATGTAGGAAGTTAAAGCCATCACTCTGTCCTAATAGAAAGTAAAAAGCTGAAAAACTGAAAAATCAATAATTCTTAGATCTGTTAGAGAGATGAGGTCATAGGTCAAACTGCTGCATCCGATATTGCAGAAGCTGACAAGTGAATACAGAGAATCACAGCCTCCCAGGGTAGAAACCCGGGGGCACAAACTTCTGTGGTAACTAGTGCTCACTTAAGAGGCCCTGTGCTATATCTGATGGATTGCTGTAGGCTCAGCAGAGAGAAGTCTGAGAGTTAAAAATTCCAAGGAGACTTAGTCATCAAGGACCTCACACCTTTGTGAATTTTACCCAGGAGCTTGGCTGGGTTCTCACAGTGAACATTACAGAAGCTCTCTCATCCTTCCAGCAGGAAGAGGGGGAAAGGAATCAATCTGAAATATGCCAGAGCATACTCTGTTCTTAACAAGGAGAAACTATTTAGCCAGAACCTAACCTGCTGGGGTTATATCCTGTTTACAGATGATATAATTGTCTACATAGAAAATCCCAAGTAATCTACCAAAAAACAAACAAACAAAAAACCCTCCAAAACAAAGCATGCAACAGACCTCCTGGAACCAATAAATTAGTTCATCAAGGTTACAGAAATAAGATAAACATACAAAATCAGTTGTACTTCTGTGTACTATTCATGAATACAAAAAACATTGGAATTAAAAATTAAATATCGTTTATGATTCACAAAAAGATTCTTAGATGTTAACATATACTGTATACTGCAGAGTAATGATGGAAGAGAAAATTCTAAATAAACGGAAAAACATACCATGTTCATGGATTGGAAGAGTCAATATAATAAAGATGTCAATTCTTCCTCAATTGATATACAGATTTAACACAATTCCTATAAAATTCCAGTAAGATATTTTGTAGATAAAGGCAGATTATTCTAAAATTAGAATAATTCTGTGGGAAGACACAGAAATTAAAATAACTAAAACAATTTTGAAAAAGAAGAAAAAAGTGGAAGTAACCAGTCTATCTGTTTCCAAGACCGACTCTAGCTGCAACAATCAAGATTGGTATTGCCAGAGGGTTAGACCCATAGAACTGATAAATAGACCTTCCACATATAATCCCAAATTATTTTTTACAAAAGTGCAAAAACAATTCATAGAGGAGATATCAATCATCCACAAACAAAAAAAACTTTGAACTAAGTTTCATACCTTATGCTAAAATTAACTCATAATAGATTGTGAACTTAAATATACAACATAAAAATATAAAACTTTTAGAAAAAAATAGGAGAAAATCTTTGGCATCTGGGCTAGGCAAAGGGTCCTTACACTTGACACCAAAGTGTGACCCATGAAAGGACAAATTGATAAACTAGACTTCATCAAAATTAAAGGCTTTTACTTTTCAAATAACCCTGTTATAAGAATGAAAAGATAAGCTGCAGAATGTGAAAAAGTATTTGCAAACCACACACTTGATAGAAGACTAATACCCAGGAGAGATGAAGAATTCTTAGAACTCAACAGTAAAAAAAAGAGAAAGTGGGCAAAAGGCATGAAGAGGCATTTTACCAAAGAAGTTATACAGATGGAAAATAAGCACATGAAAAGATGTTCAACATCATTAGCCATTAGGAAAATGTAAATTAAAGCCACAATGAGATATCGCTACACACCTATGAGAAAAAATAGTGACAACACCAAATGCTGGTGAGGATGCATAGAACCAGATCACTCATACATTGCTGGTGGGAATATAAAGTGGTGTAGCCACTCTGGAATGCAGTTTAACAGTTTATTTAAAAAACTAAACATGCAACTACATAGGGCCCAGCAATTTCCACTTCTGGCCATTTATTCAAGAGAAATGAAAACTTGCACCTCCACACAAAAAAATTGTATGAAAATGTTTATTGTGTTTTTATTTGTGATAGCCTCAAACAGAAAACAACCCAGTTGTTCTTCAACAGGTTAAACAAACTATAGTACATCCATACCATGGAATATTATTCAGCAGTGAAAAGGAACAAATTATTGATACATGCAACAACCTGGATGAATCTCCATGCAATTATGCTGAGTGAAAAAAGCCAACCTCAAAAGGTCACATAATATATAATTTCATTTATATAATGTTCTTGAAATAACAAGCTTATAGAAATGGAGAACAGATTGGTAGTTGCTAGAGGTTAGAAAAAGAAGGTAGAGAGGGAAGAAAGGGTGTGACTATAAAGGGCAAGATGTGGGATCCCTGTGATTGGTATGTTCTGTATATTGACTGCATCAATGTCAATGTAGTGGTTATGATATTGTACTAAGGTTTTGCAAGATATTACAATTTAGGGGAAACTGGCTAAAGGGTATAGAGAATCTCTTTGCATTATGACAACAGCATGTGAATCACAATTATCTTATAATTTAAAATGTAAAAACTGAAGTAGTCCACGTAATAGCATGTGCAGTAAACTCAATTCCCTATTAGTGTCATTTTCTTGATTGCCCTTTACCCCCCACCTACCCTCTCCGCTATCTGGCCCTCCCCCTTGGAGCCCCTCCTCCTAGTCTGGCAAGGATGGACGTCTAGGCTTCCCACGTGACATATGCTGTTGTGGGTATGGTGGGTCCACAGTTTTCTTTCTGTAATGTTTGGTTACAGCTAAGTGGTTTTTCCTAAAAACTTTTTGTCTAGTTAAGTTGCCCTATTCTGGATTATTCAGCTAGAGGAAAGACTTTTTGAGGGCTTATTTTTTCCTGTGCCCGTTAGCAATTCCAGCAATTGACAGTTTCTCCAACACCCATTTGCAATAAATGAGGCAAAAAGAAAAACCAGAGAACTCATCACTGTGTTTTTCTTCAGGTCCTGAGAACCCCAGCAAGTCTGTCTTCTTCTCTCCATCTTTAGTGCCTTCTTATATTAATTTTATATATAATATCCAGGGCTTTTTATTATACTCAGAGGGAAGAATAGGGAAAGTCAATGCCATCTGCCTGAAGTCTTGGATTGCTTTTTAAAAAATTAAAAACCTGTACTGTTCCAATACCCCTCCTCCATCACATGTATTGATGTGTAATAAAAATAACAGTAAAATAATATGGAGTGACAAGACTCAACTATAATTGGGGGTGAGAAAAAATATGCTTTGTAAGACACAAGTAAGTTAAAAGTAAGGGGTAATACACACAAGAAAAACCTCTTACAACTAAAAAAAAGAAGTTTAGCAAGGTTGCAAGACATAAGATGAATATACAAGTATCAACCGCCTTTCTATACATGAGCAATGAATGCTCCAAAATGAAATTTATACTATAACGGCATCTCAATAGGCGCAGAAAGAGCACTTGACTAAACCCTGCAGCATTCATAAAAGTTCTCAATAATTAGGAATAAACAGGAACTTCTCTAACCTGGTAAAAGACATCTACAAAATGAACCTACTACTAACCTCATATGTAAGATAAAAGACTGAAGCTTTCCGTCTAAGATCAGGAATAAGACAAACATGTCTGCTCTCACCAGTACTGTGCGACAATACACTGGAGGTTTTAGCCAGTGCAATGAAAGTGAGGAAAAGAATAAAAGATATCATATTTGAAAGGGAGACATAAAGATGTCTTTATTAGCAGACATGATAGGCTATGTAAAAAATTGTGTAGAATGCACAAAACAGCTACTAGAACTAATAAGAGGTTTTAGCAAGGTTGCAGGATATGAGACTAATTAAGCTGTCTTCTCGGTCACTCTGGTGCCAGTCTCACTTTTCTCTGACAAATGCTTTGCCCCGAGGTATGCTACGTGTGCCACATCCTGGATCAGAATTCTGCAGTTAACTTCATGTTGCCTGCAGCATTAAAACTAATGTTCTTCGCATGGGTTATGGGACCCTCTGTTCTGCTCCTGTCTCCTATCCAGTCTCATTTCTTTCCTCTAGCTCCCTCGCATTCAATAGCTCAGGTAATGCTGACCAATTTGTGGTTCCCTAAACATTTCCAGTACTTTTGCCTCAGAATCTCTATGTTTACTTTCTCTTTTTCTAGAAGCATCTTTTCCTTCGTTGCTATTCCTCCTTCTTCTGTGAGTTCCAGCTTAGTCTTCTAAGTCAATGCTTCACTGATTTTGTAAGAAATTAACTAACCAACTAACTAATTTATTCATGACTGGGGTTGGATACAGTTCATTACAGTCTGCTTCTGGCTTCCATCATATCACACGTGGGCCCTGATGTCAGTATGGGATCATGGAGTTCCGTATCAGATGCTCAGGAAGGTCTCAGAACAGCAGAACGGTGGGGCTGCGACCCCATCTATTGTTTGCTTGTCAAGGTTCTGAGCTGGGGGCTGAGGAGCCTATCCAAAAAAGAAATAGTTCTGGTTCTAAGTGGCTAAAAATCTACTGGAGAGAAATAAAAAGTAAAAAGGCAATTATAATACACTGTGTTAGATGCTAAAAAAAAGTTAACATGATTTATGGGAAGGAACACATGGTGTTGCAGTGAGGTAGGGTCCAGGGGGATGTTAGTCAGAAACATTTCCCTAAGGAGGTGAAACCTAAGCACGTATTCTCTCTACTCCAGACTTGTACATCCAGCTGGATTTTTAACATCTCTAATTGTATGAACTAATGGCATCTCAAACTTGGCTTGTCCACCATAGGTCTCTTGCTACTGTCAGGAAAATTTGTGAAAGAACTTAAATAAGCAAAAAGATTAATAATGCTCTTCTGTGTTCTCTGTGCCTTTCATTATTTTTTAATTATTTAATTAACTCTGTACATTATCTGCAAGTAATGAAAGCAACTTGTCCATAGCAATGCAAATGGCTTTTAGTTATTGGAGGTACAATTGATCCCCTTCATCAAGAAGCCAGTTTTGCATCTATTGACAAATTAATTTTGGCATTCTTCATTGCATATGTTTGTGTGAGCGTGTGTGTGTGAGCATGTGTGTGTGTGTGTGTGTGTGTGTGTGTGTGTGTGTGTGTGTGTGTGATGAATCCTCCTTTGAGTCAACTATAACATCTTACTGGTTCCCTCATTCATTAATTAGTTAAATACAATCTTTGTTTACTTTATATTTGTATGAGAGTGTGATTTAATCTTTCTCATGAGTTGGAGCTCACCTACTGAGATGTTCAGCGGATCCCCTGACAGAGTAAGGTAAACTGCGTCGCAGGGAAGGGCACCTTTTTTTCCAATATAATTCTAAGCATACGTTTTCTAGATTTCGAGAGGAAATCCAAGCAGCAATAGAAATTTCACTTTACTGGTTCTATGTTTCTCTAGTTTTATTTTCCCTCTCTACAGATTCCGTGTTTTGTTTTTATTTCTGGTTCCCACGTGGCCTGGAAGCAATTTCCCCAAGGTAGCAACAATGAAGAAGTTTTGGTTTTATGGGTTTTTAAATGTATTGTCTGTGGAGTGAAAGATAATAAAGAATCTGGGTTGTTCATCTTTTGTTTGTTTTGCTTTTTGATTTGTCTCTTTTTAGCTGAAATCAATGAATCCTGTGACCATTGGGACAAAAAGATCTGTAAGACCGTGTACAAGCTTAACTCACGGCTCCTGTGTTTCTGCAATTGTTCTTGGCCTATAGCTGAAATTGTGGAAAACAACCAGAAAAACTAGAGGTCGCTATATGTCTATTGTCACATTAGTGTGAAATGTTTGTTTATCTCTGGAGCTATTAATACACTAAATTATAGTGTTCCTTAGTAGAGCTCTCTTCTTATTGGGTTTAGAGATAAATAAATGCTTGTATAAACTGAATATTTCTACAACCTCAGAAAAGAAGGAAATTGAACATCTAACACCAATTCAGAAACATTTTAGAATTCAAATTTGTATAATTAAAATTAATCTTTGGCAAATGAGACTAGTTTAATCATGTTTTAAAAAATACCATGTCACTTCTCTTATCTATCAGTATATAACACAAGCATATATTTTATTTTACTTGCTTTATGTTTCCAAAATGTAGACAGGCTTACTGACGGAATAAGCTAATAGTGTTTCATAACCCTTAAGATTATTAAATAGGTAAATTTGTGTTCAACTAAATTCAATCATTATTCTGAAACACTTTTTCTTTCAACTGCAGTTATGTTTTTGTAGCTGGAAGATAACGTCCCAAATTTTAAGATAATCTAAAACCTTGGACTGATACTGTTAGGTTAGTTAATGGATAATCATTCGCTATCTAGATGATGTCTAAACACTATAGAAAACCCCAACAATGATTACTAACATAATTTTAGCTTTATATATAATTGTTTCTTATTTTTATGCTGTAGAGAGGCTGTATCTTGGGGTCATTTTAATGACTATGATGATTTTTCCACTTTAAGAAGATATAAAAGGGATTGTATGGCTGTAAAATGTGTTATGTGTGGTCATGAGCTTTGCTATTCTCTTAAAATATTTGTGTAAAAAACAGTTCCCTCTCATCTGCTGCTCCCCCTTTTCTCTGTGAAGTGGAAGTCACTTTTATTAAAGTTATAAAATTAATACGATTGTTGGGGCTATACCAAGGAGAAATAGTGACAGAGAAATACCACTATGTATGGGCTTTCATTTTTTCAAGGAAAGAACATTCTTTCCCCTAAAGTAGTGATTCTCAGGTTTCTTGGAGGGTCTTCAGACCACAAAGCAGGAGCTCCAGTTTTCTTCCTGGGCACTTTCCCCAGTCACACCTCTTGCACACCTAATCCCATCCTGGCATGAGATGCTCAAAGGGCACAGACCCGCATGGGCCCTCTTCCCAAGAGCGCTGTGTCGCCACTGCCCCCACATCTGCCTCCCATCTCCTCCTGTCCCACATCTGTCCCCACATCATAGAGAACTGGGAGCTCTCTGATGGCTGAGTGTGCCCAGCCCCACCCCAAACACATTAATCCATAGCTGAACGAGGTGCCAGGAAAACTATGAAAATTGTGTAGAATAGGGTTTGTTTCAGAGGCTTGCTGTGAGAAAGAACTGAAATAGGGTTGTGGAAGCACAGTGCCTAGAACAGAGCAGATACACATTAGTTCTTTTGAAGTCTGAATGCTCACCAGCCTCCCAGTAAAGCCAGTAAAATTCTGGCAGCAGGTCCAGAAGTGGCATTTCATTTTTGCCTCTCAAAGAAACTGATTCAGCTGGGATGCAAAAGATACATTCAGAGCTGGGGAGGGCCAGCCCCGCCCAGGCCAGATGCCTCAGTGACTGGATGCATTTCTCCCTGCATGACTTTGTGACACGTTGCCAGCTCCTGTCTGTGCAGCTGTCCACCCACTGAGAACAACTTGATCCAGTTACCAGCTCACCGAGGGCTTTCCTCCTGCCATGTGCTGATACTCTATCTGCCTCCACTGCTTGGGAACAGCTGACTTGGACTTAATGCTGCAGGAATCAAGATCCCAGGATCACTTTAAAAGGGTGGACAAACCCACTCCCGCCTCCCTGAGCATCCGGCATGGTGCAGAGCCTGGGCTGCCGATGCTGCCGGGGGAACCACTTAGGAAGGGGGTCTGAGGAGCGCCTACGTCAGAGCCTAGGAAGTCTGCACTAGAGATAGCCCCGGGGCAGGTGGTGGGGCGGGAGATGAAGAGCTGGAGCATGGAGCACTGGGAAGGGCGAAGGACATTCAGCAAAAGAGCCCACACACCCTCCATGCAGTCCTACGGGTCTGTCCCCAGATCTGGAACCTGTGCAGAGGCTCCCTAGGAACCATCGGTGTGGGGCCAGGGCTTCAAGCAACAGCCTGATGCATGGCTTAAGGAGAGCAACGCGGAGGAGCCGTGGGCCAGGCAGGAGGAGAGAAGCCCGAGCACATGGGGCAGGGAGATGCGGGAGCGCAATGGCAGTCCAAGGAGCGGGGGAGGGGAGGCGGCCCTGCAGCTCAATGCCAACAACCTGCCAGGGTCCCCAACACTTGTCATGGACAGATGCCCCCCAGGGACTGAGCTCTAGGAGACCAGCTGCCCTGGGTGGTGCAGGGATAGCGAGGAATGTCTGCCTAAAAAAAACAAACCTCCAACAAGGGAGAACCTTGTTTCCTCTACTCTCAACACTTCTGACATCAGAGGAGTGGGTTTTCCTCCCGGAGCACTTACGTACTCCTCTGCGGACACCAACTGGCTGTGCGGCGACTCAGTTCAGCTCTGACGCTGGCTTCCCAGAGCGTGCCCAAAGCCCCTGGGCTGAGCACACTCCCACAGAACTGACCCCACTGCAGACGCCAGTGGCAAGTCCAGAATCCTGTCCTGACTGACTGGCTTTGTAAGTCAGGGCTTCTCACAACCCTGCCCCCAGCTTTTTTGCTAGAACTTCTTACAAAACTCAGGAGAGGGCTTTACTGATTATCACTGGCTTGTTATAATGGATACAAGTGGAAGGGATGCATAGGGAAGGGATGGGGCGGCGCAGGGGCACGGAGCTTCCCGGTGCTCTCCGGGCGTGCCCTCCTCCCTGCCTTCCGCCCTGCCTCTCCACGTGCTCGCCAACCAGGACGCTCTCTGAGCTCTTCCGTTAGGGTTTTTATAGGGGTTTCGTATACAGGCATGATTGATTAAATCATTGGCCATCAGTGATTAGTTCAGCCTCTAATGACAGCGTTGGGTCCCTGAGCAACCAGCTCCCATCCCGCGGGTCTTCCGGAAGCCATCTCTTTAACGTGAACTCAGATTAGGTTGAAAGGGGTAGCTATGAATAACAAAAGATGCTTCTTCTATCTTCATCAGCCCTTAGTTGTCTCAGGAGCAGGGAACAAAGATCAAATATCATTAACAACAACAGCAAAAATGTTTCTATCACTCTTATCACTTAGGAATTATAAGAGCATTAGGAGCTCTAGGCAGGAGCTGGGGATAAAGACCAAATACCTGTTTCTTATTCTTATCCCAATACCACATTGCCTTACCCTGGGCCCAGGAAATACCCCTGCACTGCCTGGCACAGAGTCCTAGTTCTTTATGCAGACAGCTCCTGCATAAACCAGGTTAGTCACAGGGTGTAGGGAAAATGGCAGTTCCATGGTGTCCTCACCTGATACCATTGTGTGGGCGCGATGAGGTGACTAGCCTGCTGTGCATGTGCATGCTTGCATACCTGTTGGCAGTAAGCCATCCCTGCGGGTATTGCTATAGTAAGAGTTCCCTTCCCTCGATGCTAAGAATAGAGCCTAGAGAAGGGAGCAGAGGCTGGGAGCAGAGGCTGAAGCCGAGGTAGAGCCTGAGATGGGCTTGCTGCATGCAGAGGCGGATGTGATCCTCGCGTTTGACCCGCCACAGCGAGAATAAGGCTTGGTAAGAGCCCCTCTTTACCCACAATGTTCCGTTGTCATTATTTGGTCTCACCAAATCCAGAGTGGACTTGCCCCGCCTCAGACCCTCAGGAGACACACAGGGCCTTGCTTTCCGGACTCTTCGCGGAAGACTTCTCGATCTTGATCAACCGGGCTTGGAGGCGTCCAAGGATGGGGTCTCCCATTCCCACATGCAGCTCTAAAGGCCAGACAGGGTGTGTTCAGGGACACCAGCTTCCACTTGCCATCTTCAGGGCCTCTCAAAAGCTTGAAATTCAGACTTAAGAGGCTCATTAAGTGGTCCGTCCAGCCCAGCATTTGTCTCTGAAGCTCTGACGGTAGGTGATTGATGATGGTATATTGGAGTGAATTGAACAGGAGTAAGAAGGGATATTCTTTGAAAGCTTAAAGATTTAATTTGCAAGTTCCCTGAAGTAAAGGGGTTAAAGATATTCCTAAAATATCACATTATGGCCAAAGCATTCTGCAGCCAGAAGACTGGATTCCAGCCTTGGCTCTCTTGGGACCTACATGACTGAACAAGCCCCTTAAGCAGCCTGGGCCACTTTCCATCCTCTGTCAACACTCCTGGTCCCTGGCATCATGGCTGGCACTTAATAAATGCTAATTGAAGCATTTATTATATAAAATAATATATCACCATTATATAAAATATGTATCAAGTATTGCACAAATGTCAACATTGTGTAAGAATTAATAAGACACGCAGCAGAAGTAGAAATCTGCAGACCAGAGAAAGATTCATTAATCAGAGATCAGGTTGACACAAGTAACCCAAAGTCCTAGAGAAGCTCTCCAAATGACGGCGATTACTCAACTCAGACAGCATTGCGGTATCTGGACGGGTTTTTCCAGCTCTACTTTTGCAACCATCACTCAGTAATCATGGCGTATCCATGATCTCTGTCTTGGATTCTCTGGAGGATGAAGTCAGTCCGAGTCCCCTGAAGTCTAGATGGTGGCTCACAGTAACAGTTTCCAGGGATCAAGTTTAGAAACAGAATGAATTCACAAAATAAAAGGAATTCCTCTTCCAGCACAACGTGTAGGACTTGGCTTTGAACTCAGAGCAAACACGGTGACTCTGAGACACAGTGGAAAGACCATCTACCCATGTCCTGGAAACTCTCTGCCTTTGTCTACTGGTTGGGACACTCCTAAGCACAACAGAAAGTCATTCAGCCACTTTCTCAGTCCATGGCCATATTCGTTATCTGTTGCTGTGTAACCAATTTAGTGGCTTAAAACAATGCACAATAATTATCTCACAGTTTCAAGTAGAGATCCTAAGAGATCCTAAGGGCACAAGGCTGGGTTCTCACCTGGAAGCTTGATTGGGGGAAAATATGCTTCTAAACTCACTCAGGTCACTGGCAGAAATAATTTCCTTTTGGTTGTATCACTGAGGGCCCTGGGGGTTGCACTCACCTCCTAGCAGCCACTCCCAGCTCCTAAAGGTTTCTGGGGCTTTCTTGCCACCTGGGCTTTCCTAACATGACCACTTATTTCATTCAGCCAGCAAGGAGAGTGTCTAGGGAGAGTCTGTTAGCAAGATGCAGTTCTCTGTAACATGACCGAAGAGGTGTGGTGATGTTCCATTACCCTTTGCCATATTCTGTTGATAAGAGGCGAGGTCTTGCTTACATCCAAGGGGAGGGCTGAGTTCAAAGCAAAGAAATGCACACCTGGAGGCAGGGATTGTGGGGGCCACCTTAGAGCCTCGGTCACAATGGCCAAGTCCGATAGTTGTCCAGCAGCCTGAAGGCCTCATGCAGAATTCACCATGAGGTGTTAAAATTCTTAAGACCCAAAAAGGAAAGGAGATAAGGAGATACTTAACTGTTATTCCCAAAGCCTTTCGTAGATTATGTACTTGGTCTCCTGCAGGATTCTTCCCCTGCCAGGTTTTCAGACCGGGGCCATCTGAAAACGCTGAGCTAACTCCTAACTCCACCATTTGGGGATCTGGCAGCCTTTCCTTATTCCATGGCCATCTCTGAGATAGCGCTTCCCATTGTTAAAAACAAACAACAGGCCCCAGGGCGAGACTTAATACCTAACTGAGCCGCAGTTTCAGTTGCTCTCAGGAGTGGAGCTTAGAACCAGTCTGGAATTTCCCACTCGGCCCTAGTGAGGTCGTCTGCGTGATAAGATCCCCGTCCCCTCCTCCCAACAGAAGGTGACCTTGCCTGAAGCAATCTGTTTTTTCTTTTGATGATAATTTTCCTTCTCCCATTCTGTTTCTGCCTATAAAAGCCTCCTAGTTTAGACAGCTCTTTGGAGCATGCTTAGATTTGTTAGAAGGGATGCTGCCTCATTTACCAGTCGTTGAAGACAGCCAATCAGATCTCTAAATATACTCGGCTGGGTTTTTGTTCTTCAGCAATGACTTTCCTTTCGCCTCTGCTGACACTGTTTGCCCCTCTTCCTGCAGGGTCCCGAGGCCTTTGGCCAGCTTCGGGCTCTCCTCCTCTGATCCTGTCTGTGCACCAGCCAGGCCTCAGGGGATCTGAAACCAAGCTCTCAGCGGCAACTTGATGCCACCTTTTCAGGGCCGAGGTGCTGGATGTCAGCAGAGTCTGAAAAGGTCCCCCTTCACTCCGGAAGCTAAAGAGCCCCGGTGTTAGGGGCCCCGCACCTGCACGTTTGGAAGAAGATGTGGATGGCTCGCCTGTGGGGGCGTGGCCTGGCCTTTGCCGGGGGCCCAGGCCCGAGCTGGGCGGTCCTCCGTAGCTCCAGCTGCCTTCGGCCGGAGAAAGGCAGGCAGGTTGTCTGTACCTGGGGCAGTTCCCAGGCCCCACTTAGCTTATCAGCTGCTCTGCCCTTGCCTTGACAGGGAGGCCTTCTGAGCTGATAGCATCTTCCCGGCTTGCCAGAGTCAACACTTCGAGGGCGTGGGGGCTGCTGTGAAGCCGGGGCGGCTCCTGTGGGGTGGGGCGCCACGTCGTCCCCAAGGCGGCAGGTGCTCAGCCTTCACCGTGACAGCTCGGGGCCTTCGGTGCCTATCGGGGGCGGTGGGTCCACGAGGGGAGCCATGTCTTCCCTGCCTGTGGCTCTCTGGGCTCTGTTGTTAGTAAAGTCTGCCGTTCTTCAAATCTTGGCCCCATGGATGTGTGCCCTTAGGGGCAGGAGCCTGGTGCTTCCAGGAACCGGAGTCTCCCGCAGGAATGCGGTGTCAGCACCCGGCAGGAGCCCTGAACCTCTGCCGGCGAGCTCCGGAGCTGACAGGGCAGGGCTCCGAGGGGGCGAGGAGGCCGTCGGCTGAGCCCTCGCGGGCTCAGGGGCTCTGTGTGGTGGCGGAGGCGCGGCCACACGCCAAGGATCCCACGCCAGGGTTCCTAGCAGGCGCCGCCAGGAGAAAGGAGCAAGTTCTGGCTAGAAAGGCGTCTGACAAGAAGCGCGGACTCGGCGTTCTGGAAAGCGTTCCGGCCCCACGGGCACGTCTTCCCCACAGTGATTTATGGCAAAGTCATACCTGAGCTACTTACGTCCTCAGAGGACCCTGGCTTCTCATTCTCTGTGAGACTAATGTCGTGAGCAGGAGAGAGGGAGGCCCTGCTGGCTGTGCTGGGGAGATGAGACCGAAGAACCGGTCCGAGCGGACCGGGCAGGTGCATGGGTGGGGCTCAGCCACGGCAGGCAGGGTCCCCAGCAGGGTCAGTAGGCCCTCCCGCCACGGTGGCTGTGGTGGCAAACATGGAATGAACAAGCGGGGACCGAGCCCCTCGGGCGGGCAGGCCCTGGTCCAGGGGGCAGCAGGGCGACAGCATGCCTCTGGCATGCCAGGTGGCCTCACCACAGGTTGCACTGATGCAGGGAACACTCTCCGGGGCCCCAGGTCAGGGTGCGAGAAGGGGCCGGGCGAGGAACCATCCTGGCCCGGACAGAGAGAGCGAGACGGAGAGAGCTCACCATTCCCGACAGAGGCCGCAGCCCTGGGCAAGGACAGCCGAGGTGGGCGCGGAACCCCTCGGTGACACCGGATGGGCTTGTGTCTGCTCAGACCCGGCTCAGAACTCAGGCTGACCTCCAGGTCACCTTGAATCCGCTCCAGGGACACTTGACCATCATGCCCAGGCCGTTTTGACGTGTGACCTGGCCACAAGGACAGACGTCATCAGCACGATGTGTGCAAGACCCGTTTCCTGGAGGGGAGGGTGAGAATCTCCACCCAGGGCTCAGCACCTGGGGGGCTCTGAATGCAACACAAGCGGCCCTCCGGGACCCTGGGGACCCTGGCGCGAGCCCGTTGTCTTAGTTGCAGCAGCTCTCTCCTCACCTCAGGCATCACCTTCTCTGGGTGCCGCAGGTGAAAAAGGAGGGGAGACATTGAGGCCAGGCTGAGCCGGGGGGCCACTCCCGAAGGGGACCTGCACGGGGGAGGCGCTGAGGCCAGGCTGAGCCGGGGGGCCACTCCCGAAGGGGACCTGCACGGAAGCACGCCATTGGAGCCCTTAGGAGAAGCCCCATTCACTGGAGGACAAGCAAATACGGCGTTTGCTTTGTTCTCTGGCCTCTAGGGGGAGAATTTGCATTAAAAACAACAAAGCAGGTAACACGATGAAGAACAGTTTATTCCCCAGGAAGCGGAGGTCAGGGACTTGGCCACCCGTCAGGTACCACGTGTCTGGAGTGTGGCCTTCTAGGAAGGCAGAGAGCTGGGAGGACAGGTGGCAAGGTGGCGTTAGCCATGTGGCCTGAGGTGAGAGCTCCCCCCGTCCACCTGTTAGCTCCTCGGATCTGCGGAGAAGTGTCCAAGGTCTCCAGTCCTCATGTGAAGTGGGCAGGAGCTGGGCTTTGTGTCTCACTGATGCCGGCCAACTGAGGCAGCTTGTGAGAGGACCTCCGGGCTGAGGCCCGCCTGCTAAGGGGCGTCATCTACTTTCCTTGCCCTAATGTCTTAGCCGGTAACAGAACGCCACACACTGGGGGGCTTCAACAACAGCCATGTATTCTTCACAGTTATGGAGGCTGGGAGTCCATGATCTGGTGTCTGGTGAGAGCTGGATTCCTGGTGCACAGATGGCCATCTGCTCGCCGTGTCCTCACCTGGCAGAGGGCCGAGGGGGCTCTCTGGGGCCTCTTTATAAGGGCACTAATCCTGTTCACGAGGCCTCCACCCTCAGGACCTAATCACCTCCCAGAGGCACCACCTCCTAACCCCACCACACTGTGGGGTAGGCTATCAGCCTGTGAATCTGGGGGCAGCATCAGTCTACAGCACCGGAGCCGACCCACCCTTAAAGCAGGAAAGCCCCAGTGGCCATTTGGGGCGCATGGACACACACTTTGGCCTCCTCCCCTGTCTTGCTGCTCAGAGAGGGGTCCACCAGCCGAGGCACGAGCACCTGGGAGCTTGTTAGGAATGCACACCCTCAGGCCCCAGACCTGCCAAGTCAGAATTCACAGGATCCCAGGGCATCTGTGTGCACATGAACATTTTTTATAAACGCTGCTCCGCCAGATGTTAAGCTAGTGACAGATGGGGAAGCATGGTCTCCGGGGGAGAGTGCGGCCCAGGCAGCCACAAAATCATGGTTTCAAATCCTGACGCCTCCATGCCTGCCCATTTGACCCACTGCAAGTTACTTACCTTCTGGGAACCTCGGTTTCCCCACCTGCAAAATGAGGAAAATCACAGCACCCCTCATGGGATGGTGGGGCAGAGGGGCAGAGACGGAGGAGGGAGGATTAACAGGCGGATGTCCAGGCAGCGGCTGGTGCATGGGAGGTACTTGTGGATGAGAATTACCTTTCCAGAACCTCCTTTCCGATACAGCCTCCAGGGGTGGCGCTGAGGACTAGGTGTCCCTAAAAGCTCCCAGGGGATCTGATGCAAGGGCAGGTGACACTGCTTCATATCGTTTACCAAATCCAGCTGCTGGAACTGCACCCCAAGAGTGCCCTGGGCACCAGGGGGGTGAGGCTGGACTAGTGTTGGCGTTGGAACTCCCCGCAATGGGAAAAGGAGACACTCCCCCAGCGGCCAGGGTCCTGAGCAATGGCCCAGCCCCTCAGAACCGTGGGTAGAGATCAGATTTGTCAAAGCCCAACACCCCTGAGGGCTCCTCCGAAGGACAAGTGGGAGGAAAGGTTTAGACTGGCCACTTTAGGAGCTGGGCTTTGAAAGGACAAGAATCTGCAATAGCAGAGAATCATAAGGACTTTTAAGGAAGGAGAAAACTCAGACGGTTGTGGGTGGGGGTAACTAAGCCAGCACTCACTCAGCACCCCATGTTTTCTTCTAGAGATGTGTTTTTCTTCTTCTTTGCTTTTTTTGGTTTGAATCTGTATAACACAACCTACACTTAGAAAAGTGCATTAAACCAAAATGTAGTTTAACAAATAATGATAGAGCCTAGTCCTGTGGGGCCACCAACTAGCTCAAGAACCGCGGCAGCACCCAGAAGCCCGTGCGGAGCGAGGACGCCCTTGCAGGAGAATGGTCTGCACATGTGTTACTTTGCGTCCCTATTTTACACAGGAGGAACCAAGACTGGGGCAGAGTAACCACCTTCCCCAGGTCACACACCTCATCAGCAGCAGAGCCAGGACTCAGGCCCTCTGACAAGCGTCATGTCCATGCGTGTCTGACTGCAGGATGGGGCCGATGAGGCAGGGCTCCTGACAGCAGAACCAGAGGGCCAGGGCCCAGAGGAGGTGGGCCGGCGGCGATGGGCTCAGGGGCTGTGGACTCGCTGTCCTGAGCAGGGAAGGATGAGAGGGCAGGTAAAGGACAGTCACTTTCGAGTGAAGGGGGCGCATTCCCCCAAGGCGCAGGCTCCGAGCATTCCTCCTCATTCCTGCCGGACAACGCCAGGAGCGACCCGCCCTCCTACGGCTGGAGAGAGGGCACTCTGGAGTTTTCCTATTAGGCACAGGGGAGCAGGTCTGGGACCTGAGCAGAGCAGGGCCACCAAATGAAAGAATGCTGTGGACACCAGAGAAGGCCGTGCAAGAAGATGGAGCGCAGGGAGGGAAGGTTCTCTGCTGAGCCCATTGCCTTCCAGGGAGATGGACTGCTTGCAGAGGAAAATGCTCTGCTAGGCTGGCCTGAGGGCTCCAGCTGGGTTTCAAGTCGCATAAGGCAGAAATCACAGGCCAGCGGCAGCTCAAGGTAACCCTGTCAGAAAGTGTTATCATTCTGTGGCCTTTCACAGGGCCATTATGCAACGTTTCTGCTTTTCCATAAGCAGCTGCAGATTTCTGAGACCTGTTTATATAGAATTAGAACTTCTTTGAAAAGGCGCTCTGACAAGCATCATGACCACCTTGCCCTCCATCTGCCCCATTCCCACACCCCACTAGGTAAACTTAATTTTTTGTTTCTTATGCATTTCTCCAGAGCTTTAAAAATGCATAGCCAAGCAAATCAAATCTAGATTCTTATTCCTCCACCCCCCCCCTTTTTAAAAATAAAAGTGACCTATTGCATGTAGTAGGTTTATACTTTGCTTTTTTCCCTCCAATGATAAAAAATTTTGGTAAAATACATATAAGACAAAGTTTACCATCTTAACTGTGTCAACTTTAAAAATAAAATAGCCAGTTATTTTACCAGCAGAAGACTAGCAGAGGAATGGTGCTCTGGGACAACCAAGCTGTGGTGAATCATAGGCAAGTCCACAGAGACAAAAAAGAAGGTCAACTTTTATTAGGTTTTAGGAGGAAACTGGGAAGGGTTGTTTTAAACAGAAGTTCATGGAGAAGAATGAGTTCAGGGTTGTGGCAGTTTCTCTTTGGCTGCAAGTACGTTGTTACTGGGCCGAGGGGAATCTGCTCTACATTTTTTTAAAGCAGGAAATGAAATCCCTCTGTGAAAAATGTCCTCATTTGTCAAGATAATCCTTATCTTCTTCCCTTCTGCAGGTCATGCAGGCTGCAGGCTGCAAGGAGCCGTAGGTGCGTGAGCACCTTTATTGTCACAGCTGTTTTTTGAAGTGTGCCGTTCAGGGGTCCTAGGCACATTCATATTGTTGTGCGTCCATCACTGGCATCCATGTCCTACCTCTTTTCATCTCAAACAACTGAAGCTCCATCCACTAAATACTAACGCCCCATTCCTCCCCCTCCCAGCCCGTGGTAACCTCCATAGTCCTTTCTGTCTCTCTGAGTCTGATAGCTCTAGGAACCTCATAGAAGTGAAATCATATGGTATTTGTCCTTTTGTCACTGGCTTTTGTCACTTAGCGTGAAGTTCTCCAGGCTCATCCATGTTGCAGCAGGTGTCAGATGTCTTTCCTTTTAAGGCTGAAGATACTCATTTGTGGGGAGGCCCCACGTGGTGGTTATCCCTGCGTCTCTCTGGACCTTGGGTTGCTTCCACCTCTGGCTCTTGCAACTAAAGCTGCCAAGAACGTAGGTGGACAAACATGTGTTTTGAATCCCTGCTTTCAATTCTCTTGGGTTTATACACAGAAGTGGAGGAGCTGGATTTTTATTTTTAACGTATTTCTATTTTTAATTTTTCGAGGAACTACTATACTGTTTTCCACAGCAGTGGCACCATGTTACATACCCACCAGCAGTGCATGAGTTCCAGTTTCTCCACATCCTCTCCAACACTTGTTATTTTCTGTTTGTTTGTTTTTTTTTTAGTAATTGTCATCTTAATGGGTATCAAGTGGTATCTCATTATGGTTTTGATTTGCATTTCCCTAACGATGAGCAATGTTCAGCCCTTTTTCTTGGCCATTTCTGTATCTTCTATGGAGAAAAGTCTATTCAAGTCCTTTGGTTATTTTTTTAACTGGGTTGCTGTTGTTGAGTTTTAGGAGCTTTTTATATATTTTGGACGTTAACCCCTTATCAGTATGTAATTTGCAAATACTTTCTCCCATTCCGCTTGCCTTGTTAACCTGTTAACGGTGCCCTTGGATGCACAAAAGTTTTTAATTTCCACGAAGCCTTGTTTATATATTTTGGTTTTGTTGTATGTGCTTTCAGTGTCATAGCCATGAAATAACGGCCAGATACAGAATCATAAACCTTCTTAAGAATTCAAAATGAATCCCCAAAAAATCCGCATGAACAAACCATCAAAATCTAATGGAGACAGATCTGACCTGCATGTGTGTGACTCATCTTACTCACCCCACCCTGATCTCAGCCCTATCCAATCCTGTCTTTACTTAAAATTTTGGTATTTTATTCACCTTAGGGTTTGAGGGGCATTAGTTTTGATCTTTTAAAATATTGCATTAAAATACTGGCCATCTTGGTCACAGGGTTTTTTGAAGCCCCTAAGATCTTGCATCTGAGGTGGGTTCCTTGCCTCACCCTGGTGCCTACCCCACTCCAGAGAGAGCAGTTTGCTGAGGCTCTTAGGATGGACAGTCATCTTCACACTGGGCCAATTGTCCTGAAAGGCTAGGTGGGGCGAGCGGGACACCGACCTACGCAGAGAAGCCCTTTCCTTCCTTGGATGGGGGCTGAACGGGTGAGTGTCCACCACACTTCCCATCAAAGTCTTTCCCGGGGCTGTGCTGGCGAATGCTCAGTGACCGGCTCTTGGTGGGAGCTGCGGGCGGTGATATGGGCAGGACGGGCCTGGTCTGCAGCGTTCGCAGATCTCCATGGGTAGATGCTCCCTCCACTGGCGATTCCAAGCACAAATGTGATGTTCCTGAAGGTGGAGTTGGAAAGAGCTGGCCAAGGGCAGACCTGAGCAGTAGGGGGCACTGCAGGGCGAACCTGAGGCCAGTGGGGGAGGGGGGCAGAGGCAACTCATGGGATGTTACTATTTGCCTTTGAAATTGCAGCCCATCGGCCAGAGATTAATCAGGACAACGTAGAGTAAAGGAGGCTTAATGCAGGGAACTGGGCATCCAGGTGGTGGGGGCTCGGAACACAACAGAAAAAGCAAGATGGGGAGCAGCAGAAAGGCCCTCCATCCCTAGGCTGAGAGACGGGGAGGAGGCGATAGTGCTTACCAGAGCCGGGCGCTGGGGTCCCCTGGCAGCACCTGAGCACAGCAGGCCTGAAACCGCTGACAAGGGGCACACCCTGCTGGAACTGCTGCGGGAGGCAGAGAGGGAAAGAAATACCCTGGATTTTCCTCTCCTCCAGCCTTTCCATCACCACCAGTGGCTCCCATTGGGATGAACTCAGCTGACAGCTGAGAAGGGGGCTTTCAGGCTGCAAGATGCCCCCTTAATATACAGCAGATCAGGGAAAGGGTGGGGAGCAGATCTAGGACTGGACTGACCCAGGCCCAGGACTGACACATCTAGGCACCAGCTGCCAGCTTTGGTGCTTTATCACGGTGTCTATAGCAAGGGCAGTGGGCACGAGTAGCCTGGCACCGTGCTTCTGAGTATTGCTGGATGACTAGGTCATGTACAGAGAAAAAGTGCTTTCGGGCTCAAATAGTTGAGGACTTTAGATTTAATGTGAAATTTATGCAACTCCTATAGAGCAGAAAACGTTTCCATTGCAGGGACCTACAGATAATATGCTCAGATTTCCTAACAATATAAGTAGAGGGGATAAATGTTTAAGAACCTTTAATGATAACCCGAATCACCAGTGTTACAAAGAAGGTTACCAATCACATCAAGACTTATATGTAGTCACCTACATAAAAACTATGAAATAGGAAATGGTTTGATGTTTGGAAAATTTTTTTAAGTTAGAGATTTGGCTTAAGTAAATACTATTCTAGCAGACTTCAAAAACTGTGTTTAGCTTCACAAGGGAGATGTATTATTTCAGTTATTAAAGCTGATAGAACATTTTGATGAATGGTAAAATCATTAACTTATAAATCTCAACACAGAAAATAAGAAAGAGAAGCAGAAGCTATTAAGAAATAATAAAATAATGAAGAAAGATATAATTTTAAGGGAAAACTGTTGATTTTTTAAATAATGATATATAAATGCATTTGTCTGAGGAATAGAGTAAAGATACACTGGATTTTAAGTTCTTTCAATGTGGCTGGTTGATACTCACAAGCTCCATGAATTGCAGATGAACACAAGTTGATAAATGTAACTAATTCTTTAATGTGACATTTCAATAACCATTTTTATGTCTTAGTTGATAATAGAAATATTGAATAGGTAGGAATATCAAACAATACTATAAAGGCTCAGAAATTCTTCAGTGAAACATACTAGTTCAGTAGAAGCCAGGTGAAGATTCAGCACCAAAAAGGAACTGCTGATGCCAAGAGAAACATACTCATTCGGACAAAAAGTCACCTACTGACTATCACCCTAATGGGGCTACTGTTGAAAGACTTTGATTTGATCTAAACTATAACTCAGGTGAGGGTAGCATTAAGCAGGTGAGCTACATACAAGAAAAAAAAAACCTGCAAAAACTTCTAAAACTCAATACAGTATTTGGACACTATTACAGGATTTGATGATTTATTTTCATAACAACTTGTATGTCTTGATAAACCACTGTGCCGTCCACATAGTTCAACTTATTTATATATGAAATAAAATATATTTTCCTGATGTGATTTGCATAGGATTTATATTACCATTCCTGCTGTTAAATATTTTGAGGTTACAATTACTCAGGGAGCTCATGTCACGGAGGAGAGGCTGGGGCTGAGTTTCGATTGAAAAGTCAGGAGAGGAGTTTCAACTACACATTGCACCTGAACATGAGCAAAGGCTGTAAATCTGGGGGGAATCTGTCTCCCAGCCTCGGACAAATAACCTTTGAAACCAAAATCAATCAAAGGGAGAGATAAAGTGGGAGAAACCCGTTTGTTGCTTACAAACAGTTGTCCACTTCTGCTCGCCCATGTCTCTTCCAACCCGGCTGCAAAAAGGGACCCCACCCAACCTCTCTGGTCCAGATATGCCCCCTCACCCCCTTGTAATC
Source organism: Phataginus tricuspis (assembly GCA_029783875.1). Lineage (NCBI taxonomy): Eukaryota > Metazoa > Chordata > Mammalia > Pholidota > Manidae > Phataginus > Phataginus tricuspis. Next base: position 32,357,956 of record JAQQAC010013566.1, read on the forward strand.
ACCTATTGATATGGAGATGCCCTAAGACCAGGCTAGGGATTCTGGAACTACTGCAATTTTACCCACAGAGGCTGATACAGCGGGCTCCTTAGAAAGCCAGCTGTGAGCAGCGAGAGCTTACTCCTTGTATCAGTCATTCAGTCAAGAAATATTTATAGGACATCTACTGTTGCCAGGTACTGTTTTAACTGCTAGGGAGAGTACCAGGAGCTAAAAAAGATAAAGATCCCATCTTTCATGGACCTTACATTGTGGGGAACAACATAATCAGGTAGAGCATGGTTTTTAAAATTCAACAGTTTTGATTTTGAAGGTTATACAAATCTCTGCCACCAGAGGGCACCCAGTACGGTCCAGGTGATCAAGAAAAGAAAGCATCGTGTGGGTTGGTGCTGAACTCCGTTGTAAGGCAGCAGGCGAAGGGTAACCTGTGTGCCACTTCTGCTTACTTGACTTCCCAGATTTGGCAGTTATACAAGGCAACCCAAACCTCTAGCATTACCAATTTCCAAGTAGCTTGGAGGTGTCAGGCTTGAGGCTTACAGCCTTTTACAGAACAGCGCTGGGTTCAGAATCCTGTGAGCTAGGTCTGGTTTAAATTACTCTTTCTTATTATAGCCACCAGTCTCCTTGAACTTGTCCCATCCCACCTCCATTTGGCTCTGGAAAACACCGCTGAAATTCTTAGAAAATTGAAAACACACCTATGGCGCCCCTGCCTTGTCTGCATCCTGTGGGTCCCTGAGAGCCATGCGGTAGGATTTCTGCAGGAAGTCACAGGGGGCATTAGCGCTGCTCAGAGAAAACCCTCCTGAGTGGAGCAAGAGGGTTAGACTCGCTTTTGAGTTCCTAGAAGGCAAGAATGGTGCCTTATTCACTCTGAATGCCCAGCTCCTGACAGTGCCTCACCCACAGAATACTTGTTGAGTTGAAATGCTAAGTACATAAAGTGTAAACACAGTAGAGTTACAATCACTCTGTCATTTGAGCAACACGTGGCACGACTGAGCAAGAAAACAAATGTGGCATCGTGTTCCTTCTTAGATCTGTTACCATTGTGTGACCGACTGCTCACGGTGGTTCTAATTAATGACACAATTACTGAGTTACTTTTCCTGGGCACAAGAGGGTAAGGGAGGTGAGATTGTCTGGAGAAGTCCTCGGAACTTGGACTTGAATCCCAGGTCTCTCATTTGCTGTGTGATCTTGGAAAAAAATCACTAATTTCTCTGAGCCTCAATCTTCTTTTCTGTAGGAAGGGAGACAACCATTGTATCTAAGTCAACAGCAGATGTCAGGCTGAATAAAGAACATGTGTGAAGATGTCTGGCCACACACCATAAACTCTGAAGCCAACAGGCAAGGCTCGCTGTGGCTGTGATCATAACTGTATGTGAGCATGGCTGGCAGCTGATACAGAGAAATCAACAGAACCTACAGGGGACAGGATCCTGCTCGTTGTACCCGTAGGTGTGACTGAGGCCGAGAGAAGGCATTGCACAGAATCTCACTTTCTTGCTTTGCTTCACGTATTCTGGGTCCATCTCTAGGACTCCATAAGGTCGTGATTTTCTTTTCCATCTGTTAAGTGTGTTTTCTAAGACTTACTTTTTCCCAGAGAGCAGAGACTCGTTTGAATCAACTTTACTGAAATATAATTTATCGTGCAACCCAAATCCTCTTGATGAGCTTTGACATTTGTACACATTCATACAAACACATTCAAGATATGGGATGTTTCTGTCACCCCTGAACGCCCCAGCCTATCCCCCGCCCCAGGGAACCACTGAGGTGGTAAATTAAGTTTGTCTTTTGTAAAGTTTTATGTGAATGGAATTATACAGCATCTATTTTTTGTGTTTCACTATTTTTCGTTCCGTATAATGCTGTGGTATCAGTAGTTTGTTCCTTTTGATTGCTGAGTGGTATTCTAGTGTATAAATATGCCACATTTTTTTATCTGTTCACCTACTAAGGGACATTTTAGATTATTTCCAGTTTTTGACTATTATGAGTAAAGCTGCTTTGAACATTCATGTATGAGCCTTTCTGCAGATATTTGTCTTCATTTCTCTTGGCTAAATACTTAGGACTGGAATTGCTGGGTCATATGTAAGTGTATGTTCGGCAGTATAAGAAATTCCCAAAGTGCCTCCCAAAGTAGCTGTGCCATTTACAATTCTACCAGCAATGTATGAGAGTTGGCTTCATGCCATCAACATGGGTGTTGCTGGTCTTCTTGACTTAGTCGGTCTCCTGGGTGTGAGGTGATATTCCATTGTGGTTTTAGTTCTTCTCATTTCCCTGACGGCTGATGACATTGAGCACCTTTTTGTGTGCTTAGTGGTCATTTGCAGATCTTTTTCCGTGAAGGGTTATGTTCAATTTTTTGCCCACTAAGAAAAATTAGGTTGTTTGTCATTTTATTATTGAATTGTAAGAGGTGCTTGTTTTCTGGATACAAGTTCTTTATCAGATATATACATATATTCCTTTCTCATATAAATATTTAAAGCAAGTTTCCCTCTAATTATTGCACTAACTGGAATGCCATGACTTTTGATATATCTTGTATCTGCTTCAATTGGCTTAAAGTATTTTCTAATTTCCTTTCTGATTTCTTCTTTGCACATGGGTTACGCACTGGTGTGCTGTTTAATTCCCAGTGACTTGGTGGTCTAGGCAAGGGAAGGTTTGCATAGGCTCGCTTGATTTCCCTCTCACGCCTTCTGACTTCTCTCTTGGATGTAGTATGCTCAGGCCTTTCTTTTTTTTTCATCTGCTGCCTCTAATGTTTCCTAAGTCTGATTTTTTCTGAGATCCAGGTGTGATATCTTCATACCAACGACACTTTGAAGTTGGCCATGCCTGGAAAGGCCAAGTGGTGATTCTCGGGTGATTTGGCCTATTCATGGACAATTGGAAGGAGCACCAGCAGAGGGAGCTAGAGACTCAGGCCGCGGAGGTGAGGTCCAGCTCTAGTACGCCCTCTTCTGGCTCAGTGTGATTATAACCACGGAACAGTTCCTTCCCAGGCTCCAGACTCACTCACTTGAGGGAGTTGAGAGTCTTAAAATAATTCTGAGGCTATTCATTTTCCTCCTATTTACTGAGTGCCCTGACTATTCTGGCATTGAGTTATGTATAAAGATCTCAAAGAGGAAATTATAGTCTAATTGTGGAGTCAGGATAAACACAGGAAAAGAGGACCAGATATTCAAAGGGGCAGAGACAAAATGCTATGCATACATACACATGCATGTATTGTAATCTGATTTAGTAGTCCACAAATAGTCTGATGTTACGGGTTATTGTGCAGTTTAGGTGCTTGATATGTTCACACTTAACACTGACCTTTGGTGGCAAACCTCAAGTTGGAGTTTGGGCTGGTCCAGAAAGGGAGACGCATACATCCCTCTCCTGTGATTAGAGAGGTTGCCTGGAGGGTTTGGTTGTTTATTCCTTCCTTTCAATCATTTTTCCATTCAGGTTTTGAGAAAAAGAATCATAGATATAAGTTTCATTATTTCTTGAACTCAAGTTAATATTAAGCCCAAGAAAGCTTCCCATACATTTTCTTTTTTTTAAAAAACAAGCTCTGTTAGGAATGTAGCACATGGACTTTGCTGTGGTGCTAATTTGCATCTGGGTGTGCTGGCTAGGGTAATTAAGTTGAAGATAGGCTGGTTTTGGGGAAGGAAGGTGGCCATCTGGAGAAAGAGGAGCATTCAGAGAGGCATCTTCTCCTAAAAGTTAAAAAAAAGGCAAACAAGACAAAAAAAACCCAAAATGGACTGAGACACATCCAGTTGAAGTAGCAGAAGGAAATGTGTAAGAGACAGAAAGCATTTTGTGAACGTGAACATTTTGCTTCTGTGTCATGGGAGGAAAGACAGAGAGATGGAGACAGCGGGGAGATTGATGAGGCAAATCTGATCGCTCAAGTCAGTGTCTCAGAAAGGCGTCCCTCTTGGAGACAAAGCCAGTTTAGCCGTGAGCTGAAAAAGACTTCTAGAGCTTTGTGGCTGAGTGAGGCCAGTGAGGGGGAGCCTGGAGTAACCCATGTGCTTTGATACCAAAAGAGCAAATGATAGAAAGCTGTAAGGGCTTCTTGATTCTCAGTTGTGATGGGGAAAATGGCTACATTAACTAGGAAATACAGCTTTTATAAATGAGAGGGAAAGCGCCAAATTAAACGATAGATTAACAAACCTGTCATACTATTTTCCGGCTCATGGCCATTTTATTTTCTTTGTGAAGGATTGCATTCCAGAACTGAGAAAAACTCTGTATTTCAGTTTAGATGGCATGGTGAAAGAAAAGCGTTGTGTAGATCTTCAGTTTCTAGTCATTTTGCTTTCCTAGAATTGGTCAGGGCCTGGTACACACTAAATGTTAAAAAGTATTTGTAGTATTTAATTAAACTGTGAAAGAGTATGCCGGCTAGAGATTTTGTTTTTTGGTGGTGGAAATAGCATCTGAATTATGAATTTTCCAGCAAACATGGGAAATAAGAACACTCACAAACGCCAAGAAAACAACCAAACATCAAAATGTCCGTTATTGGTGTATAACTATTTGGAGAAAAAAAAAAAAAGTCCACAGGTGATGAGCCCCCTCTGTCTGTCCAGCAGGGGGCACTTTAGGACTTCCTTAGCTCAAGGGTCTGCATCACAAAAGAGTGAAAAAAACGTTTGTTTACTGGGGAAGAGCTTCACAGATTTTTCTCAGACCCGGAGGGGCTGACGGAGGAGAAGGCGGAGGTGGAAGGGCTGCAGGGAAGGGAAGGTGTTGGCAGGGCCGGGATGAGGAGTTAGGAGACCACGTGCCCTCCAGCTCCATGCCAACTGGACACTGACCCTGGCCAGCCCCTCAGCTCCTGGACCTGCTTCTCTGTTTATGACAGGAAAAAGTTGTACCTGATTGCCAAAGCGCCCTGGCTCCGGTGGCATGTGACCGGGGTCTCTCTAAGGCCACGGCTCCTGTAACATCTGACGTAATTTAATTCTGAGCCCCATTTCATCGTGCCAGGCCGTCCGCCTCCTCTCCCTTCTTCCCTGAGCTCATCACTCCCCGAGGCTGCTCCTTGCACTCTGCTTTGCCTCTTGAAGTGGAGGCTGTGACCCCCTCTAGGGCCGCGGCTCCCAGGGTCACAGCCCCCGTGACGTGGCTCACAGGGATCCTGCAGTCGCGCAGATCTGAGATGGCTTCCAGCCCAGCGTTCAGGCACGCGAGGTGCTTCAAAGATGCCTTGATAGCGTTGCATCTGCGAAGGCGTTGGGATCCCCTTCTCTGGAGGCCTCCTGGGCTCAGTCACCACTGTCCGGCCCTCCTGTGCCATCACGGGGAGCGGGGTGGGGGACAGGCAGAGCCCAGGCTCACCCCCCTCCTGAGCAGCGCCGGCTCTGATCTACTTCTCTGAAAGGGACACTGAGGCGGCTTTCCTAAGGGAGACTCGCTGTCTCCTCTGCTAGAAATAGGAGTGGCTGGAAACTTTCAACAGAAACTTGCTTTTAGAAAATCCAGTTCTGCCTCCTGGGACGCCCTGCAACATTTTTATAGGTACATTCAGCCTTCTCCTCCTTCAGAGAGGGAGCGATAGCAGAGCCAGGAGGCGCAAAAGGCCGGGGTGGAGGCGGGAGCAGGGGACACAGGAGATGGTATTTTGCGTTCCTTTTCTCCTGCAGAAAGAAGGCAATGGGGACCCCTCACTCCCTGTGTCCGGCCCCCAGCCTCTCCAGAGTTCCCAGGGCCCAGTCCGCAGGGGCCAAGCTTGCCCACCTGGGCAGGAGGTGGCCAGTAAAGGCAGCTGGCCAAGCGGCACTCCGCTCGGCACTCTGCTCCAGCTGGGGTGCCCCTGACTCTCAGACTCAGAAACTGATTTCTGGGCCCTCTTCTCAGAATCCCCCAGACGCTGTAAAAGGGGTCAGGCAGCAGTGCAGGACAGGACGGCTGTTCCATGTGGCCCGATTTGGGGCTAACTTCCCACTTAAAAAACTCCTCCCTGAATTTTCTTTTTCTTGCATTTCTTACGTTCCTGTTCTTTCCCTTTTCTGTCTCCCTTCCCTGCCTTCTTCCTCTCCCACCTTCTGTCTTCTGCTCCGTTGTCAGGGGGAGTGCAGCCCAGGGCAGACTAGTGGGAATGCTGTGTCTTCTACCAGATGACTAAGTGCCGCGACCGTGGCCACAGAAGGACAGTGGGACATTTGCAATAGGTCGTGCCAGTGTGGCCTCTCAGGAGAAAGAACCATCCATCTCTGGGTCCATCTGCCAGTCTGGGGTGAAATCCAGTGCATGTCTCTGCAGGCAAAGGCCACACCAAGCACTTGTTGGATGTTGCACACCTGCCCCCACCCCAGAGCTCCATCAGTGAGGAGGTTTGCACGTGTGCCCCCACCCTGGGGTTCCATCAGCGAGGAGGTTTGCACGTGTGCCCCCACCCTGGGGCTCCA
>JAQQAC010013566.1:32364417-32418609 GCA_029783875.1 Phataginus tricuspis
TCCATCAGCGAGGAGGTTTGCACGTGTGCCCCCACCCTGGGGCTCCATCAGCGAGGAGGTTTGCATGCGTGCCCCCAGCAGATTTACACCTCACATAATATACTGCTCTACCGAGGCATTATGCCCATTTAAAGCATATTAAAAGTAGAAAGGAACAGATAAGACCAATGAATAGAAGCTCTCGTCTATCCTTCTCCCACCCTACGGCATTGTCTTGTGGACGGGCTGATGCCACACCTCGGAGTCTGCTGGTCAAGGTGTCCCTACGGCTAAGGCCGGTAAGCTTTGGCAGGTCACCTGGGTGGGGGGCAGAATGGCAGGGTGGTCATTAAATCCAGAAGCATCCTGGCTCTCCTCTGCACATGGGTGCGTGGTGAGCTTGCTCTTGGAGGTTTGGTTTAACCACATGACTTGTTTTGGCCAAAGAAACGTGCGGACCGACATAAGTCACTTCCAGGTGGATGCTGTAAGGGCCGGGGCGGAGGAAGAGGGAGGTAAAGAGGAAAAGCGAGTGTCTTAGTTGCTCAAGACGCCCTACAAAGTCCCACAGGTGAAGTGGCTTCAACAACAGATGTGTATTTGTTCACCGCTCTGGAGCCCAGCGTCTGAGATGGAGGCGTTGGCAGGCTGGTTTGCCCTGGGGCCTCCCTCCTTGGCTTGCAGACAGCCGTCTTCTCCCCGTGTCCTCACGTGGCGTGTGTGTGTCTATGTCCTGACCTCCTCTTTTTACAAGGACCTCCTGGATCAGGTCCACCCACGTGAGCTCATTTGACCTTAATCACCTCTGTAAAGACCCTGGCTAACTATAGTCACGTGCTGAGGGACAGGGGGTGAGGGCTGAGACGGTGGGACTTTGAAGGGACGCAGTTCAGCTGATGACAGCATGTGAAGCCATTACTTCCCAGTGGTGGCGGCAGGTAGAGGTGCAGACGGAAGACGTGCTGGGAGTCAGCTGCTTAGGTGCGGCCCGGAAGCCCCGAGGCACCTGCCGGGCTTGCTCACGGGCACCTCGGCTGGCCGCCACTGCCCTGACGCCCCCGGTGTTTCTGTGAGTATCCCGCAGGTACAGGTGGGGAGTGTAGAGCCGTTTGCCCTCCCCCCAGCCCGGGGCCACCGCCACGTGGCACCTTCCCTGAGCCGCCCGCAGGCACACAGTCAGCCCGCTGTCATTCTCTACCTCAGATTTCCCTCGGGCTCTACATGTTCTCTGGTGAACTGTTCTTTGTTTTTTGTTTTTTGTTTTTTTTTCAGTATTCATTTGTTTTTAATAGTATGTGTGCATTTTTTCATTTCCTTCTCAGAATTTTATTTTGTATTTTTTAAATTGAGGACCATACGCTAAAATGGGCAGATGTAGGGGTGGCTGGATGAGTTCTGACATGTGTGTGACTCACGTAACCGTCACCCGGATGAAGACATCAAACGTCCACTAAATTTTGCCCCGCCCCTATTTCCCCCTCCCCCCGCCGGCCCCCCCCCCCCCATGGCAACCACCGGTTTGGGCAGCTCTCCTTTCTTAGGGCTTTAGTGGGGAAGGGGGTAGAACAAAGCCGGCGAGGGGCCCTCCGACAAATGGTTCAGGAGATTCGTGCAGCCGCAGGGGGGCGGCACCGCGCTTTGCCGCGTTACCTCCCAGGCTGGTCCGCACCCTCCTCTGCCCGAGCCCGCCGGCGGGACGTCCACAGGACCGTATCTCCTGGCGGCGAGAGGTGCGGGACTGCTTTCCAGGGCCCTCGAGCCTCTGAGGTTTCTTTTCCTGAATCGATTTCCTTCGAGACCGCCTCGCTGTCTCCATGGCTGTTTGCTTTGAGCCTGTGAACAGGGGATCCCAAAGCAGCCAAGCCTGCAGCGGGCAGCGCGCCTGGGCGGAGCCCCGCAGACGGGTCCGCGGCGCGGTAGCCCGCTGGGCTGGCTCGGCGGCCTCTGCTCCTCCTCCAGCCCCCGCCCGCCCGACCTTCCGCCGCCAGCCCCGTGACCGCCGACCTCGGGCTTGGACTAGAGAATCAGGAAGGGGGCGATGCTTCTGTTCTGGCCGAGAAGCCAAAGGGAACGTTGTCAACAGAGTTCGAAACGCCCTTTCTAAATAAGATAGATGGGATCTGCAGGAGGCCCCAGCTCGGTCACGCCGTCAGCCCGCTAGGTGCGCGCTTAGCCGCGGCCGCGGGATGCGAACACGTGGTCGCCACCCTCCGCACGCTCAGACCACGACAGCCCTCCTGCTCCGTCTCTCTTTCTCCGGTACTTCTCGCCCGGCGGTTTCCAGATAGGCCGGGCCCTCCAGGCCACTGCTCTCGCCCCGCCGTCAGCGCCGTCCCCGCGCCCCCGGGCCCCCATGTCCGCCCTCCCCTCCTCACCTGGCTCGGACTCCTGGGCCCAGTGCTGTGACCGCTCCTGCCAAACGCTGCACCGTCGTCCGTGTCCTCCAGCGTCCCTGCATGGCACGTCCGCTCGCCGCTGTCTGTTGGCTCTGTGTCTGCGCTGGGTCAGCTAACCTTTGCTGGAGAGAAAAGTCCTCCAGCCCATTCGCTGGGTTTGCTCACCTGCATGACCACACACCTCCACTGGGCGTCCAGCCCCCGGACGACAGCTACCTGCACATCATAAATGAACTCGCCTGTTCTCCTGGATGACCGCTACAAAGCGGCTTTCTTCTCAACCCTCCGGCATCCGCCAGCCATAGGTCGCCCTCCCTGCCGGCCGCCTGGCCTGCACCGCACTGCTACAAGCGCCCTGCCCCTTGTGCCCATCACCGCCCCTTCCTGAGGGGCTATTTCCACTGACATATCTTAAATGCCAAAGCCTCTTTGCCACATTTTATATGATGCATTAACATATGACACTGCTTTATTATACAGTGTGTCATTGTACGTTGTTGCAAGGAATGCACAGCTCATTTCCTGGGCTTCATGTTCCCCCGGCTCCTGTCTTCCTGCTCCCCTTACCGCCCGCTGGCTGGACAGAGCAGTTTGTCTTCGCTGCCCCCGTTTCTTCATCTCCCCTTTCTCCCTGAGCCCCAGAACCAGATTCTGCCCTCACCCTGGACTGCAAGGGCTAGTTCCCTGTCATGACCACCAAGCGGTCTCCCTTCTACTGGAACCGGGTTTCTCTCTCTGGATTTCTCAGCAGCGTGTGACAGGGATGACTCTCTCCTTCTTGAAACATATCCTCCTCTGGTCCCCAGGGCCCCCTCACCTGGCTTTCCTTGGGCTTTCCTAGCTGTTTTAAGTCTTCTCGGACTGGTCCTCCTCCTCTCTGACCTCTAGGCGTTGGAGTCCCCAGGACGCTGGGCTGGGTCCCCCTTTATGTCCACAGTCTCTTCCTGGAGGAGTTTATACAGGTACGGTGATTTCAATATTATGCAAACGCCCCCGTCTATTGTGCAGACTCCTGGTGCGCGTCCCAACACCGGCCTCTCCCTGAAGTCTAGGTCTTCATGTCCAACCACCCCCCTCCCCCCATTAGGATGCCGAATAGACCCTGAGATACAGTGGGCTGCAACACAACTGTTCATGCCGCCCTGCACCCCCATCACACTCCCCTCAAACTGTCTCCACCTCAGGAAATAGCTGCCGCCGGAGGGCCATGCTCGGGCCTCCATTTCTTCTGCACATCCGAGCTGTCATGTGTCACGCTGGCTTTACCTCAAAGTCTGTCCCAAATCAGACCATTTGTCGCCCCCTCCACAGCTGCCATCCTCGTCCAAGCCACCTTGTGTCTCCTGTCATGGCCCTCAACTCCTCCTGTGGTCTCCACTTCTGCCCCACTCCCTCCGACTTTCAACTGAGGCCTTGCTGGTGTTTAAATCAGATCAGAAGCCTCACAACACCTATCGCTCCAGACGAGACCCAGACCCCGTCCTCTGACCCACGAGGTCCACACCGTCTGCCACTGCAGTCGCGGTGCCTGCCCCCACCCCAGTTCGTCCTTGTTTCTCTACCCAGAACATTCTTTATCCTGACGTTTGAGCGGCTGCAGTTTCAGCTAAAACGGCACCTTCTCGGAGAGGCCTCCTGGCCACGTGAAGCAGCCCCTCCCACACAAGGATGTTGTCATGTTTATCTTCGCTGTGGCACTCCACAGGATTTAATTTATTCAGACACCAAATTAGAGTGTTGCCCTTTGGACTGAAAGCATCTGTCGGCCCATCTGCAGAGGCGGAAAGGCCGGACGGTTCTGTAGGTGCCCTTGGAGCCACATGCTGACATTGGTGGTGGCTTTCCGAGTGCCCCGTCCACCCCTCTCCTCAGGGTCCAGAGTCCACACAGCCAATTTACGCTGTGCGGGAAACAGACCCGGTCCCTCACCCTCTTGGAATAGACAGACCATATAACCCAAGGGACGGCACAGAGCTCCTGTTCAGCTGTTCTTTCTGCAAAATGGGGTTCCAGCAGTCCCCCCTTATCCCAGGTTCCACTTTCTGGGGTTTCAGTTCCCCGAGGTTAACCGTGTTCCAGGAGCAGGTGACCCACCTTCTGATGTATCATATGGTCAGAAGGTCGACCGTAGCCTGATGCCACATCGCACCTGTGCCATCGCCTCACTGCTCCTGCACGTGTTTTATCATCTCGCAGCATCGCAAGGAGGAGACTGGGTACCGAACAACAGGGTATTTTGAGAGAGAGATAGACCACATTCACATGACCTTTATTGCAAGATATTGTTATAATTGTTCTATTTTATTATTAGTTATTGTTGATAATCTCTTGCTGTGCCTAATGTATAGATTAAACTTTATTTTAGGTGTGTATGTGTAGGAGAAAACATGGTATATATAAGGCTTGGCACTCTCCCAGTTTCACTCACCCTCTGGGGTGAGGAATATGTCCCACACGGGAAAGGGGGACCACGGTACTGACACTTGCTTTTGTTCACTGCATGGGCCTCTCCTAAGAACACTGAGAGGGGGTGATTCAGGACAATGCCTGCCTCGCCACTTTGTCCTTCTGAGGGTTTCCCAGAGTGTCTCTAGACCAGCTGTGTCATTCTCTAGGTGTTTCTTAAAAACAGATTCCTAGGCCCCATGCCAGTGCTACACTCAGAATCCCTGGGGTAGAGTCCAGGAACTTTTCCAGGAATATGCATTTGCAACAGACACCCCGGGTGGTTCTCCTGCAAGCTTAGTGTTGAGGACTACGGCCTTCAGAGGCTGAGAAAGTTTAGGCACAAGTCATCCACAGAGCGAGGTAATGCTGAGCCCTACGCTTCCACGATGGATCTGTCGTCATAGTACATGTCCTGCGGGTCCACTGTCCAGGCATTACTCTGACTTGGACCCACATATTCTAACTCCAATCAGAGTCGCCTTTGGAAAGGGCTACCATGGGAGAGAATGGGTTTATTCTGGCTCTGGCCTCAGTTAAATTCAGGAGCGATGGCCGCACCTCCTACCCCCACATCTTGAGCTCACCTAACCCACCCTGGGAAGCCCCTGATGGTGTCAACTGCCCAGGAACCCTCCCTGGGGGATTCCTGGTACAGGGAGCAGAGGGGTCAGGGCCAGCCTTTCTCCCTCCGACACTCCCCTGCAGATTTTCGCTCAAGCCTGCCAGGCCGCCTGCCCCCACCTCCCCTCCTCCCCCCTCTTCAGCTCCACCCTTCCTCCCCCTCCCCCCCTCCTTCCTCCCCCCACCTTCTTTCTGTGTGTGCTGTAACAGGAACAAGGGAAAAGGAAGCAAATTTCTCCTCTTTATATAGTTCGCTTTTTTCGAAATATTTTTATTTCACTTTTTCTAACAGCAATATAGAAAGAAATAATCATAAAAAATAAAATTGGAAATTGTCCATCGGTTATGTAATAGCACTTGGAATTGCTACAGGGAGGAGGCCTGGGCTGGGTTGCTCCATCTCACACCTGCCCACGGCCTCCAGGCTTCTGTGTTCGCTGCCCAGCCGTGAGGGCATTGGACGTTACCGGCGCCTGGCAGTGTTTCCGGAGACTTTGTGTTTTACACCAGGGGTCCCTGGGGATGACGGAGAGACAGGTAGGTATGAGTAAATCTGCAGACAGGGTGTACACGTGGGAGGCCAGGAAGTTGCAGCCAGGCTAGGTTTTGCCAACTCAGGGACATGTCTCGGGCCACACATGGCAGGAACTTCATGAACTAACTTGGCTAGTTGTGCTCACAGCAGGCATCAAGGAGCTAATAGCAGGGGGACAGTGCTTAGGAATATACCTGTCCTTGCCTGTCCACTTCTCATCTGAGATGCTGTCTACTTTGTCCTCCTTCCTCATCTCAAAATAAAATTTTCTTGAGATGACTGAGCAAAGTCGAGGAGACATCTAGCCCATCGAAAGAGTGTGCCTTGGTCTCAGTCTCCTCTCAGAGAATAGAGAAAGCAAGAAGCCAGTAAGTTAACCAACAACTAAATCACCCAGTTGATCCCAGCTTAATTGGGTTCACAAAATTCAACGAAATCTCTCAGCTTCAGTGGAATCCAACTTTTTCACTTACTGTAATGACTGATTTCCAGAAAGAAAAAAATTCAATTTGGTATTTTCTTTCCAGAATATGGAATGGGCTTTCCTGTGTGGGCCGAAGTATGTGCACATGTGTGTCTCTCTCGGGTGAGCAGTGAGTGTGTTTGGCCAGACTGATACCCCACCACCTAGGACCCACCTCGGGAGCCCGACAGCAATGCTCTGTCCATCATCCCCGACAGGAGACAGCTCTGCGTGGAGAAAATCTCCCTCCTGAGGGGGACTGGTACTCCATCGAGGTGGATGGGTCCCCTGAGCCTCAGACTTCCATCACCCTCAGAATCGGGCAGAAAACAAGTCTTGGCTACACTGTCATGCCTTCTTTGAAGGAAGCACAACCCTCTGGATATCAGAAATGACAATGGAGAGATCGAGTTCTTTTCTGTCTGAGGGACTGTTCCCTTGCATTCTTCCCCACACACAAAAAAGCAACCTTTCCCCATTGTGGGCCATGGTGTGTGTGTGTGTGAGGTGTGCATGCACCCCAGTGCAATCATACAGGAAGACAAAACAGGAGACACAACAGCGGGGCACCTTTGACTATGGATTTGCAGTTGGTAATACGTGTTCTGTGGGTCCGGTATCCAGGCACTGCTCTGGGTTCGGCCCAAATATTCTGCACCACAAAGTGAGACATGTGTGGGGGTGAATGAGGAGGACAGAAGTGGGGTTGGCAGTCTGTGGGGTTGGCAAAGCAGGGGGGCCATCTTTGGGGTTCAAGTTCAGTGATACATGATCTTTCCAGGCATTATTTAACACACCCCTATTCTGTGGCCACTAAAGAGCTGTGTAACCTGAAGGAAGTCATTCTCCCCTGGCCTCACTTTCCTCCTTTATGAACAGAGGGCTCGGCTGGAGGACGTCAAAGGCCGGGCTCCCAGCTGATGGGGGGCATGGCGTCCTGCCCATTTAACTGTAACCTGTTGAGGTCTCAGTCCTCACCTTGCTGGTCCTCATGCTTGTTAGGGAGAACATTTTAAAATCAAATCCTGAACCTCTGGACTTGACCTACCCACTGGCTCTGCCACTGGACAAAGATCAAACAGTTAACAAATTAGCAACAGATCAGTAACAGTCAGATTCAGTTAAAATCAGTTAAATCAGGTGCAGAATCTCGGAGGGGCTCCTGGGCTCCCTTGAGCCTTTCTGGGGAGGGCAAGAGGGGGACGTAGGTGACACCATCGGACTCCACCAGGAGGCTCTGCTGCCCTGCTCCCCCGGCCCCCCAATTCAGTTCTGGGAAATCCGCGGACAGACCTGCCCTGCTGGTCCAGGAGTCTTCTAGCCCCGCCCCGGGGTTGTAGGGTGGCAGTGGGGCTCTTTGGAGACTGGGAGTGGTCCGTGCGGCCAGAGCGGGCACCAGAGGCTCTCTGTGCTCGCTCACCCAAGCTAGGCTGCTGTGTCCCCAAGCAGACGGACAACAGCGTGCCGCGCACTTGCGGGGTCAAGGGCGGGGACTGGGGCAGTCTGGGCCGCCGCTTGCCGGCGCTGGCTGCCCGCGGCGGAGCCCACAGCCCTGAGCTCCTCTGTTCTTTCTGCGTCCCCTTCCTGGCGGGTCCCTGTTGAGGTTGCTGCGTCACCTACTGAGGGTGACAGTCCTTGGGGGACAGCCACCGGGAGATGGCACCGCTGACATAATTAGCCACTCCCCACTGGGAGCTCCATGCCCTCGGGGAAGCTTTCTGCAAGAATCACAGCTTTGGGGGGGCCTCCCTCTGGGATCCCAGTTCATAGCACCAGTGATTCCAGGGAACAGGAATGTGGATCCAGGAGGGGAGGACTGAGACCTGTCATGCTGGGTAGCAGGCCTCCGTGGGCGTGGATGGCGTGGCCCTTCCGCAGAATTCTTCGGGTTGTGAGAAACAGTCCTGGTGGTGCTGGGCTCCCGGGCTGGGGTCCCCAGACAGCGTGGCCGGCAGTCCCTGCCTCTGGGAAGACCCGCTTGGGGCACCTCGCCTCAGCTCCCTTCCCCCCACCGCCACCCTGCCTCCCACCCCCTGCTGGGGCTGGTTTGCCCCTTCTGGGGCGTCTCAGCAGAGAGAGAACCTCCGGGAGTTGATGTTCATCTTGGTGACTCCAATGAGCTTGAGCGGCGTGGAGAGGCTGAAGGAGGAGGCGAGGGGGGCGTCGCAGAAGAGGTCGGACAGCTCGTCGCGCTCCTCCAGCTCGTAGGTGGCGTCGTTGAGCATCCTCCGGTGCAGGTCGCAGGTCTGCTCGATCTTCAGCTTGTGGATGTCGCTGCGCAGGCGCATGAGCTGTCTGGCCAGCTGCTGGTCCTGCAGCCGCATCTCCATCTGGCGGGGAGAAAGGGGAGGTGTCAGCCAAGAGCTGGGCGGGGGTTGCAGCGCCACACTTCCGGACAAGCGCAGACCCATTAATAGGAGACCTAGCTAATGGCTTCATCATCGATGAGATGAGTTCACCTGGAGATATTAGCACATTCTTGCTCAGGGAAGTGTGAAGACATACACAGCAAAGGTAGCAGGACATGCTTGCCATACAATACTTCACGCTGGGCTGGATGCTATGCCTTAAGTCCTCCTGGGAGAGGCGCAGGGCAGTCCTGGCTTAAAGGTATTTCCAGGTATTCTCATTGTCTGAAGATACATACAGATGGAGTAAGAGCATAAAGAAATGCATGAGAATGTTGAACACCAGATTCAGGAGCATGGTTATGTCTGGGTGGAGGAGAGAATGTGAGCCAGGACGCTATACTTAACCTGCTTTGGTCGTGATTGATCTCTGTGTTGGGTGGTGAGTACCTGTTGTAATACTCTCTAAACATTTTAGAATGCCTGTAATATTTCTTAATGAAGTTTCAAAAGAGCCAGACGTAAATACATGCTCATGAACCAGGCACTGTTCCAAGCTCTTTCAGCATGTATTAGTCCACTCAGGCTGCCGTGCAAAATACCATAGACTGGGAGGCTTCAACAACAGACATTTATTGCTCACAGTTCCGTGAGTTGAGAAGTCCAAGATCATGGCATGGGCTGATCTGGTTCCTGGTGGAGGACCCTCTTCCACAGACGGCGGCCTTCTCGCTATGTCCTCACATGCAGAGAGAGAGAAAGCCCTGCTCTCTCTTTCTCCAGGGACATGAACCTCATCATGAGGGCCCCACCCTCGTGACCTCAGAATCTAATCATCTCCCAAGGGTCCCCTCTTCAAATACCATCACAGTGGGAATTAGGGAGCAAAGTACTAATGTGGGGGAGGAGGGACACAAAGATTCGGTCCATAACAGGGTATAGTAACACAGCAGTCAGCCTTCACAACAGCTCTGGGAGGTGATAGCACCGTCCTCATTCACAGTTTATAGACACAGAGACAGAGGCTCGGCAAAGGCAGACACTGTGTCAAATCACAAGGCTCCAAAATGGCAGAGCTGGAATTAGGAACCCAGACACTCAGACTCCAGAACCCAAACTACTGGTCACTAAGTTTTGCCTTTCCAGGTAGAGCTGGAAGGTAGGGGTTGGCGTTCGTTCCGTGCTCACTGACACAGTAGAAGCTTCATGGTATCTTTGGTGCCTCAGAGTGTTTTTTCTCTATTGAGGACGGGATGTGATAGTAACTCCTCACCTTATCTAACCTGTATAGTTTCAATCGTCTACACGTTAGACGCCCTGAGGTGTCACCAGGGTAGACTGGCGGAGGATTTTACAAGCTGAGAAAGCTTTCCGTGGTGCGTTCAGCTTCACAGCTGTGCGTGGCGGAGTGGTGCTCACTGGATCTCTTCAGGCTTTTTGTGCATTAATGACGCTTTTTCACTAAGGTCACCAGCGGCACCTCCTTGACGTGAGATCTGATTCCTTCTCACTGTTTATTCTGCCAGTGCTGGCACATGGTTACTGACTTAGTACTTTTCATGCTCAGTTATATCATTCACCTGGTTCTTAGAGCCAAACTGATATACGAAAAACAGCCATGAGATCCTGGAAGGGTCCTTCACGTTGTTCTGCAAATGAACACCCCTGTTCCCACATTTCCCCTGTGGGTTTGGATTCCAGCACGTTGCAGGGTAGAAAAAGAAGCGTTTTATTGTTTTTTCCCCCCCTTTCATTTTTCAATGTACTTCTACATTACAGATCTCTTTTCTCTCGATGTCATAGATGAGAAAAATCAGGATAGAGAGTTTTGCTTGGACATTAGCAAAGTATTTAATGACAAAATTGGGATTAAAGTTCATTAGTTTCCTTCTCAGTCCTTGGACATAACAACCCCAAATTATTGCCAGTCCGAATTCCATTGGTCTAGAATAGCACCAAATTAATGACAGGATACTTGGTCATTCATTCAAGTATACGGAGTCCTTGCCATGCCTGGAGCTGGGCTAGACGCTGCCCGATACCTTCTGAGGAAGATGGTGGTCAGACCTGTCTGAGGACAGTGGCAGCTCACACCCATGGTTTCATTTAAAACGGTCTCCTGCGAATGTTGCTCAAACCACCTCTCTGAGGTGTTCTGTAATTTGAAGACAGATCTTTTTGAAAGCTAAGGACCCCATGGTTTCAATTTAAACTTTGGCCTCAGGAATTGGATCTTCAGTCTGAAAAGATCCTTTAAAGTTGGGAAATCTCATGTTTGAGAAGGTGTCTGGGAGCATCTGTGAGATGCGGCCTGCAGGAGTAACTGGTGTGGGGGAAAGGGACTATTTTCCTATAGCTGATAAATCCCGTCAAAGGTCAGAGAGCAATTTAGGGTTTAAGACCCATCAGTTGGCTGGAAAGAGGGGAGATAGTAAGGCACACATCCAGTTTCCTTTGACTGGACAGAGGCCACATTAGTGGGGCCATCTCACACACCCACTCAGCTGGGATGTATTAACTCTGCAAAATGGAAAGAAGAAAACAGAATCCCTCCTCCAGCAGGGCTGCTGGCCCTGGCTGTTTTACTGGTTTGTGCCCCAGGGGAACAGAGGAGGGGCTAAGGACCCACTGTTTCCTCATCAGGCCTTGGTCGTGAGGGTATCTCAGTGGGAGCGTCCCAACCTAGGAGTTACTCAGAATATATATTTTGTTATTACCCCTCAATGTAAATCAACAACTGCTCTGGATGCTCAAAGAAACAGTGTTTGTTCCAGCACGTCAGGGAAACCTAGAGGTGTTGACCTGCCTTCACCTCCTCCTCGGGCCCTCTGGGATTTTCTGAGGATGACTTTGTGCCTTAAGTACTAACTCAAGGCCCCAATGAAGAAGAAACTCTGCAATCAAACCAAATTCATTAAAAAACAAGTTCCCGCAGCCTCCAAAGAAACCTGGGCAAAATGTGCAGGCCTAAGAGGCTTTTCCTTTCCAGAATCTTTTTTCACTGTGATAAAAGACAGATAACAAAAATTTACCATCTTAACCATTGTATGTGTCCCGTTCAGTGGCATTAAGCCCATTCATGCTGCCGGGCAGCCATCACCCCATTCCTCTCCAGACCTTCATCTTCCCGACTGACACTCTGTCCCCATGAAACACGGACTCCCACCCCACCTGCCCCAGCCCCTGGAAACCCCCAGTCTACTTGCTGTCTCTGTGAGTCTCACTGCTCTCGGGACCTCATGTAAGTGGACTCATCCAGTGTTTGTCCTTTTGTGACTGGCTTGTCATTTAGCATGATGTCCTCAAGGTTCTTATAGCTAAGAGGCTTTTTATAATTTAAACCTTTTTAGCAATTTTTAGTGAACACATGTCTTTGCTGGTCCTGTTTAGAGCTAGTGAGAAGAATGGCAGCCCGAAAAGATGCAGAGGGCTGTGAAGGCGTCGTGGGGCGCAGGGGCTGGGCTGGGCTGGGGCTCCTTCCTTTTTCTCTCTCCTCTGCCAAAGACACACTTGGGTGGCAGTCACAACTCGCCCCCGTCCCCTGCCGCACAGACAGTCAGATGCATTTGCATGTGTTTTCACTGCATCTTCCCACAACTCCAGCCGATAGGCCTTCTGATCTGTCTCATGGAAGAGGAAACCAGAGAAGGTGAGCACCTGTCCAAGGTCAGCAGCCTGTGCAAGGTGCCCCCAGGTCACACGGTGCCCATCGAAGTGAGCTAGGGGCCTCTCCCTGGCTCTTGCCCACGTGGTGGTGGGTGGGGCCCAGAGACAGTGACAGTGACACGCCCACGGCTCTGGGGCAAAATCTGGGTCCAAGCTGAGCCCCGCTCCTCACTAGCTTGTGGCTTTGGGCAAGTCACCGACACTCCTTGAACTTCTGTCTCTTCATCTACAGGAAAGGGATAATGCCTTTCCCAGGACGGTGAGAAGCGAATTGTATAATAATACATTGGCTGAGCTGAACAGTGTCAGTCAAATGAGTGTGAAAGTTTTACTGTTTAAGTCCTTTCTCTCCGGGCCAAGATGAGAATGTGGAAACTGGCCAGAGCCTCCCAGGCTTAGGACTTCATTAAAGAGACTGAGATGCTGGTCCTAAAACCCTGGCCTCGGTGATGCAACTGTCGTTGCGGGTTTAATGGGCTCCTGGCGGATGTTCAGCTGCAGGGTTTTCCAGTCCCCTCCCAGGGGGCCTGTTGCCCCGTGGGATAAAAGCATGGTCTGGATTCTCAGAGGGGCAGCCTGGACTCCCACCATCCTGCGGTTAGGCACAGCACTTGGTGAAAGGGGAAGAGATGCCCCGTGCAGGGCCGCCAGCACCCTGTGGTTCAGGGGTGGGTTTCCACCAGGCGGGGAGGCACCCGCAGCCGTGGTGGATGGTTGGACCGGTGGCCTGAATCGCTGTGTTAGTCGTGGCTGATGCTTGGCTGTTGCCAACACATGTTTGACTCAAAAGTCAGAGAAGAATGGCTCTTAGGGCAGTCTGGTTGTTTCTCAAGGCAGGAGGTGAATCCTGGAGGCAGAATTAAGTGATTAAGCCACTCTGCCAGAGGAGAACTCCTGAGCTCTGCTTCGTGAGATGAAGGGGTGGGGAGGGGCCCGGGTGGGGAGGACGCAGGAGCCTCTGGGGGGCGGGGCCACAGTGGGGCCACAGAGGACCCACCCCCGACGGCCGGGAATGTCTGATGTGCGTGGTTTGCTGTAAGGTCTCTTCAGCCATGTGTCGTGGGCCATGTGTGGCAGGGCACTAGGATGTCCAGGGGAGTTAGGGCTGTTTCTTGCCTCTTGGTGGGACGGTGCGGGACAGTGGATAAAAACTAAACCTGCAGTAAAGTGACTGGAAAACAGCATGGCCGTTCCTCAAAAACTAAGCATAGAATCGCCACAGGATCTGGTGACCCCGCTTCTGGGAATATACTCAAATGAGTGGTAAGCAGGGTCTCACACAGAGACTGGGCCCCTGTGTTCACAGCAGCATGACTCACGACAGCCCAGAGGCGGGAGCACCGCAGGGCCCATGGACGGTGAGTGGATAAACAGAATGGTGCCAATGAATATTATTCCGCCTTAAGAAGAAAGGAAATTCTGACACATGGTACAACATACATGAACCTTATTATTAAGGAGGACATTATACAAGTGAAATAAGCTAGCCTCAAGAGGACAGATACTGTATGATTCCATATGAGGTCCCTAGAGCAGTTAAATTCATAGTGCCCAGTGGTTCTGGGTTCTCCTGAAAGCTGCTGGCCTGGGGTGCGGTGGGTGGGAGGGCACCATGGCTCTCATCCCCTGGCCAGGAGATGACTCTTCTGCCTGGCCGGGTTCCTCTGAGATGCTGTGCTGGGCCGGAAAGTTGGAGCAGAGCCCCACAGCCAGGGCAGAGAGTTCAGCCCTGCCAGGGACTCGCCATCCTTATGGCACGAGTCAAGCTCTACGTGTATGATAAGGTTTTTGATTTTCAAACTTGGAACATTCTAGGCCAAACTGCTGTCTTCACAAGGGAGGCTGGCCTTTGGGTAGCACGGGGAGATGCCTCCTGAAGCTCCCCAGATCTGTCCCCAGAGGCCCTGGATCCCAGTCTGCTTTAGGCTGAATGTTTGTGCCCCACATGTTCATGCGTTGAAGCCCTCATGCCTCGTGTGATGGGACAAGGAGGCGGGCCTGTGGGCGGTGATGAGGTCACGAGGGTGCAGCCCCTCAAAAGGGATCAATGCTCTTATGAAGGACGCCCCAGAGAGCTCCCCGCACCTCCCACCAGGTGAGGACACGGCAAGAAGCCTGTGATCCAGAACATGGCACTCTCCTGACCATGCCGGCACCCTGGTCCTAGACAAGCAGCCTCCATCCGTGAGAAATAAATGCCTGTTGCTCACAAGCCCCTGCACATGTAGGAGCCCAAATGGACACAGTCGGGATCAGCCCTCGGCTCTGGGCAGGTGATGTGACGCCTTTGTGGTCTGGACACACCCATCATGTGCTTGTCAGGCAGGCGGCACAGGAAAGAGGGGGTTAATCCAGGAGTGGTTCAAACCAAGCTGCTGGCCACAGAGGGGCCAGCACAGTCCTGCTCTATTGCCCCTCCATGGCCAGCCATATGTTTATTAAAAACTGTCAGGTTCCTTTTCTCTTTTTCTAACAACCATAAACACGTTTTTGGGGGCCCTGTCTACAGGGATCAAACACCTGCATGAAACTAAAAGGAAAATATCTGTTGAGGCCCAGGTTTTCTCATCACAAAGACAGCCCCTTAGGAAGCTGGAATGCTTTTTTTTTGTTTTTAGTTTTGGCACCACACAAGCAAAGCAGAAGATTCTCCCTGTTCTTTATCCTTCAGGTTGGCCAGGAAAACAGTTTAGCAGGACTGAAGAGAGAAGACGGAGGGGGTCCCTTTTCCCTTGTGTTCAAGCCCTGGGGCCAAGCACAGGAAGAGGTCTGGGAAATGTTCTGGATTCCAGACTCAGCTGAGGGCTCAGTGCCCCGCTGTCAGGGTTGTGTCCTTTCTAGTTCACCCCTTCCTGGAGCACTGCTCCCTCCCTGGGCCCCTCGGCCACCTAGAGAGGCTGCCCTGAAGGTGGGAAGCTGGAGGCTGTGAGCTGGCAACGGGAAAAGCAGGTTGCACAGTGGTCACTTCACAGGGCTCTGGGTCAGTCTCCTGCAAACTGAGGCCAGGCCTCATCCTGGAGGGCTCAGGTGGCCGGAAGCCACCTGGTGCAGACATGGCAGCGCTACCAGCCACAGCCAGATGGTGACACGTGTTCTGAATACTCAGAGGCCGAGGTCAGGCCTTCTTCGCCTGGAGGAGCAGTGCCAGTGGGGTTTGAGCATCTCCACCTTCCTGGATCACCCAACAGACGCGCCTGTGCTGCGGGTACTGGGGGGTGAGTAGCTGTCATTTTCCCTGTGGTGAAAGCTGAGGGGGAGGAGGAGCCAGAGCTGCTGATGGGGTCCTTTCTTGCCTTGAAATTAAGACAAGATTCAGGCAGTCCCTCGCTGCCTTTGAACTGGCCTCGCAGAAGGCAGGTGATGGACTAGATTCCAGACCCAGCATCACCTGCTTCTGGAAGAGCCAACATGGGCCGTGACGCCTTGCTAGTTTCAGCAGGTGCCTCTGGGAGAGCCTGCAGCTGTCGGAGAGCTAAGCTGGGCAGGCCTGCCCTCCACTGGGCCCAAACCTGCGACGAAACCCAAACTTCCATCAGCTTGGGCGTTTGGCATCATATCTTGTGGGGAAAACAGCCACATGGCTGACAGAATTACAGATTTTTGTTCTGTTTCTGTGGCCACATCAGGAAAAAGGACAAATTTGCACGTGAACCTAACAAACCGACAGAGAGGCCTGCCCAGGTAGAGACAAGGCTTGATTTGGGGCTTAAAACAAAATAAAGATTATTTGAAACCACTTTTATTGGGTTAAAAAAAGTAGGTTGAGTTTTAATGACCCCTTCAGAGAGTTAACAGATGATGAATTAGGAAAACAATGAAGGAACTTGAATGTTTTGACTAAGACTTCAAAATGGGAGAATAGGTTGCTCAAGGTCGAACTCTCTGCTTTCAACTGCATCAGAGGATTTTACAGGCTGCTTCGGTACTGATTAACCTCCGAGCAAGCCGAGCCGCACGTTCACGGCGGCCTACCTGCCAGCCAGACCGCTTTGGGCTGCTTTTGACCTCAGACACTCCTCGGAGTGAATTTGGTTTTTGGAAACTCAGTGTGGGGTGCTGTGACTTTATTCTCGGGGCACCCAAACCCTAAGGGCAGTTATGGCAGAGACAGGGGCCAGGGCGCAGGCTTGGGGATCCCTGGGGCTCCCCTCGGGGATCCCCTTTGGGTCCCGTGGCCCCACTCTTGCCTACCTTTCAGGCCCCGACTCTCAAATCGTGGTCTGTGGACCAGCAGTAAAACACTAGCTTGGAGAGTGTTGGAAATTTGGAATCAGAGACCCCCTCCCAGACGTATAGGATCAGAATCTTCATTTAACAAGAGAGCTGGGTGGTCTGTATGCACATTAGAGTCTAACTCATTGCTTTACGAGATTTGCCCCCCTGCAGCTGGAGTGATTTCTGGGGCATAACTCTGCCCCTGCTATCACTCCTGCAGCTTGGCCCAGGGCCCTGTGCCGGAGGGCCCCCGTCTTGCCCCGGCTCCTGCCTCTCTCCCCACTGCTGTCTCCTCTCAAGGGTGAAGGCTGAGTTCAAGCTCTGGCTTTGCCTCTTACTAGCCTTACAACCGTAGGCAGGTCGTCTGACTTCTCTGAGCCTCAGTTTACTCATCTGTAAAATGGAGATGTAACAGCAATCCTGGAACAGCGGTTCGATCTCGTTTCTCCCTTTGCCCAACCCCCACTCATTCTGTTCACCGCTGGCATCTGTCAGTTTACATTTCTAGAAATCTCAAAATCAATTGCCTTAGGAAGATACTGTATAGTTGGAGGCTAAGGAGAGAGTCGGATATGCAGCCAGATGGGCCCCTGTTCACATTTCTCCCCTCTCACGCCTTCCTCTCTGAGCCTCAGCTTCCTCGTCTGTAAAATGGGGTTAACAGGAAGGTGAGCTGACAATCAGAAGAGGTAGTAATGCATGAGAAGCAGCTGGAACACATTAGCCAATTCCTGACACATTTCAGTATTGTTATTACTACTATCATTACCCACCCAGTAGCACAGAGAAGTGGCAGGGAGGATGGAAAATATGCAAATAGAAAGCATTAGTCATGATGCAGATATGCCCTTAATGAAGACAGCCTTTGGCAGCCAAGTCAGTCCTGACACTTAGTGCTCTCCTTGGCCTATGGGGTATTTTCTCTGCACGGCCTGCGGTGGTCCTGGCCCGGCCCACCTCCCCCCGCAGCGCACTGTGCTGCTGGCTCCCAATGGCTTGGCGAGGAAGACGAGCGTGGCCCATAGGTCTGTGGCGACAGCTCTCAGCCTTGGCTGCACTTGGGAGCCCCTGGGAGCTTTAAGAACTACTGAGGCCTGGGTCCGACCTACAGATGCTCATTTGGTTGGTCTGGGGTGTGTCTAGGTCTGGGGGGTTTTCAAGTCTTCCCCAGTGACTCTAACAGCCAGAAGATGAAGGGACAAGCCCTACAACCCCTCCTGGGCTGCATGGAAGGGATTCCCTCTCTCTGCTCCGCCTGAGGGGGGCACACAGGGAATGTAACTTACTTAAAAAGTAAAAGCCTCCTCTCCCAGAAGCAACAAAACCTCAAAGGAACCCAAAGCCAACAACCTCCATCCCTGATTAGCAGGACAATTTTTGTTCCTCTTTATGAAAACGAACCAGGACAGCCAGCCTCAGGAGCTTAGAGAGCAGCTTGCAGGGTCCGTCCTGCCCGCCAGCCACCTCCCCTCTCCTCTCACACCCGCCGCAAGCACCAGGGGTGACAGAGCGTCTAGAGACACAGTGGGAATCCCAGGTGCCCTGTCTTCCACGCAAGCCGACTTACACTCCAGTTATTAAAGACAGACTTTGTCAAGTGGTGTGTTTTGAGAAGCAACCTCAACATCAAAGACTCAGACCCAAAAGGATTTCCAATTAATTACATACCTGAGTTCCTGAGCACCCAATCCCTCTGGGGCCGGATTATTTATCTCAACTCCTGGGGAGTTCCAGACCCAAAGGGGAATTATTTTTCAAGATTTTGCAGAACAAACCAAGCAGACCTCGGCCTATCCTGCTGACAGTTACTAGTGGGTCTGGAAGACAGTTGGCCTTTGACGGCTGCCTCACCTGTGGCCAGAGTAACCTGACTGGATGGGGGTGACCTGAGCTGTGGGTAATGGGGAGGGGCGGGAGCTGAGAGCATGGAGGGTCAGCACCATGCCTGGCTGCTGAGGGGCCACCCTGCCCAGGGCCAGTGATTCTCCCATGGGAGGCGGACACCCCTTTCCCACATGCTGAGAGGTGCCACCGGTGGGAGCTTGCTGTGCCTGGGTGTTGAAAAGGGCTGAGCTGCCTGCCCCAGCTCACACTCACCCCACCCAATGCGCTCCCAGCCCTAACCTCTGGGCAGGTTCCTACTCGGCCTCCCAGGCCCAGCCCAAAGCTTTCACCACAGCCGGTCAGTCTCACTGCCCTGTGGGCTGCTGCATTCACACCGCTCAGAATTCACAGAGCCCGGCTGGGCTGAGCCTGAGCTAGCCCCATGCAGCCCTGCAGCCCAGCACAGGCCTGGGGACAGCGGCTGCTCATGCTTGCTGGCAAGTGGTCACTGGAACCCCTGGCAGCCTGGGCACACGGCAGGGAGAGAGGGTTCTGGAAAGAAGGAGAGGCATCCCACTCCAGGAGCTCTCCACCCCAGCAGTCCAGGAACAGAACTGAAGCTGGGAGTGGCACTGGGGGAGGTTGGGGACATTCCAAGCATGGCTCAGGCTCTCATGGGCAGCACTTGCTTCCTCTGTAGGTACCTGCCATCAGGGATTGACTGACACAGGGATCCCGTGTAACCACACAGTAATGAGGTCTGTCCTTGATTTAATGAGAAAATGAGGGATGTGTAATTGGGTGGGGGGTAGGGGGAAGAGACAGATAAGAGAGAGAGGGAGGCAGAGAGAGAGGGAGAGAGAGGATGGCATCTCCCTGGGGATTCTTGTAGGGATGGCCACTTACCAGTTCTTTCCTGAGCCAGGCTAGAGCTTCATCAATACTTTCAAAGCCTTCCAGCTTGCCAGTGGCCTGGGGCCCATCTGTCTGGAGGGCACTCCCATTGGGTGGGGGAGGCTGCCTGGGCTCACTCTGGGGGGGCAGGGGCTCCTCCTCCCCATGCCCACCCTGCTCAGCTGCTGGCCTGGGGAAGGGCCATGTCTGCTCCTCCAGCCTCGCCTGCCATTCCAGGTAGGAGGGCCTGCGGGTCTCCAGCCTCAGTTTCTCTGTGAGGGCCTTCAAGCTCCGGAGGTGGTCGTCAGGTGGGGGACCTGCTCCTTCTTCTCCACCTCCCACTTCTTCGACTTGGATCTGGGGCACAGACATTCTAGAGTTTGCCTGGGCAGCCAGACATGGGAGGTGGCGGGGGTGGCTGCGGGAGTCTTGGCAGGTGGGAAGGTTGGGTCCCACGCTGGACAGGTCTCATCCAGCTGGGGCCGGGGCTCCCCAGGGCATCGCCGGGATGTGAGCAGCTCCAGGAGCTGAGGGACTCTGCACAAGCCTCACAGAGTGCCCTCTGGAGCAGCTGCAGAGATTCAGGGTTAAAGATTCTTCCTGGAGTCCTGTAGGTACCACGCTTCACAAAAGGCACGAACAGACAAGTGTTAGCAGGAATCTTTGGGGGCAGCTTTGCCAAGAAGATCTATCAGTCCTGGAGGTGTAGGCAGATGAAAAACTGGAGGGGAAGCAGGCTGGAGCTCCCTCCTCGCAGGGGAGGGCGGGCAGTGAGAGCTGCTGGCTGGCGCTTGCCCTGTGGGAAGGATGCGAATGACGTCAGCACTAAGCCCTCCCCTTGCACAAGGCCTCCCGAGCTCCCTAGGAGGGGAAACTGAGGCTCAGAGAGGTTCAATGACAGGGTTGCTAACTGCTTGTTCAGGACTAGAAGTGAAGCAATTTCAACACCTTAACTCGATGCAGACAAGTTAATAATAATTCAATATTTTGTAAAGCATTTTACCACTTATGAAATGAGTCCACCTCTATTATCTCACTGCAAGTCTGTAGTTTTTGTTCCCATTGTACATGCAAGGAACCTGATTCTCCAAGGGTTTACATGACTCAGCCAAGGATTCCCAGTGATTAGCAAGGACCAGCCCACGCCGATTCTGGGGGCTCAGGTCTGCCCTGTGAGAAGCAGCTGCCTGGGGGCCCCTGCAGGTGCAGATGTGTGGCTGGGTCCAGACACCTCGGAGTCCGTCCCACCCTGGCCATCAGAGCCCCCCTCCTCAGGCACTGGCTCTTCAGGGTCTGACCACACACTCTCAGCTTCTCCAAGAACAACACCTTACCTCATCTCTTCAGAGGAGGAAGCAAACAAAACCCACAGCAGCCTAGGGAAAAGCCACCCTCACCAGGGTGAATTGTTGACCATAAGAGAGGCTTATGACTCACTATTCTAGAAAGATGGGTCTCACATTTAGCTAAAATGCCCACATAGCCATGCCTCCTGGGAGAGGGTTGCAGCTCTCTGATCTGCTTTGGCCTCCCACCTCTAGGGAGCAGGTTTGAACCAAGGCTCGGGTCCCATGACATCAGAGGACAGGGTAGAGAAGTAACTTTTTGAGTTAGAATCAGGCCCCAGCCACCTGGCCTCCAAGCCTTCTAGTCCCTGCACCCACAGGGCCCAGGCAAGTGGCAGTGGGCACGTCAGAGCAGGAGACATCTGACTTGGATCAGGAACAGAAGGCCTTGGTTTTCAGGGTGAGTTTTAAAAATCTATGCTGAGGAAAAAGCATTTGACAAAATTCAATATCCATTCATGATAAAAACTCTCAACAAAATGGGTATAGAGGGCAAGTACCTCAACATAATAAAGGCCATATATGACAAACCCACAGCTAACATCATACTTAACAGCAAGAAGTTGAAAGTTTTTCACCTAAGATCAGGAACAGGACAAGGATGCCCACTCTCCCCACTTTTATTCAACATAGTTCTGGAGGTCCTAGCCACGGCAATCAGACAACACAAAGAAATAAAAGGCATCCAGATTGGTAAGGAAGAAGTCACACTGTCCCTGTTGGCAGATGACATGATAGTGTACATAAAAAACCCTAAAGAATCCACTCCAAAACTACTAGATCTAATATCTGAATTCAGTAAAGTTGCGGGATACAAAATTAATACACAGAACTATGTTGCATTCCTTACACTAATGATGAACTAGCAGAAACAGAAATCAGGAAAACAATTCCATTCACAATTGTATCAAAAAGAATAAAATACCTAGGAATAAACCTAACCAAGGAAATGAAAGACTTATATTCTGAAAACTACAAGACACTCATGAGAGAAATTAAAGAAGGAACCAATAAATGGAAACACATCCTGTGCTCATGGATAGAAAGAATTAATAGTGTCAAAATGTCCATCCTGCCTAAAGCAATCTCCAGATTCAATGCAATCCCTATCAAAATACCTAGAGTGTTCTTCAATGAACTAGAGCAAATAGTTCTAAAATTCATATGGAACCACAAAAGACACCGAATAGCCAAAGCAATCCTGAGAAGGAAGAATAAAGTGGGGTGAATTACGCTCCCTGACTTCAAGCTCTACTACAAAGCCACAGTAATCAAGACAATTTGGTACTGGCACAAGAACACACCCACAGACCAATGGAACAGACTAGAGAGCCCAGATATAAACCCAAGCATATATGGTCAATTAATATATGATAAAGGAGCCATGGATATATGGGGAAATGACAGTCTCTTCAACAGCTGGTATTGGCAAAACTAGACAGCTACATGTAAGAGAATGAAACTGGATTATTGTCTAACCCCATACACAAAAGTAAACTCAAAATGGATCAAAGACCTGAATGTAAGTCATGAAACCATAAAACTCTTAGAAAAAAACATAGGAAAAAATCTCTTAGACATAAACACGAGCAACTTCTTCATGAACATATCTCCCCAGGCAAGGGGAACAAAAGCAAAAATGAATAAGTGGGACTATATCAAACTAAAAAGCTTCTGTACAGCAAAGGACACCATCAGTAGAACAAAAAGACATCCTACAGTGTGGGGGAATATATTCATAAATGACGTATCCGATAAGGGGTTGACATTCAAATTATATAAAGAGCTTATGCCCCTCAATAAACAAAAAGCAAATGAGCCAATTAAAAAATGGGCAGAGGAGCTGAACAGACACTTCTCCAAAGAAGAAATTCAGGTGGCCAACAGGCACATGAAAAGATGCTCCACATCGCTAATCCGAGAAATATAAATTAAAACCACAATGAGATATCACCTCACAGCAGTGAGGATGGCCAACATCGAAAAGACAAACAACAACAAATGTTGGCGAAGATGTGGAGAAAAGGGAACCCTCCTACACTGCTGGTGGGAATATAAATTAGTTCAACCATTGTGGAGAGCAGTATGGAGGTTCCTCAAAAAACTCAAAATAGAAATACCATTTGACCCAGGAATTCCACTCCTAGGAATTTACCCTAAGAATGCAGCAGCCAGTTTGAAAAAGACATATGCACCCCTATGTTTATCACAGCACTATTTACAGTAGCCAAGAAATGGAAGCAACCTAAGTGTCCATCAGTAGATGAATGGATAAAGAAGATGTGGTACATATACACAATGGAATATTATTCAGCCATAAGAAGAAAACAAATCCTACCATTTGCAACAACATGGATAGAGCTAGAGGGTATTATGCTCAGTGAAATAAGCCAGGCGGAAAAAGACAAGTATCAAATGATTTCACTAATCTGTGGGGTATAAGAACAAAGAAAAAACTGAAGGAACAAAACAGGAGCAGACCCACAGAACCCAAGAATGGACCAACAGTTACCAAAGGGAAAGGGACTGGGGAAGATGGGTGGGAAGGGAGGGATAAGGGGGAAAAAGGGCTATTACAATTAGCACACATAATATAGCGGGGGTGGGGAGTGGGGGGCATGGGGAAGGCAGTATAACACAGAGAAGACAAGTAATGATTATAGCATCTTACTACACTGATGGACAGTGACTGTAATGGGGTATGTGGTGGGGACTTGATAATAGGGGGAGTCTAGTAACCATAATGTTGCTCATGTAATTGTACATTAATAATACCACAATAAAAAATGTGCAGTTCTTTATATATCAATTATTCCTCAAGAAAGTTAAAAAAATATCTATGCTGAGGGCATGCAGCAGTGAGAAAGAATGAACTGATAGGGAGTGATGTCCATGATAAAACTTGCTGGAAAGAAAACCCAAGATGTTCGGAGCCTGGGAAGTACAGCACCCTTGGTGTGGAAAGGAAGGGAAGTAAAAGATTTTTATTGACTTGAATTGCCCAAAAGATCTCTGCAAGGGAAAATCTGAAACCAACAGCTGTGGTTGCTTGTCTGGGGTGATGGCAGCAGGGCATGGGGTGTTGGTGGGCAGGCACCAGAGACAGCAGAGAATTAGGAGAGGGCCAAAATCAAAATACAGGCTGGGCCACCCACAGAAGCAATAGGGTTCCTCTTCCACCCAGGCATGGAGATGCTCAAGAAGAGCAGAGGTTGCTGTCTTTCTGGACAGTCTCTATAAGCCCTGCTTGTAATGGGATCTGACCAGAGGAAGTCTAGCTGCTTTCCCCATGCTCTGAGCCTGGTGCTTACTTGGGGGCATCCCTGAGGAATGAGAAGGAATAGCCCACCCCAATTGATGGCATAGAAACCTAGTCCTCATCTCCAGCCATGCAGATGAGAATCCCCTGAGGAATTTCTGCAAACATGGATTCCCAGGCCCCACTCCCAGGGTTTAATCTGGGAGGGACTCAGGCATCAGCTTATTTTTAAGCTCCCCAAACCATCTGAGTGAGCATCCAGTGTTGAGAAACACTGATCTTGAGATAGAAACACTGGACGTGGCGTCAGGTGACCTAGCTGGAGGTGCTGTCAGCCTTGCTGAATTTCAGTTTCCTTGCCTGTAAAAAAAGGGCGATAACACAGCCTCCTAGGTTTTGGGGCTTGACAGAGCTAAAGTTCGTATGCATTCTCTGCAGGCTTGGGGGTCTTTGCGTGTAGTCGCACAGTCACACGAAATTCTTTAGAATGTTTCCAAATCTAAAGAACTATTAGCCACTTTCTGGAGCCCTTCCCAGGTGCCATCACCTCTGCTGAGCTGCCAGAATCTGCTTTGAGTGCACCTTGTGGGGGGCTTTACCCTACAGGACTTCTTCCCACCAACAGGGTCACTCTGATTATTTCCAGGGAAGCTTTTTTGAAAAGGATCAGACAAACCATGAGCAGTGCCCTCTCTAGTGTAGTTCTGTGAGCAGATGAAACTGATGGGAAGTCTGTCTCCCCTCCTTTCCCCCAGCTACTCACTCTCTGCAGAGGGCAGGACCATTTATGGCTGGAGGGAGACCCTGTTAGAGAAGGGTCTTAACTTTGGAGGTGGGAAATGGCTATGACTTGATGACTTTAAGTGTCTGCCTCCATGACTAGGGGGAGTTTCTTTTTTTCTCATATGTGTTTGTGTGTGTGTGTGTGTGTGTATTAGCAAATATGTGTGTGTATGTTTTTCTCATATATGTGTGTGTGTGTGTGTATTAGTGTGTATAAATTAGCAGTAGTATATTAGCAAACCAAATTAAAAAATACATTAAAAGGATCATTCACTATGACCTGGTAGATTTATTCCAGGGATGCAAAAATTGTTCAATATCCACAAAGTAGTCAACATGATACATTATATTAACTAAAATAAGGATAAAAACCATATGATCATCTCAAAAGATGCAGAAAAAGCATTTGACAAAATTCAACATCAATTCATGATAACAACTCTCAACAAAGTGTATGTAGAAGGAACATGCCTTAACATAATAAAAGCCATATAAGACAAACCCACAGCTAATATCATACTCAATGGTGAAAAGCTGAAAGCTTTTCAGGAAAAGGACAAGGATGCCTATTCTCACTGCTTTTATCCAACAGGATACTGAAAGTCCTAGCCATGGCAATTAGACAAGAAAAAGAAATAATAGGCATCCAAATTGGTAGGGAAGAAGTAAAACGGTCACTATTTGCAGATGACATGATACTATATATAGAAAACCCTAAAGATTCCAACAAAAATCTGTTAGAATTAATAAATGAATTCAGTAAAGATGAAGGATACAAAACCAATATACAAACATCTGTTGCCTTCATATATACTAACACTGAACTAGTAGAAAGAGAAATTAAGAAAACAATCCCATTTATGATTGCATCAAAAGGAATAAAACAAATTTAGGAATAAATTTAACCAAGGAAATGAAAGACCTATATGCTGAATGCAATAAGATTTTGATGAAAGAAATTGAAGATGACACAAATAAATGGAAAGATATACCATGTTCATGGACTGGAAGATTTAATATTATTAAAATGTCAACACTATCTCAAACAATCTACAGTTTCAATGCAATCTCTATCAAAATACCAATGGCATTTTTCACAGAACTAGAATGAGTAACCCTAAAATTTGTATGGAACCACAAAAGACCCCAAATTACCAAAGCAATCTCGAGAAAGAAGAATAAAGCTGGAGTTTTAAATCTTGCACCCTGATTTCAAGCTATACAACAAAGCTACAGTGATCAAAACAATATAGTGTTGGCACAAAAACAGACAATAGCTCAATGGAACCGAATAGAGAGCCCAGAAACAAACTAACACTTATGTGGACAATTAATATACGACAAGGGGAAGTCTGTTTTAATTTTCAGTTTCTAAATCATTTCAGAGAAGGCCTGTGAGTATGTGGAAGCATGAACAGGAGTGCCAGTGCATTATGGGTCAGATATTGATGCTCCTTTGACCTGCTGAGCGTTAGGGGGTGTATGAAAGCACTGATGCGCATATTGTCTCACTGGAGCTTCAAAGTAGCCCTGAGGAGCAGGCAGGATAACCCTGTTTCACAAATGAGATAATTGAGGCTGAGAGGCGTGAAGAGAGCCACCTATGGCCACAGGCAGGTGCTGGCAGTGGGATTTGGACAGAGTCTTCTGATTCTTGCAGGCCTCCTTTTTCTACTCCAGAAGTGATGGGCTGTGGGGTTAGACCCCCAGGGACATCCAGTTCTGTGATCTTGGGCATGTCTTCCATTCTGCACTTCTGCATCCTCTTCTAGGAAGTGGGGATAACCAGGAATGGCTACGTAAGTTGCTGGGCTTGGTGCAAAATGAAAATGCAGGGCTCTTCATTCAAATGTACTAAGAATTTCAAGATGGTAACATCAGAGCATTAACCCTAGCATGGGGCTCTCTAGGACTGCCTGGGTCCCTCACTCATGAAGCTGGCCCTCGGAGTAATGACACTGATTTCACAGGCCATTGTCAGGATTAGATAAAGAAACAAATATCCAACCCTTAACATGGTGCCTGCTATTCTTATATGTTGTCCAGACAAAGTCATACTTCAAAAAACATTCTTAAGATGATGAGACCTACCAGTGCTACATCAGTCATGCCACAAGGAAGATTCCCTGCACTGAGCAGCCATCCTGTTGGTCCCTAACCAGCTGAGGGGCCTGAGCTGATTGCTGCACCCTTATATCCTTTCCTGGAAGCCAACTGAGATGAAGTCTTGACCACACCTCTCCCCAAATTTTCAGGTCTTACCTGCATTTTCCTCAGTCCCTGACTAGCAGGTCTGCCATAGAATGGGGAAAAAAAGCCAGCATATGAGAACACCACTCTATACCCCACCCCCTTCCTCCCTACTCACATTTTAAACACTGCTGTGCACACTTTGGGGCCCCAGGGAGGAACCAGGTTTAACAGTGTGCTATCTACATGGAGAGAGCAAGGGCCGGGCCTAATGCCCAGTTTCAGTCCCACATCTGCTACCAACAAGCTGAGTGCCAAGGCTCAGCCCCCTCCTTTTGGCCTCAGTTTCCTAATCTGAGGAATGGTACTTCCCACCTCATCTTCCTCTCAAAGAGGCTGTGAAGACCAGCTGGAATCTTATACATGGAAGCCCCCTGCAAACTGTAAAGAGCTTTACCCACCTGAGGATAATTCAAATTATCAAGGCATGTGTGGGGCATGGAGAAGCCTGGGTCAGGGACTGGCCACTTTAGGGTGCATGGTCACATGTAGCAGGCAGGGATGGTGTCTGAGATTGTCCCCGGTGCACCTGCATGGTGAAGATTTGCTGAAATGGGACCTGTTCCCCACATTAGAGTCCCAGGGAGTGCTGCCCCTCTGGATGCTCTGATGCCAAGAGCACCCACCCACCCCCTGCAGGGCTCTCCCCTCCCCTCCAGCTGGGCCTGGGAGCTGAGCTGGAATGTCACACATGCAGGTCCCTCCAGGGGTGCTGACTTAGTGGGCAGTGAGCTGGCAGAGAAGGGCCAGCTGGGTGCAGGGCAGCACAGGCCAGCATTGAACAGTCTCCTGGGCTGGAAGGGCAGCAGGGACACAGCAGGGACGTCGGGGTGCAGGTCCTGGGAGGAAGAGCCCTCCTACACCTGGGCAAACAGGCGTTCTTTACATCTAACCCTAAATCCTGCTGCCAGGGAGCACATTTCCTCTTACTTTGGGCTTTGCAAAGGCAGAGAGGCTGAAGAGGGAAGCCAAAGGCTGCTGACAGGCCTGGGACACAGGGCAACCAGAAAAACAAGGCCAGAGTCTAATCCCACCAGGCCCAGGCGTGCCCTGCCAGGCAGGCCACCCCGCTGCAGGGCAAATTCCTGCAGCAGAGGACAAAGCCCAGAGGCGCGTCAGCCCTTTGCAGTAGCTACTTACAAGCTAGTTTCCTGCGGGCCTGCTGCACACGGGGACTGCTGTTCAAACATGCTCCTGGCTGGCTGTGGCCTGTGGCGGCTGACGTGAAGAAGCCGTGCGGTCATGAGCTAATTCCTCTGGCTGTGGAGGCCAGGTGGGTGCAGCTCAGTCTTTCAGCCAACACCTCGTGGCATTATGACCTAATCTGTTTGCTTGGATAGCTTTCAAACCCACTTCCTAGATGGGCTCTGAAGGCGGGAAGGATGCAGGCAGCTGCTGACCCATACTCACCCTCTCTCCCGTCTCTCTCACAGGGGTTAAGGTCCTATGAGGCCAGTCTCCGGCAGCATGCCTCCCTCCCTCCCGCCCTACTTCTCCTAAGGAACTCAAAAGCCGTCCTCTCCCTCTGGATCCATAGGCTCATGCCTGTAATTTCTAGCCCAGGTTTCTTCACTAGAACCATTTCATTCCTTTTCTGGAATACACAATCTTTCCAACACTGTCCACCCACTGAAACCACACTCTCTCATGCCCTGGTGACTTTGCACAAGATGACCCCTCAGCCTGGCACCATTCCCTCCCTTCTACGCCTCAGTTCCCAGGGATTTTCTCCTTCAGGAAGTTTTCCTTGACTTGCCCAAGCTGTGTGTGTCCGGTATGCAGCCAGAGTCCATGGGGAAAACAATTATGTCATTGCAACATGTTAACTAACACTTACCCAGGGCACCCTCTACCAGGCATTGTTCTAAGAGCTGTAAAGGGACTAATACATTTAATCCTCACAACGGCCCTGCAAGGCAAGGAATGGCGCTGCTCCATTATGCACAGGAGGAGACTGAGGCGCACAGATGTTGAGTAGCTTGCCTGACGTCAAGAACTAACAAAGGTGAGGCTGGGATGTGCACCCCTGCAGGCCAGTTCCAGGCTGGTTCATAGCCAATGGGATACTGGCCTCTGAAGCCAGACCATTTCTACCAGACACTTTCTGGATGTTCTCCTCTTTTGTACTCTGTGTGAGGCTGAGAACCGGGCTTTGGACCCTGGAACCTCCAACACTTAGCACCATATTTCTGTTTTAAGCATTTGTGGCATGAATGAGGTACCCCCCAGACCCCCTTGCCCTCACCTCTAACCCCATCCAGCCTGTGTTTGCTCAAGTCTGAGCTGGTCTGCACAGGCTCAGAGATGCAGATGGGACCTGGGCTTCCTGCAATGGCAGCTTCCCCACCTGTCTGCAAGACACCTGTCCTGACTGCAGAGTTCCAGACACAGGAGACACGGGTCAGGCCCTACAGAGACAGGAACAGTCTCACCCTGCACCAAGTGCCAGGACTGGGAGCTGGGGCACCCGGAACCACAGGGACAGCTTGGGGACCTCCTCTGTGCCCAGCATCATGAGGCGATTTCTCCCCAGCATCCCTTCCCTCTTCTGGAAAGAGCATTTCCCCACCTGGGTGCTTCATGTGGGGCGGACATTCCCGCTCTCACCTCAGGGTGGGCACATGACTCAAGCTGGGCCAATCAGAGCCCTCCTTGCTTTCTGTGCTAGAACCATCCAGAAGCCGGCCAGGTTCTGTGACAGCCTGGGGCTGCTGGGGGCCAACTGGCTCACCAGGGGAGAGGGTCGCCGGCAAATGGGGCCAAGTCGACAAGACGGTTTGAGGTCCTCGTTAGGCCCTGTTGGAAGCCACCCCACCTGACCTTGATATCTAGCTTGTGTTTTCTCCTGTTTTGCTTAAGCTACTTTGAATTGAGTTTCTGACATTTGTAACCAACATAAACATGTGTTGTCCAAAGAATATAAAATAACATGGCGGATAGTTGTTGATATTTATTTGCCATTTCCTGCTTTCAGGGAGCTCCCCGCTTGGTGGGGGACAGCAGGCAGGCAGGCCATCTCCTCCCGGAACCGGAGGATCCTGGCCTGCCCTGGCAACCAGCTGGGAGCGTGTGACTTGCGCTTGGCCAATCGGGTGCCCGCGCCCCGCCTCTGAGTCTGCTGGGTGTGAGGCCCGGATCAGGGTCGTTAGGATTCATCTGGGAGCACATGGAGGCCGGAGGGCAGATGGGAAGGGCAGGGGAGGTGGCGTCATCTTAACCAAACATTATACTCTTATATAATAGGAAATATATATCTGGTCTCTGTCCCCAGTTGCTGACACAGAGCTCCTAAAACCCTGTGATCTCCTAAGTGATCAGAGCAGGAGGAGTATTTCTTATTATAATACCTGGTTTTTGAGTTCTTGAAATAGCTCAAGAGCATAAAGGTGAAAGGGGTATCTTTTGTTAATCATAACAAAACCAGGGCCTTTCAACCCACCTGAGTTCATGACGTGACTTTCGGAAAGCCCCTCTGGATGGGGGCGGCTGCAGGCAGACCAGCCATGTGATTAGAGGGCCGGGACTTTCAGCCCCACCCCAGACCTCTGGGGAGGAGAGAAGCTCTGAGATTGAGTTAATGACCCATAGCCAATGATGTGATCAATCACGCCTATGTAATGAGGCATCCATAAAGACCCTCACTGAAGGGGTTCAGGGGGCTTCCAGGTTGGTGAGCACGTGGACAGGCAGGAAGACCTGGGACTCCCAGTAGGCCTCGGACGTGGGGGCTGTCTATGGGACTGAAGCCTTAACTTGTGGGATCTGATGCTGACTTTAGGTCGATAGTATCAAACTTGAGTTAAATTGCAGCACACCTAGTTGGTGTCTGCAGAGAACTGGAGAATTGTTTGGTGTGGAAAACTCACTATCTGGTGCCAGAAGTGTTCTGGGGGTGCCGTGTGGGTGAGAATCTAGCACCCACCGAGCTGCGCTCCCACCGATCATTTCATTTACGGGCCTCCTGCGCTCTGCTCTTTGTCCTGCCCTGGCTCTGCCTGTTTTCTTCCCTGGGTCCTGCCAACTCTGCAAACGCTCTCCCATAACGTTGTTTTCTGTTGCTTACACCAAGAGCCCTGGCTAAAATGCGAGGGAACGTACCGTTCCACGGGGGAGGCCAGCTATATAACTGAGGGCTAAGCAGTGTCAATATAGCATGAGAACCAAAAACATCTCCCCTCCGAGGATGGACGACCACTGTCTTCTAAAGCTTTTAAAGCATCCTTCTGCATTCAGAGTTGCTATGTTTCCTAATTTACAATCTACTACAGTCATCGATGAGGACATAATAACAGGTTCCTCATGTGTGATTTACACTTACTGCCCCTCCCAACAGCGGTGCCACCTGCAGGTCCTTGTGCATAAACTGACATGCTCTGGTTTTAGGACCCAGAGGGGCCACAGGCTCCTTGCACATGTGACTGGGGCTCTGCCCACCCCCCAGGCCAACCTTGGCCTCAGCAGCAAAGCAACAGGCACTGACAGCACACGGGATGTGAACGCAGGAATGGCCCCTCAAGACCCCATCCCATCCCCCCAGACCGGCTTTCTGATGGAGTTCAGACCCTTCAGGGGCCACAGTGCAACCAATCACTGCATATGTGTCCCCGCAGGACCCAGACCACGGCAGCAGGCCCCTCCCGGGGTGCACGCTCCGGCCCGTGTCTGCTGCTGTGCCTTCCGCTACCTCTGCCCATCCACCTTACCCTCTGTGGGCTGTCACACTCCTGAGACAGGAGGTGGTGGGCTGGGGTCCCTCCTGGAATGAGAGCACCTCTGTTCAGCATGCTGGGTGTATCACGAGGGCTAAAATCCTCGTTAGAGAATCATTCCCTAGGCTCAGGAGCTGCTGGGCT
Organism: Phataginus tricuspis; assembly: GCA_029783875.1. Classification (NCBI taxonomy): domain Eukaryota; kingdom Metazoa; phylum Chordata; class Mammalia; order Pholidota; family Manidae; genus Phataginus; species Phataginus tricuspis. The sequence continues at coordinate 32,396,298 of JAQQAC010013566.1, forward strand.
GCGGCTTCCCACTCCTCAGACAATGCTGTGGGGGTTGGGGGCTGCGGGAAAGGGAGCTGAAGCACCCACCCTGACTTCTGGGTGAGGCCCACCTCCTGGCTCTCAGCAGACCCTCTCCTGAAAATGGGGTTGTAGCTGCATGCGCCCTGCAAAACCCCAGCAAGGATGAAGCAAGATGTGGGGGAAAGGGCTTGCTAGCTATTTAAGTTTATAAATTTAAAAAAATTCAGGATGGCACAGACCACAGCTCACACCTGAATCTCTTCCTTTCCTTTTCTAAAGTAGCTGATCCCTTTTTCCTTCCCAGGTGGGTGAGAGGTCTACAGGTCTGGGGCGTGGAGGCAGAGCTGGGATAATGTAGCCTTTTTGTCTGGGTTTTGTCAGAAAACCCCGATGTTTATCTTAAATGCAGAGCCGGGGCCTAGACTCAGGACCAACCTTTGGCCGTGCAGGGAGGCTGGGAAATTCCAGCGGGTGCCCTGCCGGCTTGCAGGAGTGCTAACAACAGGGCTGGAAGGCCAGGGGACACGGCCCTGCGCCCCACAGAGCTGCCCCCAGGGGCCAGGGAGCTTCAAGTAGCTGCCAGAAAGCATGCTTTCTCTCCTAGTCAGAGGTTGCCATGGTGATCAAAGCAGGCAGGGACACCCGCTGCTCTGGCCCTGCACAGATCATCTTTCCAGGCTCATCTTTATGCGGCTGTACTGACCAGAGCTGGTGTTGGGAGCGCCTGGGATGGGGGAATGACATCCTGCAGAGACCAGACCCTTGGCACCAATTGTGTGTGCATGGTGGGGTGGATTGTGCAGGGCATTGTGTGCAAGTGAGTGTGTGTGTGTGTGTGTGTGTGTTATTGTTGCATGTGTGCTCTCGGAGTATAGTGGGGGATGCTGATGAGGGGAGCTGGGTGGTATCACGGTTGTGTCCACACAGTGGTGTCTTCTGCAAGTGCACCTATGTCTACACCTTGAGGACAGCATACCCACAGGGGCTACATGCTGCCCACCAGGAGAACCCGCCCCTTTCCACTTCCTGGAAGCCCTCCGACTGCTACCTGCGCCACTCCGCCAGCAGCAAAGCTTTGTGGAAAGCCAGCCATTTTTTTCCAAGAGTCTGAAGTCATGCTCCCTGCCCTCAGCCTGCACACGCCCACTTCCCTCATGTCTCCTCAGACGTCACCTCCCCAGAGACCAGATTGGACTATCCTATTCAAGACTCCTAAGCCTCATTTCTCTCTGTAGCTCTGATCACTCACATAACTGTGATGTCATGGGTGGATTTATTTACTGGTGTATCTTTCATCTCACCCACTGGAATGTGAGCTCCTGGAGGGCAGTGACTTTCTTTTGTCCTCTACTCTGACCTAAGAACCCAGAACAGTTCCTAGCACATAGGAGGTGTTAATGAACTTGTTGAATGAATGAATGAGTGATTGAATGGATGAATGGGTGGAGGAGGACTTTTGGGGCAGTCTGTTTAGTCCCTGTGTCTATCCCTGGCCCCCTTGGGGACTCCCTGGTCCTCACTAAGATGAAAGCTCAGCTTTAAAGCCCAGCTGAGTGCTTGCCCCCTCTCCAAAGCCCTCTGGATGCCCACCTTCCAGGCCGTTCTTTGAATTCTCTGAGCACTGGCTTCCGTCATGCTCACTGCACACTGGCCTGTCTGACCTTGAACTGTGGGAGCGTCCTGTCTCCCTGACCAGATGTCTAGCTCCTCGATGGGAAGGGCATTGCTTTCTCTGTGTCCTAAGCATAGGGCTCCACAAACAGCAGATGTTCAATAATCAGTGAACAAATCCTAGCTGGAGCAGAGCACACCTCCAGCTGGTTTCCTGGCCGGTGGAAGACCTCCTGCAGGTCCACAGGTGAGTCTTCCAAGGTTAGAAGGTCTGAACTGGGGGGGAGGGGTGGTTTGGGAGGCTCTTTTCAACCTTACGCTTTATCGTTTCCGTATAACCTCATGTGTGAATTTGACTAAGTCTTCGAGCTTAGGTCAAACACTGCCTCAGTCTACAGTCTTCTGTGCTCCTTTGAATGAACTGACTGCTTCCTCCCCTAACAAAATTTTTAGCACTTTTCTGCACCAACCAGTTTTAGGTACTGGCCACTTGTTTTCTTGGATGATAATACATTTCTGATGTACCTATTAGACAGGTCATGTCTTTGCCATTCTATCTGTGGGGACCACCACCCCTGTATCATTTCAGGTGGTTCTGAAAGGACTATGGGTCCCTGTCCACCCTCACCCCCAGGAAGGCTCTCCTGCCCGGACTTAGACATTTGTTTTAGGTGTTACTCTGGCAGAGTGACTAGTCCAGTGGATGGTCACTGGGCCAAGCAAGCCAATAGGAATGCTTTCATGGAATTTAATATAGACACTTGGAGAAATAGGGTGGCTTTTCAGCTGGGAAGATATAAGCCTGGAGTTTCCGTGGTGTGTCTTCCTCAGCCCCAAGGAGAAAGCCCATTTGCCATATGAAGGAACAAGCCTTTGGAAAGGAGACCAGAGAGAGAGAGAGATATGGTGTCTTCTGAGCCATTGGACCCAGCAGCGCCCAAAGACATAAACGTCCCAGTTTTAGGCACTAATACATTCTCTTTCACTTGAGCTAATTTAAGCTTGAGTCCCTTGCCATCAAAAGGGGCCCAAGTAACCTGCCCACACTCAACTGTGAGATCTTGGAGAGCACGGTCTGTCTCTACCTTTCCCATACTTCTCAAAATCTACTGGTCTGGCATAACCAATTAATTTAAACGCATATTTTCTGTACAAATAAAAGAAATATATAAATGACACTTTTTCTCTACCTGAATACAGAAATAAATGAAAATTCTTGGGATCTAGAGGAAGAGAGGAAGAGAACCCTTTCCCAGCGGCCACTATGTGCCAGGCACTGGGCCGATGTCTAGTCAAGCCCTTGAAATGATCCTGAGGTGGGACCAGTATTTCCCCTACTTAAAGGTCATATGCAGGTCGGTGAAGGAGGAGCCGCTGCAGCCTGTCTTCTGGCTCCACGGTGACCATGTCCCCAAAGGGCTTCATGTGTAGAAGAGTGACAGGGAAATGCGCTTTACAGCATTTCAGTGTTTTAAAGCCCAGTGTCTGGAGTCTCAGAGCAAACCCTAACATGTAAATATTCTCAAGGCAAGGTTTGTTTTCCTGTGGAATGATGTGGGCAGGTGAAGGTGAGGAGACTCAGCATCTAGGCCGAAGTCCTTCTTGGCAATGCTGGGGAGCGAGGCTCCTGCCGCGTGTGGGTCTCTGTCCCAGGCTAGAGCTCTCCCTCGTCCCAGGGCAGCACCTGGCCTCCAGGAGGCCTGAGCCTAAGGACAGTTCTGCCGTTTGGGACTTCCCGGACAAATTATGTGACTTCCTGGAAACTGAACGAAGCATCCGGCACAGGACAGAAAGCAATTCACTCGCCCTTGGTGTTTCTGCTGGGGACCGTGGAAGCTCCCGGGCTGGTCCCATGGGCGGCTGCCGTGCATGGGCCTGAGACTGCCAGCCCTGGGAGACAGGCGGGAGGGGGTGAGGCCCCAGTCCCGGAGCCCAGGATGTGCAGGGCGTCCCAGGCGGCTGGCTCTTGGCTCCCTCGGCTTTCCTGCTCCAGGAAGCCCCAGGCCGACTTCCACCCCGGGGGCCAGCCCTGCCGCTGGCAGATGGAAAGGAGACACCCATTTGGGACAGACGGAGTGGGAGGGCCAAGGGCCCCCGGCCTGGGAGTCAGCGCAGGGTCCCTGTCCCACCTCCTCCAGGGACTGTGGTGACTCACTTCCCCTTTCAGAGCTTCGGTGCCCCTGCAAAATGTGTGATCTGGTGCAATGGCCTCTACACTTCCTTCCCCACAAACATATGCAGAGTCCGGACCACAGCAGCCGGTGGGGTTGTCACTGGGTCACAGAGCCCCACCCACGGGCGTGAGGGGCAGAGGAACCCACTTACCCGCTTCCCCGGCGTGTCTCCCCGCGAGGCCTGATGTGGAGGTCCGGGGCTAATGGCCGCCACCAACTTATTATTCAAAGCTTCTGTCTCCACACCTGGAACAGGAGCGGTCACAAACCTTTTGAAATCATACTGCAGTTTATAAGGTTTTCCCCATTCCCTACGGCTGGGGCAGCAGAGGCCTCCCCAAGACTTATGCCACAGAGAAACAGCAGCCCAGAGCCGTCACAAGGCTTGTCTGGGGTCACACAGCTCCGCTAGTGTGGCTGGCTGGGCTTGGATTTGTCCTTTGACTCCAAGGGGAGCTTCTTTTGAACAGAATACAGGGAAATCTTGCTTTGTCTCCCTGGGATATTGGGAGGCAAGGATCTGTGAAAATACTTGTTAAGACCCCTGCACTTTCAAAGTGTTGGGTTGCTGCTGAATAATTAATAGGCTCTGCTCCTGGCTGCTTCAAGCAGACCCAGGCCTCCAGCCACAAGGCTGGGAATGTGGAAACCTTTCCCATCATTTTGTCCAGTGAAAGGAGTTGCTGAGAAAATTGCCAAGAAAGAGTCTTGCCTCCCTGTTGGTTGGGGGAGAGGCCCTGGGTCCTGCTAATTTATTGCCTCACTGAAAAGGGAGGAGAAAGTGCGGGGCTGCTGCAGGGAGGGGCTGCCAGGCCACCCAGCGTCGACGCCACAGTGTCCCTTCCAAGGCTGCAGGGCCCTGGGAAAGGGCTGCTCAGCAGTGACAGGCAGGGAGAAAGGTGCCTGAGAATCCAGGCGTCCCGTGGGGACTGGAAGGGGACTGCAAATTAGCCATGCGCAATGCAGGAAGGAGAGGCTCTCCCCAGGAGCTGCTGGGGGACAGAGATGCCTGGGGAGGAGGCTGAGACAGCCTGTTGCCACCCTAGTGACCACCACATGTGACCACAGCACTTTTCTAACCAAAAGTCATGGCAGTGGGATTAGGGACAGAAAGCGGACACGGAGTGGCCCTTAAAGCGGTGTGCAGACATAAAAGTAGAACACATTTTGAGCAGGTGTCTTTCTGGCTGTAAGAACAGTGAACGTTTCACAGTCAAATGAAACTTCAGTGTACCTTTCCCAGCTAAGGAACACTACAGCCTTCTCCGTGGGATGCGACCCACCAGCGGGTCCCCTAACTAGCGTTTGTCTCAGCCCCCAGTAGGGCAGATCTAAATCTGCACGATAATCAGCTTCAACTTCAAATAAGCAGAATCAACAAAGTACAGCTGCAGTGGGAATTTGCTCTGATAATCGGCTCTGCATTTTACTCTGTACTGCAAGTTCAAAGCCCAAAGTTTTCGAAAGTACTTCCCTAAGAAGGTGCATGGTGTGCTCCATGCTTCACTGTCAGACTGTCTGGGCATGCTGAGATCTCAGGGGTGGAACGTCCCTGTGAGTCCACTGTGTTTGCGCAGGGCTGGTCCTAAGGACACAGTGTGCCTGGCTGCCTGGCTGGCGATGTCCTCTGCTGCCTGCAGAACCCGAGGCTCAGCTCTGTGTCCGCACCAGGGCTTAGAGGGGCCTTTGGCTCTGGCCTCCCTACTCGTGTTGGCTTGAGCTGAAAGTAGCTGGGCTGCTGAGCTGTCTGCTTCACAGTTCACAGAGGAAGGAACCTGGGGCAGGTTAGAGGTGGGGCAGGGCTGGGTGTTGGTGAACGTGGGTTGATAGCCCAGTCTCAACTCCTACTAATTCCGTGACCCTGGGTAATTGATTTAACCCACTAGGCCTCAGGTTCCTCATCCATGAAATGGGGATCCTAATAGAATCTATCTCAAAGTCTTGAGAGGATCCGATGAGATAGCGTATGTGTGATTTCTCATTACACCTCTAACAGGACTGGCACCTCCGGCCTATGACAGCAGTGGCTGGACCTCTCCTTGGCCTACCAAAAGGCAGATGCCTGCTAAGCCGTGCAGGTTAACTCATGCAGATCTGTGTGCCCCAGAATGTCTAGACCACCAGTGTGCCGTCAGCCCAGTACTCAGATGGCCCATCTTTTTTTGTCTGCCACCCTGCCCAGACTCTGCACTCACTGAGGGCAGAGCCATTGTCTTAGGCTTCCTTAATAGCATGTCTATCACTGATCTTTAAACGCTTCCCAGACGTGGCGAGCATCCATGTGGGTCATTAGGCTAGCTGCAGCCAGCTGCATTCACAGGGGCGCGTTCATACTGGGCCTCCCAGCTCCTGGCCAGAGTCCCTACGGAGCCCAGAGCGGCTAGAGCAGGTGCCTGGGCTGTTCCTGCTCAGTGCCTGGCACTTGGTATAGCAGAGTAAATGTTAGGAATGCATTCTTCTTGGTAAAAAGAGGTATTCAAGATATGTGTGTTGGCCAAACACATTCTGAGACACTCTTGACCCCTGAAAGGGCTGGGGGAAGGTGCGGTAAGGGCACCTGGAGAGACAGGTGTATGCGACTTCACCCGCCCTCAAAACAGGCTGTGTGGCCTCTGCAGGACCCATTTGCATATCAGTCATTGTTCAAGAAATGTCTGCACAGGCAGCAGAATTTGCCTGAGGCTTGCTTCATTCGCCCTGACAGCGAGGCTGGTCTTTACCTCCCTCTAAGTTTTCAGTGGCTGCCGTGGGACAAATACAGAGACACAGCATCTCCAGGTCCCCAGGGCACAGCACATGTAAATGATCACAGGACAAGGGAAATAGTGTCACTCTGAATTTGAGGGTGGACTGGCTGGAGGTGGGGAAGAGCCCTAAGTGGCCTCCCAGTCAAGGATCCTGATCTGGAACCTTCCTGGGTACACGTCACGCTGAGAGTTCCCCAGCAGGCCTGCTGGGGCCCAGGTGCCCAGCCCACACTCAGAGGCTCTCCTGGCTTCCTGGAATGAGGAAATACTGCTCGGCCTTCAAGAAGCCTAAAACTCGGGCCAGGGTGGAGGTCACTGCCTGGGCCCCTAGTGTACCTGGAACCCTGCTCTGAGCAGGGCCTTCCCTTCAAGGTCCCAAGGGACAAGCCCTATGAGGAAGTTTTGGGAACCCATTCTCGGCTTCCACATTTAAGAACTGTCTGAGGGAAATTTCTGGCCATACTGGAGAGATCACGTTTGAGAAGTAGGGGCTCAATCAGCCCCCTGGGGGAAGCTGAACCCCCATGCCTTTCTGGGCCCTGGTGAGAGGAGCCCTGATGCGGGGGTGCTCACTGCTCTCTGCCGCGGGAGCCCAGAGCCCTTCCTTGATGGGCATTGCAGGCGGGAGGCAGCCATTGCTCTCCCAGAGCTCGAAGGGGACTTGTGGGGTGAGCTTCTTTCCCCTTGTCTTTCCTTCCTCTCCCCGACACACCTCTCCAGAGAGAAGCTGGGAGAGGTTCTGGGGGGGTAAGCAATGGGTTTCTGGGCACCAGGGCAACTCTCCTGATCATGAGAAGCCGACGTTTGCAGTCTTCCGAACCCATGCTGGCAACCGCACCGTCTGCGGCAGCACAGACCCTCAGGCTGGTCCCAGCGCTCCTTTCAAAGCCCTCCCCTACCTCCGGGCACCTCCTTTCTGCTCCCACCACCTGCTGTTCAGCACCCCCTCACCCTTGAAGGGCTGCTGTAGAATTCACCTTCCTTCCTTCCAGCTCACCCTGTCCAAACCTCCAGGGGCATTTGCATACCCAGGACCCTCCTGGTTAATCCTAAAGGATTTACAATGAGTGAGTGTTACTGCCTCAGCCCTGGTCTGTAAATCAAGAAGCAAACTGCTCAGAGGATAATTCACCCTCCACCTTTGCATGCAGCTGGACACCCCAGTCAAGCAAAGAGCTGTTGCTAGAGAAGTCCCGCTCCCAGAGGGTTCTGTGAATTCCAGATGCTCCTGGAGGGCCCAGGGATTCTCCTCTAGCAAAATCTACCCAGAGGAGACCGAGGGAGCTTGTGAGGAGACTGACAAGCATTAGGCTGCCTTAATAGTTAGAGCGTTCTTCCCTGTCGGCCTGGGGCTCTGTGGAAGTCTCAGCAAATGGTTTGGCAGAGCCTTACTTTCCAGTCAGAGTCCCTCTTGGAGGGAGGCCAAACTGGTAGGTATGCAAGCAGGGCTGTTAATTTGGTGGAAATCCATGCGTGTAATTGGGAGGAAAAGATGGGAGCAAGTGCTTGAGAGGTTGGGGTTCTTCGGGACGGCCAGGAGCAAAAGAGAGGTGAGAGAGGACCCTTCTCTCCACTTCAGACAAGCAGGGTTGAAGCGAGCCAGGCCCAGCTGCAGAGCCTTTCAGGCTTCTTTTTCAAGAAATGGCTTTCCTGGTTCCACAGGGTCCCTTGAGGTGGCCAGGGACATCCCTAGGTCACGGGACTAGCCACACGCTTTCATCTCCTCTGGGTGTGATTGGCTTTGCCCCCCTCTCTGGGCCTCTCTCCTCAGATCTCCTAACGTGGCCTTCCTTTGACAGCACTGTCTTCGGAGTCAGGCACGTGAGGCTGAATGGCTCTGCTCTTTCACCAGCCACCAAGTTACTGAATCTTTTGGTGTTCCAGGGGCAAAATGGAGAACTAACATCCCCTTGCAGGCTGATTGTGAGGACAGAATGGCTGCTGGACATGAAGGATTTTCATGCAGCGCCTGAGCAGCAAATGCACTCGGGAAAGAAGAGCTGTCATCTTCATCTGCTCGAAGTACAGCTCCTGGCTGCTCTGCCGAGCCCCTTAAAAACATGCTACCCCACTTGGTCAGACTAGAGGCACCACGGCTACCTCTCCTCCCCCAGAACTTCGCCTGGCACTCTCCGCTTTCCATGGGGCGCCTGGTGGGCGGCAGGACTGTCTCCGGTGCCTAGGAAGGAAGGCTGCATTAGAGCCATGTCTCCCTTGGGCACTTCGGGAACTGCCCTGTTGATGGGGACTTGGAATCATCCACCTGGGATTCACCAAGTATGGCTGGGAGTTGTTGGAAACTAATTCGGGAGAACATGCCTGTGGGTTTAAGACAGCAGCTGTGGCCCACTAACCTAGAACCAGCCTGCCCCCAGACCTTCTCAGGAGGAACTACACACAACTGGGAGTGAAAAGCAGAAAAAGGCAGTAAGTGTTTTTTTAAAAAAGCAGAACATCCACCCTGACTTGGTGGGAAGAGACACCTGCCCCTTGCTGGGCTCACAGGCCGTCCTGCCTTCCCTTAGGGACCTGGGGCGCCCAGCCTCAGGGCCGACCTGCTGGTGTCCCCGTGGGCGTGGTTCTCAGCCCTTCGAAACACCCGGGGGCCCAAGTGCCCTGGGTCCCTTCTGTTGCGCTCTGGATGGCATCCTTGGGGCAGGAACTTCCATATCACTGAGCCTGAAGTGGAGGGATTAGGGTGGGCTTGGGGTGACCAGGGTCTGGAGTAGACCTGACATCAGACTGATGGGGGTCCTCAAGCCACAGCCTGTGCGCCCCAATCTCCACCCAGATCTGCACCTGGAAGGGGCTGGCAGGCGCGGGAGATGGAGTCCAGCTGTGCTGCCCCACTGGTCCCTGGGGAAGTGAGCCCCAGGAACAGGTGAGGCGCGGGGATCCATCCGGGCGCTCCCCCAGCCACTCCGCCTGCTCTGGGGACCGCGCGCCCAGCCCCTCCCCTGCCCGAACCCACCTTGGGGGCTCGCGGAGGCCCTTCCAGGGATGTCACTGAGGTCCCCGCCTCCTCCCGACGCGGCCGGCCTCCAGGCGGAGCGGGCTTCTGCCTCTTTGCTCTCCTGCTCCCGCGAATTCTCAGCACTATTCTTTTTTAAGGGACTTTTTTTTTTCGTTGCGTCAGGACGGTTGCCTGGCGACGGCAGAGCCATTCCACAGTGAGCGTGCAGTCCGGGTCCCCCCCGCCAGCCTCTCATTCACGCCTCTCCGCGGCGGCTGGGGACCCGGGACGCGCAGGGTGCGGGGCGTGCAGCCGGGTCCTAAAGCCCTTCTAGTTGCTCGCTGCTGCCGGGACCAGAACCGAGCAGCTACCGCCGCAGGGAGCAAAACCTCCTGCGCTTGCCAAACCCCAGACGAAACCAAACCCGAACAGCCATTAAAGAAAAATTAAACCCAAAACCAAGGCAGATTTCTCCCAGGCATGGCAACGTGGCTTTGCCGCGGTCTGCAGTTGGCCTGCGTGGAAGGGGCAGGAGAACCGCCTTCCAGCCCAGCCTGCCCTCCAGCCACAAGCAGCTTGAGTTCCAACCGCCAACGGAGCGCCCAGCGCGGCACGGCAGGGCAGAGGGGGCTTCTCCAGCTGACAGATGAGGAGACCGAGGCTCAGAGAGGCTAAGCAGAAACTAGAGGTTAAATAGACGCAGACTCTCCAGTCTGTCTCCAGGACCAGCACACAGTAGTCCAGAGGGCCGTCCCGTAGCACGTGCTTGCTCCGCAGACCACAGGGTGTCTCATGGCATGCGATACTTGCGCTGCGTCAACCACTAGAGATGTTATGCTGAAGACCCAGTTCCTGCCCCACCGGCGCCCGGCCTCCAGGCACCCAAGGACCCATGGGAAGCAGCAAGGGCTGTTCCTCCTGGACTTCAGGAGCACCCTAACTGCAGACAAGGGGCCCAGCCCAGATCCAGGGGTGGGGTGTGCTCTGCCTCCTTCTGGGGCTCCTGCCCCCAGGGCTGACTTCTGGAAGTTGGCCTCATTCTCTGGGCAGCCTAAGACATGGCCAAGTTCCTTTCCTAGATGATTGGGGTTGGCAGTCTTTCAAAGTTATCTAATCTGCCATCCTCCCAACAGCACCCAGGTGGGGGACAGACATTACTATCTCTACGGACGGAGTGCACACCGGGCCTGGGGCTGCCAAGTGACTTGCCCCAGGTGGCATGGGTAAGTGATTGGCCTTGTTTACTGTGGCGACTCAGCCCCTGCAGATGTACAAGCCCCTTGTGCCACCCCCTGGTGCCCGTGTTCCTCGATGCAACTCCCGGTCTGGATGGGGTCCCACTTCCCTCCCCACTTCACCAGGCTGTCTGCTAGGGAACTTTGTCTAAGCAGACACCTGCTAATATGAGCACCTCTGTATACTAACAGGGAATGCGTTTAAGCCAGCAAGTGTACACGAACAAGGGTGTTTGGGACAGTCATGGCATCGACCCAAAGTCTTGATTCTAGTTCCTAAGTATCAACGCAGTCCTTCCACTTCTTTCCCTGCCCTCTGCCGCCACCCCGCCCAGGGCACCAGCAGCTCGCCCCAGCTCCAGCAACAGCCTCTTGCTGACCATCCTGCACCTGCTCTTGGCCCCTCCGTCACCTCCCCACCCCAGCCTCCTCCCCAGACAAAGCAGACTCTTTGCTGGCTTCCTGCTCAGAGCCCTCCAACAGCTCCCAGTCCCCGGGATTAAAACCCAGCCTGGCCCATCCACCTGCCTGTGCCCTGGCTCGGCCCCCTCTTCAGCTCTGCCTTGCATTGACACTCTGCCGTCCAGGCAGACAGACTTCCAGGTCCTTCGGCACCCCTGCTCTTCACCCAGGCCACACTTCTGCCTCCTGAGGGATTCCTAGGTGACATGCCCTCATCACCCCACCAACTCTTCATGGATCCATTTTTATTTCACCTTTTTTTGTGAGGTTACTTAATTAGTACCTGTGTCCCTCCAAGGCCGTAGGCTGGGGGTGGGGGTCGGACTCAGGCTCACCATCCTCCTGGGCCGGCTGGCCCTGGGCTGCACACTGAGCATCTGCCCCAGTGCTCACCCACGTATTCCGACCCCGGCGGGTAAGAAGTGCTCGAACACCTTGGTGGAGCTGCGCCACCCCATCTGGAAATGCTTTCTCCCATCTTCGCCCGCCCAGCCCCGCATGTGGCCTGGGCTCCTGGTTCTGCTTTCTCATGGGTACATTGTCTTCTGTCTTCACAGACAGGCAGGCAGCCTGTGCAGGGAGGCATGGTCTTACCCTCGTGCCTCCGATTCTGCCCGGCATATGCCTGAGTGGGAGGACGGCCAGTGCTGGGGACCAGGAGAGTCAGCAAGAAGGGGAGGAGGGAGGGGAGGAGGAGAGCCAGAGTCCCTGCTGGGACAGCCTCGGCTCCAGTGCCTGACCACGGCGCCGTGGTCAGAGACGGTAGCACAGGATAGAATGGAGCCACCCAGATTTTTTCTTTAAATGTTTGATGACGCAGGAAAATGCTAACGATTTTATGCTAAGTAAATAAGACTGTCATACCAAATGTCTAAGTAAATAAGACATTATGAAACCTTTAATTCTAACATCTAATATCTAATTACATGTGTAGAAAAGAGATTGGGGGGGTATATGCGAATATTAGCTGTGGTTACCTCTGTGTGGCAGGATAACAGGGTTTAAAATTTCTCCTATAGACTTGCATTAATTTTCTATGTTTTCTACAATGAACAGTTTTGTAACTGGCAACCTCAAGAAACACTACTACTAAGAAAAGATGGCTCTGTGTTTGGGGTACCTGATGTCTCCTAGTTGGTATAGCGCTGCCTTGCATGTGCAGTGCTGTGAGGCCAGGCCGGAGCCCCGTGCCAGGTGGGGGGGTCCCACCTAAGGGCTCTTCCCCTCCAGCTGGCCCTTTGGACCAGGGGATGCTGGGCTGAGCCTGGCGACAGTGCAATGATTCTAGAGTTGCCTTTTGGACAAGTCCTCTCGATTCAATGTGACTTTCAAGAGGTAAGCGAAGTGATGTATGAGCTGAGTGGCCCAGGTATCCGGACTGCCTTAGTGACCTTACAGGTTACACACTTGTGTCTTTCCAGCGGTCCCAAGATGAGTGAGACATCATCTCTTTTGATCTTACAGAGATCCTGTGCAATAGGAAAATCAAGGAATCGTCTCCCTGTCTTTCCTACAAGGACACCAACTTGGAGAGCTTAGGGGGCTTACCAAAGTCACACAGCGGCTAGTGGTGGGCCCCGGGACTGACTCTAAGGCTAGGGCACTTCCTCCTCTACCACTGACCCTGCAGTTCCTCCAAGCGGTGGGCAAAGCCGTGACCATGGGGTGTCTGACTTACGCACAGTGGGCCACGGTGACCTCATCAATAAGGTGACTTTCAAGAGAAGATTTGAAGGAGATGAAGGAGTTTGTCTTGAGGTATCAGAGGGGAGGGAACTCCAGGTGGAGGGAACAGCTAGTGCAAAGGTGCCTTGTGAGCAAACGTGCCTGACACAGTCAAGGAAGAGCAGGGGCCCTCACAGTGGAGTGCTCAGGAAGGGGTCTGAGGGAACCCAGCCTGGGAGTCTTCGTGCTCAGCCCCTTTCCAGGGATTCCACCCCAGGATGGAGCCCCCTAATGGGGACGGAATCTCCGTCATGCTTAGCTGTTCTGCTAGCGTCAACTCAAACAGATGGCCGCCATACATGTTAAAGCAGATGGGACACACTCTCTCTCCCACCCCATCCTGACCAGCGAGGGGGAGAGGAAGTCGATTGCCATGCACACTTGGGGCTTCAGGGACCTTGGGTCTAGTCCTGGCCCTGTCACTTACTATTGGGCTGCTTCGGGCAAATATCTAACCCATTTGCACCTCAGTTTCCTTGTCTACATATCGCAGGTAGTAATATCTACAACTCTGGGTTGTTGTGAGGATTAGAATTAATGCCTATAAATGTCTGACATGAACTTTGGCACAGAGGAGGCACTCGGTAAGTGATGTCTCTCACCACACCAGTGCCCGTGCTGCTTACTTTCGCCTGCAGTTTCTGCAAAGGGGCCGCCTGTCACTCGTTGCAGTCCAGCCACGGCACCAGCAGACGCTAATCAGTGCAACCGGCAGGACTCTGGGATATCTGAGCTGCCTTGTTTGTCTTCTTTGAACACAAGGTAGCTCTGACTGGACTCTGACCCCCGTAAAACAGGATGGTGCATGGAGCAGACAGACCTGCCTGCGGTCGGGCACAGGCTCAGAGCACTTCCCGGCAGGCAAAGCGGAAAGCCGCCTCAGCGCCCTCTGCTGCCGTTCTAGTGACTGACATCTTGGGATTGGGACTCTTTCTGGTTCCCGGAGAGCTGGTGCAGACAGGGAGAGGGCACGCGGAGATGGGCTTCCTTTCCGCACCCAGGGATGAGAGAAACCGAGCTACAGATGACAGACTGATGGACACACAGCCATCGTGTCTGTAGAATCCCCTGACAAATCAGGTTCATGTTATGTTTAGTGATCTGATCAAAATGTTTAGCAAACAGAACCAAACCTCCTTGAATCATGGTCGTGATGATGCCATAGGCTTATGAAGAGGAGAGAGAGAGACAGAGAGAGGGAGGTGGGGGAAGGGGAGAGAGAGGAGGAGCAGGAAGGGATGAGGGGAAGGGGGAAAGGCGGAAGAGCGAAGCGAAGGGAAATGTTCAGAGTGGTGCTGTGGCCTGGAGGTGTCCCACCCTCCCAATTTCATATGTTGACGTCCTAACCCGCAGTGTGATGACATTTGGAGATGGGGCCTCTGGGAGGTCAAGAGGGTGGAGCCCTCATGAATAGGATCAGTGCCCTTAAAAAGAGGCCCCAGAGAGCTCCCTCGCCCCTCCTGCCACGTGAGGACACAGCCAGAAGGTGCCCGCTGGGCCCCGGGAAGCAGGGCCTCGTCACATACTGAGTCTGTACCTTGGTCTTGGACTTCGATCCCCCAGAACGGTGAGAAGCACACTTCTGTTGTTCCTGAGCCCACCAGTGTGTGGTGTTCGCCAGAGCGACCTGACTGGACCAAGAGGGACACGTTCTTCCTCGGTGACCGTCCGGGAGTCAGAGCCTGTATAGGGGAACAAGACAGCCAAAATGAACAACAGCCTAACTGCCCCCCGCTGCCGCGCTCCCTGATGGAGGCCCCGGACCCTAGAGAGGGCCAGGCGGCCCGGGGTTGAGAGCACTGCGGCCAGGCCTGCCCCTGCACACCCCACCTCAGGACGGCTCGTGAGGGCTTCTCTTTGCAGCACCCACTCTGTCCTCCTAGGACATGACCTCACTTTCTGAGCCAGTTTCTCCTGCAGGCATTTCTTCATCCTTGCAAGTCAGGGCCCATGGTACTGACGGGTGTGGATTCTTTTTGAAGTTTTCCAGGGGGATGATCATATGTTGGCAGCTGGGAGAGAGCAGCCCCTTAGAGTGACTGCACAACCCTCTCAGACCCCAGCCCATCCAAGTGGCTCTTTGTACCCTGAGGTCCCATCATGCAAACAGCTCAGGCCTGTGGGATTGCAGGGTCTAAAAGAAATCAGCTAAAGCCAAAAAGAAATCAGGCAGAAGTCAAGTTTAAGATCCAAACCTTTAAATATCATAATTCTTCTAACTATGCCTTTACAAGACTTCCTGCCATCAGGAGAACCATTAGATTTTAAGAGACGCTCACAAACATGCTCACAGAAATATATCCAGCCACTCAAAAATACCAGGTTCTGGGCTGATAATTATGCTTGTGAGACCTGACTTAAGTGTTACAAGTGAGTGGAGTAATGTTTTATAAATCTGGTCAGATGTACATATTTGCAGGTCCTAGAATAAGTAGATTCTCTTGTCTTTCCTTCAAGTATGAGTTCTGTTTCTCTCCTCCTCCACACAGTACGCACACCTCTAACTCAAACTGATACCCCCCATCTGAATAAGCCAGGGCAAACCGGATCACCCAGGGCAAAATGCTACTCTAACACTGCACCCTGAGGTCCCCAGCCTCTTGTCTGTCTGTCTTAATAGGTTCCAAGCCCCAAGAGGTGAAGGATGGTGTCTTCCTCCTTTCTGTTCCCAGAAATATTCCAAGGGCCCAGCACAGGGCTGGAACCTGGTGGTACCTGATCAGGGATGCTTGTCTAAATGAACAGATAAACAAATGCTAACACATTCTTATAAACCCTTGCACTAGTTTCTTCTGCTCCAGAAGGAATGGGAAGGATGCAGGCTAAGCCAGACAGGCCAGGAGTGTTCCGGACGGGCAGCTGGCGATGGGCGGGCAAGTCGAGAGCTGGGCCTCTGTCCACTCCCATCCCAGAAACGAGCTGGATGGAGCTCCCTCAGTTCCTCTTCCCTGTTGTCTGCCCACCACTGGCCTCCCGCGCAGACCCCACGGATGGTAAGGGGTCTCTGCCTGCCATCGGGGGGCCTGTGTGAAGGGGATCGCTGCATCTCCGTTTTCAGGAAATCACAAGGGCAAATTTTGCTGTGTCCTGTCTACAGATGGAGAGGCTGACACCGGGGAGGCCGCTTCCCAAAGTGCCCCCGCGCCTCTCACGGGAAGCTGGCCGCTAGTCTGAGGCTTGTCGTTCCCCCTGCCCTGAGCTCCGGAACAAAGTGCGTGACGTTTTCCACTCAGGAGTCACCACTTGGGAAGATTCCAGGACTTGACCCACCTTCTCCCAAGGCTTCAGCAAGGGTGTGGGAGTTTAGGCCCCTCTGGCTTTAGGCTCCTGCAGGCTGGGAACTCTCCGGTGGGTCCTGCTTGGGAAGCTGTTAGGGGCTGATATGTGGGGCCCAGGGCTGAGGCAAGACCAGAGTCTGCGGGAAAGAAAGGGCCAAGCAGAAGGGTGCTGTGACCTGCCTCCTGGGAGGCCCCCGAGGACTGAGGTGCAGAGGCCTGGACCCTGTCTCAGCTCCCTCTGTGCCTGATCCTGCCAGACCCCGGGCTCTTTGCCACAGAGCCCCACTCCAGGGTGGTCCAGGGACAAAGGTTTGGGGGCCTTTGGCTTTAGTTTTGGCCCCATTTCTTTGCAGATGTGAGGAACTTGAAAATAAGAAAAGCAAAAAGTTTAAACAGAAGAGAAAATAACAATCATTCATTTTCCCGCCGCCCCAAGGTAACTATAATTTGCTTGTATATTTTTCCATCCTATATATTGCCTTAAAAAGGATACTGGTTGCAAGTAAATTAATTCTTCTCCTTAAAAAATGAGAACACTATGGCTAAGGCTGAGTCCCTTCTGACCAGCCAGCTCCTGTCACTTGCCCCTCAGACACTACCTCCGGCCCCTCGCCCCGGAGAGGATCTCCGCTATGTGCCCGGAGCGCATTTCCCTGAATCATGGGTTACTTTTACACACTTGAGTGCATGAGGCACACACAGGTCATGTGGTTGGTTTGTATTTTCTCATAATGGTACAATCCTGTATGGCTTGCTCTGCACTGTGTGGTTTACCCCCCGATAGGGGTTTGATGCTCATGCATGGGGATCCGACCTGCTTCAGAGACCCCTCCTCCATCATGGGCATGTCCGTTGTTTCCACTCACAGCTCACCAGAATCATCCTCAGCTACCCGTGCTTCTCCAGGTCCCTGGAGGTGACACTGTGGGCGCTGGCCTTTTCCTTAGCTGGGTACTGAGCAATTTCCTTCCACATAGCAATGTGGCCATGTACATCCCAGCCAGGAGGACCTGTTTCCCCATTAACCAAGGCAGTGCCTGGCACTGTCTGGCCTTTTCTGTGTGTGATGGGGAGAATGGTATCTCACTACCACTGCATTTCCCTGGGGACCACTGAGGTTGAGCATATCGTTTACTTATTTTTTCTATATGGATGTCTGAATACACAGCATCACTTATTTAACCATTTCTCCTTTCTCCACTGGCTTAAAATGCCAACATTTCATGCCCTTCATGTCCATATAGGCAAAGATCACCCTATTCAATTCTATCGATCTAGTTGTCTACTCCTGAATCAATCGATAACTCTGTTTTGATTTTCATAGCTTTGTAATAAATATACTGGTACCTGTCTCAGTCATTTCTGGCTACTATAACAGAATACTATAGACTGGGCGGCTTAAATAACACCTACTTATTTCCCTCAGGTCTAGAGGTCGGGAAGTCCGGGATCAAAGTGCTGTGGGTCTAAGTTCGGTGAGGGCCTGCTTCCTGATCTGCGACCTGCTGTGTCCTCACATGGGAGGGAAATCGTCTGTCTTGTTTCTTGTTGGAAGGGCACTAATCAGATTCATGAGGCTCCGCCCTCACGACTATCCCCTCCCCAAGACCCCCTTCCCTCACACCATCGCCTTGGGGGTTAGGGTTTCAACATATGGATCTGGGGGGAATGCAAATATTTAGTCCCTGGCAGTGCCAAAATCAGTCTGCTAATCCCTAGGGCAGCTCTGTGGGAGTATTGTTTTCTTTATAGAGATGAGGAAATTGGAGCCCAGAGAGTTAACATGATTTGTCCTTGGCCTGTCTCACCTGGTACCCGAGGCCAAAAGGGGCTCTGACAGGGCTCTGCTGGTTCTGACATTTCCCCAGGCTTGAATTCCCCCAGGCCTTGCCACCCCTGGGAATCACCACGACTGCGGTTCATGACAGCAACAGCCGGTGAGCCCCGTCCCTGAGCCCCTGGTGCGTCCAGCAGTACACAGCACCCCCTCTAACAGGACTAACTTCACAGCTCTGGAGCATTGGAGGGACAGTTTTGTGACCTCAGGGAACTGGGCTTCTTTGAGCAGCGCGTCTGTTTTTCACTTTCCGGGCACTGTGAACCTTGGACTGTGACACTCTCCCCTTTGCTCTGGGTTCTGGGAAACTGAGCCAAGTGTGGGCCGTCCTCTGCAAGCAGAGGGGACGTCAAGGCAGGCTTTGGGCCCGCTGTCCTCTTTCCTGGATTCACCTTACTGCTCTACTCTCATTCTCCCCTTTGACTCACTTTCCCCCCATCTGCTTTACAAATGCTTTATTTTGGTGTATGGTAGCTGCGTGTCTTTTCAGATGGCAGTCCTTTTCGGAACAAGGTAGGAAGCGTTCTATAAATGAAAAGTCCAAGTGTAGCCTTTCAGGGTAGGTGGGACCTATCTGGGCCTGCACCCCTGGATTAGGAGGTCCCCAGGCCTTCCAAAGGCCTCCTCAGCTCTTAAGGGAGAATCCGCAGAACCCGATCCTTGAAGCTGTCAGGCCGCTGCGGCCCCAGCATGCTTCTTCGTGCCGGTGGGGTTTGGTCGGCATTCACTGAGTGACCGGCTTAGTCTCAGCTTTTACTGCTGCCCTGTGCGAGTCTGGGACCCTGCCGGGCACCCTGCCCTGAAAGAGCGTCCACCGGCTCAGCCATGACACACGGGTGGGCCCCAGCAGGCCACGGCGGCCCTCGAGCGTCCAGGAGGGCCAAGGTCGCCAAGCTGCAGACGTTGCTGATCCTGCTTTAAACTACTGAGAAAGTCTGATTTGTGGCAGCTCAGTGTTCAGAGTTTCAGGCCCCCAGAACATCTGCTCTCAACTCCAACCAGTGATTAGTGGGCCTGTGGAATGTGAGTCTGGGAAGAGCTTGAAGAATGGAGAGAAAAAAGGACAGTGCCTGGTCCTGGGGGGCAGCAGAGGGGCGGGGCCCAGGGGCAGATTCCAGACCAGGCTGCAGTGGGCAGTTCTAGAGCCTGTAGGATCTGCTGATGGGGGAGAGGGATGGAGAAGGGGAGTACTAGGTATTTTGAGTGGAGCATCGGAGCCAGCAACGGTGTTGATTCACTGAATCGGGGAAGAAGCGGGCCTGGGAGGAAACATGGAGAACCCCTAAGTCGACAGCCAAGTGGGGATGAGGTGAAGGCAGCAGGCACCCTGCCTGGAGAGTGAGGCGGAGCTGCAGAGCGGACACGAGGGCTCCCACGGGGTGAGGGCCGCAGGCGCGGGCGTGCAGGTGTCTAGGGCTCTTTATGCATCTCCGGCCTGCCCAGCCCCTCTAAAATGCCCTCACACCGCCCCCAACCTGCCCAGAGCTCCCAGAACTGGCCCCAGAACTCCTCTGCAGGTGGCTGTGGGGCTGTGCCCACTTCTCAACACAAAATCCACACCCGGGTTGCTCTGGGCCCGCAGGCCGGCTCCAAGCCATCTGGGGGCAGGAGGGCGGCTGCAGACCCCCTATGCTGAGGTTTCGGGGACACCAGGCATCTCATTCCTGGCTAGGTATTGGCCCTCTTTTTGCGGGGAGGGTTTTTGTAGGGGCACAAAGACCGATGCCCCAGTCTAAAGGCCTTGTCAATGGAGTTGTTTTGATGTTTCAAATTGGGGCCTGGCTTTGGGCCCTTCAGAACCCTCGGGGGCTTTAGGTCTGCATGAGGAGCTTTCCGAGGTGGAGAAGGCCCCTTGTCCTGAAGGAACTTTGGTAAGTGATAAGGGTCCCTGAGGGGCACCTGCTCCTCGCCCCATATGAGACCCTTACCCATCCCAGCTCACCGGTAAGCCCCACAGCCCCTCTGTCCGGCAGATAATGCTGTCTCCACCTGCAGCGGGGGGCGGGCTGGCTGATCGGGGAAGAGCCTGGTTGGGCTCCTCACCTCAGCCCCCGGACATGGCCTGGGATCCTGGCAGGGGCGCAGCGAGCTCCGGCCTGCCCAAGGGTCCCGCAGGAAGCAGCCATGCTCAAGGCCCAGGGTCCAGTGCTGTCCCAGTGCCACCAAACCAAGGAGGCCCGTGGACAGTAGAGGATGCCAGCCAGGGTCGCCCCACGGAGGGCCGTGTTCCCATGTGGTGCGTGTGCTGCCTCACGCTTCAGGCACCATCACCCTGAACGACTCAGCCTCTTTGCGCCTGGTGACGAACGGGCGTCCTCCGCGCGCTGGGAGCACATCCACCAGCGGCTCCGACTCAGTGGGCTCGGTCGGGAGCACTGGGGCTGGAGCCCGACTGTCGGGCTCTCTCCCTGCTCGGCCTCCTGGTGACCTTGTGACTCCAGGCAGAGTAGAACCTCTTAGGGAACAGTAAAAGAAACCATCTCAGGGTGTTGTTTGAGAATGAAGGGAGAGAATACCCCAAAGGACTTAAAACGGGAAGTGGCCATAGTAAGGGCCCAGCTCCAAGTCCGTCACACTCTGAGGCACTGGACATGAGGGCTTCAGCATATGGATTCTGGGGGAGTCGCAGTTCAGCTGAAAACGAGCCCCATCCACAGAATTCTGAGAGGCAGAGGATCCACAGGCCTTAGGAGGGTCTCAGAAATCACCCAGTCCGTTCCCTGCATTCCATGGAGTCCTGGAGCCGCATGTCCAGAGTCACAGAGTAAGCCAGCGCCGAGCAGGGGCCGGAGCGCTGGGGCCGCTCTGCTCAGCTGTGTGGCCAGGGAAGGCATGTCCTCGTTCCTAAGACGCAGATAGAGTCCCCTCACCCCGGGCTGTCCTCCGAGAAGTCAAAATATCACACTCACAGACATGCTTATACAATAAAGCCAAAACCAGGAACCACTCTTTAGACAGAAGGGGAGGGTCATGATAATAGACTCTTTTTTAATATGCTCCTTATTCAGGATCAGGAGAGGGAATAGGCTTTCTGACTGTGTGCCAGGCTTCTGTATAAATGTGCACATTTAGTCTTAATAGAAGCTCTACTTGATCCAATTGCCGCCCCATTTTGCAAAGAAGACTAAAAACCAGAGAACTCTTGTAACTTGACCACAGTCGCAGCTAGTATGGGGCGCAGAGCCGACACTAGGGTTCTCCGACAGCCCAGGGTCTTTCCAGTGGGAGGCCAGGAACTTCTGGGAGGGCCTTCACAAAGAATAGAAACTTTAAAGACCTCGATGCCCTTGGATTCCTAGCTGGGAGAGCACATGCCCAGTGCATAGAGAAGCTTCCTGGGACACCCGAATTATATCTGGGAGGCAGTGGCTACAACAGAAGCATGGATGAGGAATTAGGAGTTAGGGGTTTTGTAGCGTGCTGAGTTACCCTGTGTGAACCCCTTGCCCTCTCTGGGTTTCGTTTTCTTCAGGAGGGGTTGGACTAGAGAGGTGGAAAACCAAAAGTGACCTGGAAGGTGATGCGAGCGAGGGAGCAGATCAGGAATAGGGGTGGCCTGTCGCATTCACCGTCACACTTTTTACGGGAGGATGCGGACAAGAGTTGTGGGGCCTCTTGTCTGTGAGGGAGATAGGGGTGCACATTTTGCTCCAAGCTCTCAATTCTCCCTAGCAACCATCTCTGATGGGTTCCTTGCATGCACTCCACACCTCCCACACATTTCTTGCCTTATCCTGATGGGTGAGTTGGTCAATTTCCCAAGTCCCTGGTATCGTTCAGATGCTAGGACCCTGGTACTAGGAGGAGCCTAAACAGCCCCATCAAGGCTGCCGCCCGTCCCTGCGTTTGCACAGTACTCCAAGTAGTGTTCTTTCTGCGTATTACTCCACGTAGTTGCACTCTACCTTGCGTTCAGCTCTCTTTGGTTGCAGGGAGGGAGAGGCAGTAGGAGAGGACCACGAGGCCATTCTAAGAAAGTGAGATTTTACATTGGCTTAATGTTGGTAAGTCAGCAGTGCAGCAAAGCAAACCACCAGTGCAGCCACACCGAGCTTTCAGTGCTCCCGCCCTCCTGGGCGCCTTGGCGTCCCACCTCGCCATCACCTGTTTCATGTGTCCAGCCAACACAATTACCGTGGTGATGGTAGAGGTCTACACTGCATTCCTGTGTCATTACTGTGGTGATGGTAGAGGTTCACACTGCATTCCTGTGTCATTACTGTGGTGATGGTAGAGGTTCACACTGCATTCCTGTGTCATTACCGTGGTGATGGTAGAGGTCTACAC